>CM039680.1:229840205-230373481 GCA_022537955.1 Schmidtea mediterranea
TTGCACATATCTTCCACTGTTCTTCGTCCAGTCTAAATCTGGAACAGATGACACTGCTTACATTATCCGCGATTTGCATTTGGCGCTTTTCCTGCTTTGCATTTTATAAAACGGGGTATCTTGTACCCACGCCATCTCATAAGTACTGCCTGATGCTTCCTGTGTGCTTCACCACACTAGCGGTCTGGTGGATCTGCTCGTTCAATTCAGATCTATGTCCCCCATAGCAGGTATGTCTAAAATGTTTGACTGGCTTGAATGATTGCTCCAGGCTTCTCGTTCCTGTGACGATGTCAATTTTCTCATGCTTTTTGAACGTTTTACTATATAACCGATACTGCGTCTTTTCCTTCATCGTCGTAGTTGACCTAGTATTGCGCCTGCCGCGGTAACCACTTGCGTCTGTTGCTAATAGGAATACGGCTTTTTGAATCTGGGTGTCTAATTGGTGCTTCATTAGTTTATCTCCTATGTGACTCAAAAGCGAGTTTTGTTTCGTCCCCATACAATATATACTTTCTTTATATTTTGTATGGTTTGCTACTCCAGAGTAGTTTTGATGAATTTTTCCGGTAATATCCTGCATAATCCAGGAAGTTCCTTTTATTTGGGTAAGCTGGCTCTTCGGGCTGGACAATGTTGTTTGAACTTTCTCATGTTTCTTGCGATCGGGTTTCTATCCCTTTGCTGATACTATATCAAAAACGCTACTTTCTCCTTGTCTGCCCCATCGCATTCTCTGCATCTGGCTTCACATCTTATTTCCATGTGCCTTAATCGGATAACCATACCTTTCTTTTTGATATGCTCCACCACGTGTTCAAATGTATTGACAATGATTCGTGAGTAAGGTCATCGTATGTACACCATCGGCAAGCTGTTTTAATCCCGTGCGTGAACGAAATTCATTTGCCATCGCTGAAGCAAGGCTGGTGCGCTTTGTTAATCCGAATGGCATTTTCGGAATTGATATTGATCTACCTGGATGGCTGAAGGCTGTTTTCTTCTTGTCTTCATCTTTAACTTTTATTTTGCAATTATCCCACTTTTCAAAATCGAGGTTACGTGAAGTATGCGCTCCTTGAAGACGTTAGTAAGCATCTCATTGAATGATCCGGTAATGGGTATGTATCCGTCGTTTTCGTTACAGCAGTCTCAGCTTTCGTGTAGTCTATGGCAGAATCTTTGCGAGCCGTCTTTCTTTTTCACCATGACTAAGCTGGAAAGTTGCCAAGGTGAACGCTTGGATCTATTACTTTTCCCGAGCATGTTTTCTTGTACCGTCTTGTTTTCTGCCCACCTGTTTTGTGAGCTTACATGCCAACCTTATATGGGTCGTATATCGCGATTGGTGTTTGCATCCTGATAGCGGCTATTGCACTGTACGGGGGTAACCACTGTCCTAAATCTAGATCTGACTACTGCGAATATATCTTTGGATATTTCGCAGTTAGTACATTGGTCTGCACATTGCTCTTTTGTCATCGTTTCGTTAATACGGTACTGTCTATTGTCCATAATGCTTCGGCTGTCTCACCTTCTTTTTGTATTTTTGGTAGTTCGATGTCCATCATTGGCGTCAGTTTTCCCAACTTTTCATTTTCGTATATTATTTATCTCCTCGTCAAAAGTTCGTGATGTTGATTGTAATTCACCGTTTTCGTTAATCTCTTACGATTTCCTCTCGTAGCTGGCTAACTTCGTCGTTTTTCGATATTTTTACTCGGTCAAAGTATCATCTTCACCAGTAACGTCTCGATCTATTCTAATATAACATGATCATCTTGATTTGCTGGCACCACTATCTTTCGAACAGTCTCACAATGGCATTCATCTGTACAGATTTCCCGTTTTACCTTCCTTCAGACACATTGTTCCTAAATCGATGACAATCTCTTTGAGTAGATCTGGCATTAAATCCGTTCCGATTATACACGGTACACTTAATTGAGGTATCACTGCCAATATACGGTATATATTTCGTTACGTTGATCATTCAACGTTGTCCACCATCTCGCCCATCTACGGTTGACGTTTCTTTACCTGCATGCATCTACGTCTATGCCGTTTGGTCAATATCTCCCAAGAGCATCCTCGGGTGATTTGGCGTCGCTCCAATATATTGCTGAGAATATTGTCTCCCCGTATCTATCATGTCGCTTTGTCTCTTGCCCGTCTTTATTTCGAGACAATGTTTAGCGCTGTCCTGCTGGGTGTATAACATCGCTGCTATTGGTTCCACATCAACGTCCTGGTCTACACTTCGGTTCGTCTTGAGATGCACAGAAAAAAAATACTTCCCAGCTTGGATTATCATTAAACGTGTGGGTATAATTTTGCCCTGCGGTAATATTTGTCTCTCCCATGCTGTCATCGTGCTTGGGTTCGTGATTGTTTTACTGGTTCTTCGTATCGCAATTTGTCATTGGTTCTGTATCCATGCATTGGTTTTCCACTGTCCCAATATTCAGGTGCTTTGATCATTGCTGGCGCGTTTCCGTTCTCATTATTATCCTCATCATTGTCGTCACTATCGCTGTTATTTCTCCTATATTCTTGACTCTTCCCACATACTTTTTCTACTTTCTTGAGTTTCTCTTGCTCTTTCGTCGTACAATGCTTTCCTCAATCGTTTGCCCATTTCTTCATCGGTTCCTTTTATCTTGGTCAGTATTCGCATTAATCGTTTTATTTTATGGATATCTTTTGAATGACCATGCAATACCATTGTTTTTGCTAGAAATGGTAACACTCCAACTACTAATTTCCAATTTACTCTCTTTTCTCTCTTATAGATATCAAAACAGGCCAACATTTGCGTCAGTATTACTCTCACAATCTGAATTATCAGTATGATACCCAAAATTCCAGCCATCATTTGTCCGAATACCAGGAATCTTCCCCACATTGCTTTCATCATGTTGGTTGTTGCTAATTGGAAATGTTCTGGTGACAGCAATAATTCGTAGTCTGGCTTTTGTTCGTAGTTCTTACCGCCTGTTATTGTTACGATATTTGATAGTACGGATTCTCTCCTTGCGGGAAATAAAAGGTTTTGTCTTGCCGCTTCTAGACTCTCTTGTGAGTATATACCACTGTTTACTACGTCCAATGGTCGAAATTCTTGTTCCGTTGTTAATTCCGTTAATCCAAACTTTCTTGGTTCTGCGACTGGTGTTCTGGTTGGGAACATTATCCATTTCCCATCTGTTTGCTGGAATAATGGTCCATATGCATTGCTGCAATTGTAGTAATTTGGTTTAATAGACAGTGGGTTCATCATTCTTGTCACGGGTTGAACATATCTGATTTGCTTCTTGTAGACCACTTCCAACTCATTGGTGCATTTTCCTGGTGGCGCTGTTGATTTTTCTGGTACCATCGCAAATGTTTTCTCACATTTGAATATGTACATAACTTCTCCTGCTATTCTCCCGAAATGACCTTCTTGTAACGGTAATAATGGCATTGCACTATCTGGATTTGTTATTGCTACCGCTAATTTTGTCTTCAGAATTTCTTTGTTTAGTTGGCAATCGTTTCGTATTAGATCGTGGTACACCTTTTGCAGCGATTCTTGTCCTTTGTGGTATAGGAAATCCATTTTGTTATTCATGTACAGATATAGTTTAACTTCGTCTTTTGCAACCGTGACTATTCCCTCGTCTAACATTTGTCGGGCTGCATATAGTCCTGGGTAATTCGTGGCATATACCATCTTTCCGCACTTCTGAACTACTTTTCCTTTTATAAATCGCATTCCCATTTCAGATTTCGTTGTTATCAGTGCTGGAGGTGTTAATTTCGTTCTCAACGGATGTGATCTGGTTCTGGCTTTGACTCGCCCCTCTTTCAGAATTATTTTGTTTACGTCATTTATCTGTAGTTCCTCTGCATCTTCCTCGAACACTTCTCCTCTTACTTCGTCGAACATTGCACTTTTCAGGAACTGCATTCTACATTTGTGTACATTCGTCTGATATATTATCGTTGAAGCACCGGTTTTACATACTGATTCTGTTGCTTGACACATTTGGTTTGACTTCATTATTTGCGTTGTTCCATCAAATTGAGCTTCGTATTCTTTTAACTCCACCGTATATGTTTCAATTATCACCACTCCCGTTACTAATTCTCCTTTGATCGTATATTTCCCTCCTTGGCAGTCTCCGGATGCTGAATTGATGGTTCCCGCGACGAATATGCTCTGTACTCGTATGGTTCCGCTTCTTCCTTTTAATATAACTCCATCTTTTAGTTTCATTTCTCCTCCATTGAACAAATCTTTACACTGTTCTCCCGATACTTGCAATATTTCTCTTTCTGTTCCTGGATTTATTATTGAAACGTGCGAGTGTGATCCACAATGGTATGCAAGTGTTTTCCGCGTAATTGCACATTCTCATGCCTTTGCTCTGATGAAATCTGATTCTTGGTATATATGGTATGTTACTGCTCTTTCGATTGTGGTCAAGTTGTTTGGTATCGCCATTTTACATTCTTCGATATCTCTTAGGGAATATTTATCGCCGAGAACTGCCTGATCACAGTCATATATTAAAAATCCGTTTGTCGCATTTGTACACATTAACCACACCATCATTGTCATCATAAGCGAGTGTATACTTGAATTTCTCATTGCAGTATCTTTCACTGGTAATTCGTGTTCGAACTCATTCAATAGCGTTTTCAATCTGATGTGCATTGGTTTGATTTGCTCGTTTTTCTTGGCTTGTTTATGAACTGCTTCCATCCCCCGTTCTGTAGGATGTATGGTTCGATTTCTTGTTCTACTATCATCGCTGTGAGTTCCACGTTATTCATAAACTGTTTGTTTGGTATTTTGCTTGTTGCCAGGCTCATTAAGTTGTACATTAAGTATGCCAATGCCACTAATCGATGTTCGTCATTTTCGGTATTTGTTAATAACTGATTAACTATTTGTTTGGCCTCTTCCCACTCTAATTTCATGGTTTTTGTTTTCTCTTTGATTAGTTTCGGGATTATGCTCGATATCGTGTACCATAGTTGTTTGGCTTCTTCGCTAGCTCGATTCTTTTGCCACAATCTTCTGAGTGGTTGACTTGTTATTATTAGCATGTCTGCCAGTAATACGCGGATCCATTCTACTCCTCTTTCTTCTTCAGGGTGAGCTTTCTTCATTTCGTATGCTACTTTTTCTAATTTGCCTAATCTCGTCATCCACTGTTGTTGTTTTTCTTGATCTCTAGTTTTTCTTTCTTTGTCTTCTGCTGTGGTTTTTGGTCGGCCTCTTGGACGTTTCTCCATATCTGTACCCGTTTCTTTTGTCTTTTCGTTCCCTTTTACGTTTGGTATTGTTATCTTTTGAGTTTCCTCGTGCTGTTGCCGTAGCCATTCGTCCCCAATCTTGAATCAAGTTGATATCGTCTCTCGCTTCCTGATTCTGTATTATACATTTTTTCATTGGCGTGTACTCTTTATCTTCTATATCGGTTTCGATGGTTACTTCTTCAATTTCTTGCTCATGCCAGTCGTCGTTTTGTTGTGTACTCGTTGATGGTTGTTCGTCTCGCGGTTTCGGTATTTCCATTGGCATGCTTATTATTAATGGTGATAGGTCATCTTCTTCATCTGTACTGTTGTCTGAAATCAATACTTCGTCTCCTTGGTATGGCTTTGGCGATTCGTTTTTATTTTTCCCGATACTGGGTGTACTCATACTTGCTTTTATTGGTTTTTCCTTTATTTCTTTTTCTTTTTAATGGTATTCCCAGCGTTTCTGCTATTGTTAGCGGATTTATTTCGTCCATTTCCATTGGCGTCACTCCAATGTCTAGCGTATTGTCTAAAGATCGTCCATGGAATTGTAGATGAAACGGGGTTTCGTAAGCTAGTTTCTTTTTTACTTCTTTTATCTTTGCCGCTGGATGCACTTCCAGTTCCTCGGATGTCCCGTCAGGGTAATGTATTTTCAATTTGTACTTTCCTTGAGCCTCTTGTGCCCATTCTTGATTTCTCCATTTTCGGATTACTTGGTCGAATACTTCAGGATACCATTCATTTTTTCGTCTGTATTCCTCAATTTCTTTTACCAGCTTTCTTAGATGTTCTATATTTTCATTGTTATCTATAATATATTTTGCATGGGTCATCGCTGCTCTTCTCTGGCTTCTGGCGCTTTTTCGCAATATTTCTATTAACTTGGTGTAGTTATCTTCATCTTTTTGTATTGCTGTTTCGTCAATATCTACCGGCTGGAACCTTTGCCTTTTCATTACGTTTATTTTTCTAGGTTCTGATTCGTTGTCTGATGTTTCGTTTTCTATTTCTTTCCTTCATATGGTGGTGGTTCGTTTCTTGGATAATCTGATTCATCTTGTTCTGGTTGGTCCTCCTCAAATATCCCTTCTTTCATTTCCCATTTTTTCTCTATTTCGTTCCACTCCCTTGTCCACGGTGTTCGTTTACATTCGCTAGTATCTAATTTTTCGAGTTTTCCTTTCAGATGTATATCTTTTAACCATTGTCGATATATTTCTATAATTTTCTTGGATTTCTGGTGCCATTTTTCCTCTAGTTTGTCCATTTTACTCCAAGACATATCTAATCCCCATCGGGCTTCTTCCATTGGTATCACTCCTATTTCTTGGTCATCATCCCAGATTCCAAGCTCGTACAGATATGTTTCATCTTCCTCACGTAAATAATGTTGCAGGTATTTTACTACTACGTCTTCAATCATCCCATCGTTACTCTGGGCTTTCGCTTGCTCTACCACCGTTTCGTTTACCATTTTTATTAGTTCATCTACTCGGAGTTTATTGTTTATTTTTATTATCATCTGTTCCTCATTTGGTAGTTTCATTATCACGTTTAATTCTCGTATTCCATCATTTTCTACTCGGTAGCTTCCATAACGGTTGATTAGTATGGCACCTTTAAAATTTGTATGTCTTAAGGTTACCGTATCTCGGATGTATTCTATACATTCCTTCATCTCCTCTGTTTTGTGCTTCAGAATAATATCCCAATTTTTATTGACTTGATCTATGACTTGGTTTATTAATTTCTCTCTGTTTCTCCAGAGTATTCTTTTGGTTGCTCCTTGGAGATCTCTTTTGATGTTTATCTCAAATTCGTTTTTTGCGTCTTCCGCCCATCGTCCAAAATCCGGTGTTGATCTCTCCTTTTTTAACATTACACTCGTTGGTCTACCTGGCCATATTAATGCATCTACTAAGTGCATATCGGGTTTTATTAACCAACCATGATGGTATAGGTTGTCATTTTTCTTGGAGCTTCCCATTCTCTCCTTGATCCAATCGAATATTTCGTCAGTATTTGGTTGTTTTATCCATACTCGTTCTGCAAAATCCGGTGTTTGCATAATTATTTGGAATTTTGTGATATCCTCTAATTTTTGTTTGTCAAGGTATTCTTTTATTCGTAATTTTTCCTGCTCAGGTATTACATCTCCTCGTGTCCCTTCAAGTTGTAGGATATTTTTCAGGTATCTCTTGAACACTTCGTCGTTGATAAATTCTTCGTTTATCAGTGTTTCGGGTATGGTTTCGATTAATTTGTCTATCAATTCCGTTTCTCTCTCTGTTGGTGCCGGTGGTCGGTCGTAGATCCATTTACTCATTGGTCTTATAATCTGTTTGTTTTGCTCTTCATTTTCAGATACTCGTAATGCTTCTCCCATCAAACTACTAGTTTCAATGGAATCCCCATCTTCAGATACCGAATCATTGATGTGTCTCAGCATATTTATCCGAAAATTTTGTATGGTTTTATTTTTCGTCAATCCCCTTGTTGGTGTTTCTGATTCTGATTTTGCCTCATTGATTGTCGGTTTATGGTTATTTTGTTTCGATTCTTGTTTTTCACTGTCCGATTTTGCTTCTTGGCTTTCATTATTCCTCAATCTTTCTTCGTTTTCTCTCGTTATTCTCTCTTTGACTTTCTTTAAAAATATTTTCTGTATTCTGCGTTTGTCTGATGATGTTGGATTAATTATTCGATCGGGCTCGACTTGTCCTTCCCTTTGTTTTTCCACTCCAGTTTCGGTTAGCTGGTTTTGTGGCGACTTTTTATGGATATTATAACAGTATTGTTCTTTAACGTCTTTTATCATTCTCAGCATGTTGATTCTAGGTGGATTGTCTTGTCGCTGTCGGAACCTTTCTTGTTTTACTCTTTCTTCCTCCATCTGCAATTGTTGCCAATCTTGTACATGTTGTTGACGTGTCGTTTCTCTTTCTCGGTTTCGCGTATTTTCTACTCTCTGCATCATGTGAATATTTTGCTGTCGTTGGTTTGGCTGGTTCGCTCTCATCATACTTGACATCATGTCTTTTAGTTGTGAAATTTCTTGCATCATATTAACTTGTTTTCTTGTTCGGTAACATTTTGTCTCGGTGCTACCTGTACATAGTTGTTATTCCTTGGTGGGCCTTGGTTTTGATTGTTTCCCTCTCTACAGTCTTTCGTTATATGTCCTTGTCTTCCACATGTATAACAGGTTCTGACTTCACATCGATTCACATTATGCCCCTTTTTCCCGCATCTAGTACATGGTACGTTCCGAAAACACTCGTTTTCCCAGTGTCCTGGTTTCCCACAGGTTCGACATTGTTTATTCTGGCTATAATTATTAGCGTTGTTGTGATTTGGTCGCTGGTTGTTGTTGTAGTTCGTATCTGGGCGATTATTGTTTGTTCGTGGTATTGGAGGTTTGAATATCTGGTGCGCGCCTGGTATGAATTGGTTTACTTTTGCACTACCTGCTTCATTTTCCTCGGTTTTAGTTGTCATTGCATTGATCATTGATTCGTCTTGCATTGTTGCAATTTGGGTAGGTAGATGTATTTCTGCTTGGTTTGCTTTTGCTACTGCTTCATCTAAGGTTGCCAATATTTGCATACCTACTACTGATCTC
This sequence comes from Schmidtea mediterranea, assembly GCA_022537955.1. Lineage (NCBI taxonomy): Eukaryota > Metazoa > Platyhelminthes > Tricladida > Dugesiidae > Schmidtea > Schmidtea mediterranea. The sequence continues at coordinate 229,849,129 of CM039680.1, forward strand.
AATTCTGGTCGTCTTAGTCCATCCACGAATATTCCGATTAGGTGAGTTTCTGCCAGCTTTACTTCGGTGGCCGTTTTTGCCAAGCGTCTTATTTCGCTTGCAAACATTGTATTTGATTCGCCATGTCTCTGTTTTCTACTAAACAGCTCTTGCATTCCCTGATTCGTTAATTTTGCGACTCCGAATGTCGTTGTTAAAAATTCTTTGATCTCGTTCCAGGTATCCAACTTCTTTTTCCTCTCTCTAGCTTCTAAGAAGATATCTAGCGCACTATCGCATAAATATAGTGGCATTCGATTTTTCACCATGTCTGGCGACCAATTACATACTTCGACATATACTCCGAAATTTCTTATGAACGTATTTAGTTTGCTGGCATTTCCGTTAAACGGTTCTCCGCGAAACTTTTCTCGGTATTCTTTGGCTTGTTCGCCTACCGCTGGTTGTCTTGCATTAAGGTTTTCAATGTCTGCCATGTTGTCTTTTATTAGTTTCTTTTCTGTAGTTAATTTGTCTTCGTTTGTTGATTTGAGAATGTCTCCTTGTTGGTTTGAATTTTCGTCTTCTGATTCCACAGGTGTATTGTTTTGGGTTATTGATTTCCTTGTTTCTCGGTTTTCTTTAGTACTTGACCCTTGACTGTCGGTTTCGATATTTTCTAGTGATGTAGCCCTGGTATTTTTCCTTGCGAAGGTAGTTGATCTTCCTCTCTTTATTTTCGTTACTGCTGCTCTTTCGAAGTTTTGACTGGCTGAATTTCGGAAGCTGTTTGTTGATCGGAGGATTCGTCTATTCTCAATGATTCCGGTTTACACGGGCGTCTTTGTGTCGTTTGATTTCCTTTAGTTGTCTTTGGTTGTCGAATAATTTCGTCGGTTCCTATTGTAGTCTGTCTTTGGCTGTTGTCGAATACTGGTTTGTTTATCTCCTTGCTTTGTCGTGCGTATTGTTTGTTTGTGTTTGTGAATGCTCTGTTGATTTGTTTGTATTGATTGTCTGACTGCTTTGTTTGTTTTGATTGCGTTGTATTGGTTGAGTTCTAGAACGAAAAAATGAACCGTGTAGCATAAACCGCTTACACGCCTTCAATCTTTCGAACAACCCCCAAAATAAACACGACGGGTTTATTCCCCCATTTTCGTTTTATTTATCCTTTTACTTCTATCCTCGTAATTCGCTTGTTTACTTTTTATTACTCCTCTTTATTAGAGTGAGTTATCCCGGTTGTTTTCATTATCTTTCTCAAGGGTCCTCTGGTTTTCTTTATTTGACTATAATACCCATAATTATAATATTTTGTATTTCCCAGGTTTTATCCCGTTTAGTATAATTCCCATACGTTTTTACTTTATCCCTTTGATTCAATTTACGTCGATTTTTAATTATCTATATGGGGTAGTAACAATTATTTATATGGTCGTAATAATTATCTATTCATAATAAATCGTTCGGCTATGCCGTTTCCCAGATTCTATCACCCACCGTATTTTATTTTTATTCATATCACGCTCCGCATTCCCTTTTATTTATCCTTATATAATTTTATTTTCCCCCTTTTCTCTTTATCTTTTATCGTTTTATCTATCTCGGTTTTGTTTTGACTTCATCTGGCTTGCCTAATCTCATCTTTTATTTTATAATTTCGTTTTCTCATTTTATGTTCTCCGCTTTCCGTCATTTATTGTCGATAATTATCGTTTGCTGGGTCATTTTCGTTTTCTTACTTCTTTCTCTATCTTTATAATCGTCATTTGCTTTAGCTTTTAGATGCATTACTCCTCGTGCACGGATGTTTCCTTGTTCTTTATTTCACTAATTTCTTCGATTTCTTCAGCTGGTTTTCCTTTGAACATTTCCTTTATTCGAGATCTACGCTCTTTAACCTAATCGAGAACTATGCTCCATTAATACGATCGAGAACTATGCTCCGTTAATACGATTGAAAACTATACTACGTTAATACGATTGAGAACTATGCTCCGTTAATACGATTGAGAACTATGCTCCGTTAATACGATTGAGAACTATGCTCCGTTAATACGATCGAGAACTATGCTCCGTTAATACGATTGAGAACTATGCTCCGTTAATACGATTGAGAACTATGCTCCGTTAATACGATTGAGAACTATGCTCCGTTAATACGATTGAGAACTATGCTTCGTTAATACGATCGAGAACTATGCTCCGTTAATACGATTGAGAACTATGCTCCGTTAATACGATGAGAACTATGCTCGTTAATACGATTGAGAACTATGCTCCGTTAATACGATCGAGAACTATGCTCCGTTAATACGATTGAGAACTATGCTCCGTTAATACGATTGAGAACTATGCTCCGTTAATACGATTGAGAACTATGCTCCGTTAATACGATCGAGAACTATGTCTATTAATTTTATCTCCCGCCGGCTTCATTAACTTTGGTTATTTTAGTTTTCCCCTTATTACTTTTCTCGAGTTCGTTATTTATTTTTCTCATTATTATTCTTTTGACTTTCCTTTTAAGTTGCTTTACTTTTCGTTTTATCATTTTCCTTTTCGCGCGCTTTCCCTTTGCTTCCTCCGAGAGTTTTTCGCCTACCCCCCAAATTAAAAACATAAAACGGCTTTGTTGATCCGCCACTGCAACGGCAAGGTGATCAATCTTACCACAGTAGCTTCCCAACTCAGCAAAATCTGTCGACGATTCGTCCTATACTTCTCCTCTGGGTGATCGGTTATCCCCTCCCGATTAGGCATTAGTCGTACTACCTGATGGTAGCTCAAAAAGTATTTTTTCCCTTTTAGTTTTATCATGGATGGTCGGGACACTTCGTCTTTTAATTTTCCATTCATTACTTTTTACTTTTACATCATATATAATTGTATATTTATATATAGAGATATAGGCGAAGGAAGGGTCAACTACTAAACATTTATTAATTATAATACATTTATCCATAATACACTACTACATTTTCGTCAATATCAGAGTTACACAATATGCAGACTTTCATTGTCCCTACACATTGTTCGCAATAGCTAAAATGACCACAGGGGAGCATCAGTATTTTTATTTTCCTCAGTTGGCAAATACAGCATTTACGTAGGTATTGCACTTTTCTATCAATTTCACTTTTAATTGCATCTGGTATTTGTTTAACTTGTTGCTCTATAGCGTGGTATTGGAGATTTATATCTGCATTGTTTAATCTTTCTTTATACCATTGATATTTGGTTTCTATGTCTACTGGTTGTGTTGGCTGAGTCAGTCCTAAAGTTATCTTGGTACTTTCAGGGCTTATTGCTATTTGCTCATTCTGTTCTGCCAGTTCTATTTGCCTTAGTTTCCACGTTAATGTTTCGAATGGGTCCTCATTGATGTTTATGAATTCTTGCACTTTGCTTAGTTTACTTTTATATTGTTCCATCTAAAATAATGATTTATTAAAATTTTTCTACTTTATTCTATTGTTACTTATTATTATTCTATTTATTATTTATTTGTCTGTTATTCTTATTGTTGTTTTTTTGGTTGGGTTATTTATGTCTGTTTTGTGACGTCATTTTATTTTTCCAATCATTCTTAATTATCATACTTCATTCACGCATCATTCTACACCGTGCTATTTAATCGTTTTGATTTATATACCATTACCATTTCATACTTTTAATTCATCATTATCGATTTTCTTATCAATCATACCCATGCTTTTATACTTTTATACATTTATCATGCTTATATTATAACACAATTTATTTTTATTGTACTTTATTTTCCTTTTTATTAACAATTACGTTATTCACTCTTTATTGTTCCACGATATTTATTTATTAATTTTTAGCGTTTTATTTCATTCGCGGACGTATACATAAGATCGTTTCGTAAATTTTCTGTCCCGGTACTTTTAATCTTTCCAATGAATTTATTCAAATCCCGGCTGAGCCCCCAAAAATCATGTTGGCGTACAGGGTAGAATTAATTTTGTTTTAATCTAAGCTCATTCATCCACACTACTTCTTCAACTACTCGTGCATTCCCTAGGGTATTTCCTTTCTCACCCCGACGCCCCACAATTTTAATCTAACCACTGTATACCCATGGGGCAAGCCCATGTTGGTACTGTATACAGCAGCCGAGAGTCCACAAGCAGGTGAGCCCCGTTTCCAAGACTACTCCTTGTGATAATCTCGCTTTCGGGTTCCTGACGGCCGATAGAAGGGCTTACGTCTACCTAACTCCTTTAACCTTTTCGATATCTGTGCACACCTTTCCCATCATTCTATGACGAACCCATGCACACGTCCTACATATTGTTTTCCCTTAGTCGCTTTATTACATAGCAAAATTGTTAGTACCGATTGTAGTGAATCGCACCCTTATCAGACGTTTAGTCGCTCATCTATTAGTTATTAATCGAATTTAGCAAAACCCAATTTTAGGTATTCAAATTATGAAATTTAAAGATGATGATTTAGAAACTTTAAATAAAAAAAAAATAAAATATTTATAAATAAACATTTAAAATTCAGCTTCTCGAATTTATCTAATTTTCCGACTTTAATTTCCTAAACTATTGAAAAATAGGTAAATTTTCTAACCTAGAAATTTGTTTTAAATCATAAAGCATTTTATTTAAATAACATGTGAAAATTTAAATTATTATGCAAATTTTCGAGATTTCTATTATATCGGCCGAAATTTTGGGTTTATCACATCCTCATTAATAATTTAAGAAAACTAAACTCCTCCGAAAATACTGGTTTCATTTCTAACTAAAATTGCTTGTTAATCATTAGTATTTCTGTAATAAAAACTGAAATTTTTATTTTTGGTTAACTGAGATCTCTTAATTCCGACTTTACGAGTGAAATAAGAACTCCCTCAACCTATTTCATGCATACCTAAGGTTCCATCAATATCTTAATACAATTCAACCAAACTTCATACATCCATTCATAATTCGATTAATTAGCGAAATCAGAAATTATTAAAATAACAAGAATTACAAAAATATACTTTTATTGAATTTATAGAAAATTTAACAAAAAGGAATCACAAAAAATATAATCAGCACATAAATATATAATTAATATCAGGATAATGGAATCCGTCCTTCTTTCCACTGGGTAGTCACTCGTCGATATCGACGGGGAACTTTCGTTTGTTCCGGAGGGGTTGAAATGGTGTAGTTCCAACCTGGGGAACGGTATGGCATAATTCTTCTCCGAATTCGTCCATCCAGCAGCTCGCGAGAGTCGGCGATCTCTCTTTCATTGTCGTGGTGGAATTTTCGACGGGTGAAATGCCTAGACATATCTGCCTCTCATCAGTTTCCTTCACCTGAATAGGTATCACCAGTTCTGTTGATCCTTTCGGGTTTGAAGCGGGGTCATCTTCTGTCACAAATTCCGGGTGCTGCTCCGCGACGAGTGCGGCGGCTTCTTCGAGCACTTGCGCAGCATTATTTAGGATTGTGAGGCCTTCAGCTCGGCGTCGTTCACGGCGACGACGATTTTTGCTGGGATGGTGCTTCTTGCTGGTCCTAGGGGTCTGAGCTGGACCAGCTTGAGCTATTTCTGGAAGATGGTTTGCGGGGATCAAATTCAACTTTAAGGCCAGATCGCGACCCGCTAGGCGTTTTACCAATTCGGCTTCCGTAAATGATGCTACCAAGACGGCGCTCTGGTCATTTATTATGATTCGTTGAGCCCGGTTCTCTGCAATTAAATCCTCTCGGCATCTAGACAGCCGGTGGATTTTATCCTGGAGGATTTTGACCGCTTCGGGAGCGAACCACGTGCCGAGCGTGCGTTCGTGCTCCGCGAGCAGTTTGTTATACTTTCGTTGGCATAGATCGTGATCCAATTGTAATGCCGAGGTATCTGATTTTCTCGATGATTTGGGGATTTTGTATCCTGAATGCATTTTTAGAAGAAGAATTTTGATTTGTGAAACACGTTTGCTGAGAATTTTTGGAATGATTTTCTTGAGATTTTCCTGACTAAACTAGGGAGAATTTCATTTCATTAGTGGGTGAGATTTGCAAATAAATTAAATATAATAATTATAAAATTTTAAATTAATTAATCCGAACATTCTTCAAACATTCCCTATTACATACATTTCATCGTTCGATATTAATAGCGAAAATGTCCTATTTGGCGTTAGAACTAGTAAATAAAACGTTCGATGCAGAAAAGAAAAAAAATGCTGATGCTCCAATCATTTGTTGAAAAAAACCCAATTTAATTTTTATTTAAAGATGTTCTATAAAACCATTCCTTACAAAAGGCAAAATTAAAAAGAAAACATTAAATTTTTCTAATCCGTTCGTTTGTTTCTACTGACTTAACCCTAGTCGTCCCTTTTCATATAACAATTCGACAGGTTTTAAATAAAAATTTCATCCCTACCTAAACATTCATTTGAATGTTTTCCCCCTAGCTATGTCGATATTCCCGCATTTTAATCCCTACCGCTCCGACCAACATTGCAATGGCCGCCACGGTGAAGTACGACGGCGTCCTACTCTGCGATCAGTGTGACTAGACCTGACCATACCGGCAGACACCGAAGGGTGGTTGACGACAAGGCAGCACATCAACATCCCTCAAATTTAACTGAGGGAATTGAATCCTGCCAAGCCATCTTCCACAAATTACAACATAAAATCATATTAAATTAGGGGGACCTGTCGTCGATACTAAAAGTACCTCGACCATCCATAATTAGAGATTAAAAATTTAAAACTATAAACATTTCAAAAATTTATTACATGAAAATACAATCTTACCAAAGTTCGAATTCAAAATTTTCAATTTCAAAAATATTTTTAAGGTTTTTTAAGGTTAAATATTATGACAATGGCTATTGTATTTATACTGTTTTCATGCGTGTGTGCGACCAATCAGCTAATTTCGAATCTTTTTTGGCCATTTTTTCGGGTTTTTGATGGCTTTTATTTAATTTTATATTTTTCTCTTTTGTTATTTATTTTTCTTAATTTTTTAATATTAATTTTATTAAATTTGTATTTTTATTTTTTGCTGATTCTTATTCTGGTCGCCTCCTCCGCCTGTGTATTTTCTAAACCTTATTTTGCAAGGTTTTGGCGGTTTTATATTTTTACTTTATTTTTCTATGTATTTTTCGTGCAAAATTTATTAATTATTTGTTTTAATTAATTATGTTATTTTTTATTTTGTTTTAATTAATGTTTTTATTATATTTTTAATTTCTGTTTGCGGTGCGTGCTTGTGTTACAAATAGCCATTTTCATAATTTTTCGACATGACTTTTTTGTTTTAGTGATGGCTTATAGCCCAACACATTATATATTATTTTTGTTTTTAATTTTTTCTAAATTTTCATATGATCTGGTTAATAAATTTTAATATTTTAATTTGGACATCCGAAGATACATTTTGGTATTCTCCACAGGTCCTCTAAATTTGATTTTGCGTTTTTGAATTGGGATAGACTTTGAAAAAGGCTAAGCGGTGCTCGACCCGTCAGTTAATTTTGGCGAGTTGGTAGCACTTGCTAGACTTATTTCAATCCTTCAACGGCCGCGAGATGGGCCAGATCATAGTGGCTCTGATTCAGAATGGCAGGAAGTTGTCGAACAAACTATTATTGTTGTCGTAAGAAACTATTAGTCACATATAAAATAATGAGTTAGAAATTGAAAAGTAAATTCAAATAATCTCGACAATTGTAGGGAAAATCCGTAACGTAGCGATCAGTTAGCAAGTCGAGCACTAGCCTTCTATCGGCAGCTCGCTGAACCCATGGTGGGTCCGGGCCTTAACAGTTTCTACCAAAGAATCTCACTTTTAACGTACTCACAACCTCTTGTTACATTATAAACATTGCTTAGCAACAGGTAACAAGCGGCAGAAAGAAGAAATATGTTGCATGTCTGGGTTACCATGACCACTCAGTAGGAACCCACCAAATGGGTTAAATATAAAAACAAATTGAAACCTTTATCATAAACCTTAATAAAAAACCTATAATATGCTTAAATTATTATTTAAATGTATTATTTAAATATTTTTCAAACTTATTTTTGCTGGTAAAAATTATCTCTTTTATGTTAGTAACGAAACGTTATAACGATTGCAGTTCTTCAACAATATTAGTAATCGATTCCATACAACTTTACAAAGTGCATTTGAAAAAACTTTTACGATAAAAATTTAAATTAATATTTATCCACTTAAGTATCAGAAATACTATTGTAGAAAATTACTTAAAATTTATAAATCTTGGTTGTTTATATGCATTTTAAGAATTTTTGTAATAGTGAACATTTTAAAGGTTTTATCAATAATGATGATATGATGAATTATGTAATTGTTTATAATTGTAATTTATTTTTAAAATTATTGAGAAATTAAAATCTTAACGAATAATTATTTTAAAATGTAAAATTTATATATAATTCTTATATTATATTATATAGAAATTGTATTTAAAATATTTCGTTTTATTTATTAAGTTTTGTATTAATTTATGATAAAAATGTTTAATAACTAATTTAAAAAAATTGTATTTTTCATAGTTAACTGATGTTATTTCAAATTTTCAAAACTTTGAATCGAAATTACAGTAGGTCCATATTTATTACTGCAAATTGTGAAACAATCGAAAAACCGAAAAATAAAGTCGATGAATTTTTGAATATACGAGATGAGTTATTGAAAGATGATGAAACTAAGGTTGATTATGAAGTCAATATTACTGAAGAAATTCTAGATGAAAAGTTCTCAAAATTAACATTTATTGAAAGCTATAAACTATTACTCGAACGAAAGTTGTTTAAATGATAATTAACCATTTGACTTTAATTCAATTATAGTTCCAATAATGAATTAACTCAGGAAGGTATGATTTTCCAATTTTACCCTTTTTATGGTGGGATGGCTTTGACATTGATTTGGGCACTAGCCTACACTCCAGAAGTCTCTAGAGAATTTAAACTGCGTCATTTATCCACAGCATGGCCAACTCCATATCTTGCAAAAGTAATCCGAATTCTAAATGAAATAAATTCAAACATGATTTCAATTAGCGGAAATATCTCGATAACTTAATCTCCCGGTCAGTTGTACGGGGCGCAAAGAAAAGTATTCCTGTAATTATAATGAGTACTGGATTAATGTATTGCTATAATTTGTGAATGTTTATGTTTGATTGTTAACGTCTTCAGGTATATTCCACTCATAACTGAGATATATTTAAAAAGGACAGTTTTTTGGGACTTTGGATTAGCTGGCAGTATGATTTTTATTTTTGAAATAGTTTTTAATTTACTTACTAATTATCAGCTTGTATTTTTATTAGTTTTGTTTAATTTTACTGATTATTAATTATCGATCTTTCGTATTCTAAAAACAACCCAATTTATTTAATTCATAAAAATCGAATTTGCCTCACACCAAATTAAAATTTATTTTCAATTAAATTATTTTTAAATTTACTTACTAACTGTAAGTAGTTTTTTTTCAAATTTAAATTGTGGTTATATGTAGCTAGTATTTCAATTTAATTTGCTTAGTAATCTATATGTTAGCACTTTAAAATTTTCAAATATCTCATCAGGTTCTCCGATTGCAATATGAGCTCATTTCCTGAAATGTATGTGTGTATTTTCCAAAATATTTTTGAATGAATTAACAGAGAATTAATATATACAAGATCAATATATATATTATGTAATATGATGGTGGCGTAATACGTAAGGTTTTGTAGCATGATAATGACGTAATGCTTTTGGATTATATTATGCAATATCCGTAAGTCATATAGTGTATTAGGTTATTGATAAGTTATGTACTAGGTAAGGTAATATTACGCAACATGCTGATGGCGTAATAGGGTAAGTGTATAACATATAAAAGGTCAAATATGTTCAAGTCACATAACGTGTTCAGTCAATGATGTAGTATGCGATAGGTCAATATGGTATTGTGTAATATAATAGTGACGTAATATGGTAATGATATGCTATGTAATATACCAATATATGTTATGCAATATGTCAGCATGTACTACACAGTATGATATAATCACGCATATGCACTGCATTGTCTCTGTTAATCATGCATATGAACTGCATTGTCTCTGTTAATCATGCATATGAACTGCATTGTCTCTGTTAATCATGCATATGCACTGCATTGTCTCTGTTAATCATGTATATGAACTGCATTGTCTCTGTTAATCATGCATATGCACTGTATTGTTTCTGTTAATCATACATATGAACTGCATTGTCTCTGTTAATCATGCATATGCACTGCATTGTCTCTGTTAATCATGTATATGAACTGCATTGTCTCTGTTAATCATGCATATGCACTGCATTGTCTCTGTTAATCATGTATATGAACTGCATTGTCTCTGTTAATCATGTATATGAACTGCATTGTCTCTGTTAATCATGCATATGAACTGCATTGTCTCTGTTAATCATGTATATGCACTGCATTGTCTCTGTTAATCATGCATATGAACTGCATTGTCTCTGTTAATCATGTATATGAACTGCATTGTCTCTGTTAATCTTATATCATGTCTTTAATATGAACTGCATTGTCTCTGTTAATCATGCATATGAACTGCATTGTCTCTGTTAATCATGTATATGAACTGCATTGTCTCTGTTAATCATGTGTATGCACTGCATTGTCTCTGTTAATCATTCATATGAACTGCATTGTCTCTGTTAATCATGTATATGAACTGCATTGTCTCTGTTAATCATGTATATGAACTGTATTGTCTCTGTTAATCATGCATATGCACTGCATTGTCTCTGTTAATCATGTATATGAACTGCATTGTCTCTGTTAATCATGCATATGAACTGCATTGTCTATGTTAATCACGCATATGCACTGCATTGTCTCTGTTAATCATGCATATTCACTGAATTGTCTCTGTTAATCATGTATATGCACTGCATTGTCTCTGTTAATCATGCATATATTTTGTTAGCATTTTTGTTTATTATTATAATTATTTTTATTATTGTTTTATTTTATTATTATTACTGATTTCTAAACTGTCTAAATATATCTTGAGATGTTTTACAATATAATTAATTGTCGTTTTTTTTCTTATTTATATTATTGATATTATCATTTATTTTATTATCGTAATTATTAACTGATTTCTAGTGATTTCTAAACTGTCTAAATATATTATTATTAGGTTTTTAAACTTCAAAATATTATTTTCAAAAGTAGGTTTTTAAAAAAATATTTAAAAAATTTGTTTTAGTTTTGTTTTTTATTGAAAATTTTAGTGAAAGGAAAGGTCAGAAGCAGAAAAAGAAAAACTTGTTGAATTTTGTTTTGTTAGTTATCAGGACTGTTTTTAGGTCAAAATATTTCATGGTATGTGTTATGAACTACAGTTGTTAGTTAATATGTTTTCTTTATTTTACCCCCATTGTTTCTGAACCCTATGTCCTTATTTATAGTTTTCAATTATTTTAATAATTAATCAATTTTCCATAGTAAGTATCCAAACAACTTAATATTTAAAAATTGAATAAAAAATCAATCAAAAATATTAGAAAAAGAAAATTATAAAAACCAAATTGAAAGTAAATTTTAAATTTAAAAGTTTAAACGAAGCTGAAAGTTTATAAGTGAAAATTCAGAAAATTGCAAAATAATTTAAAATAAAAAGGAAAGTATAATTACTACTGATAAAACGGTTTTAGTATTCTAATCAAAAGTATCTTCGAAATTCTTTAAACAATTCTTACAAGACTGATAATAGTTCAACATACTCCAAAGTCAACAAATCTTTCAAACCAACGTCTATCCTTTTACCAATGTAGGACCTTTTAAGTGATAATAACTATTATTTTAATAATTGTTATTAAATAAAACTTATTACCTACAATAGCGTTGACCAATATTTTTATTTTTGTTGTTTTTAGAAAATGCAAATTATATTAACACAGCATACACCACAGGCCGTCCCGATAAACTTTTACTTGAGACTCGGATGGGCCCTTTCAATTCTACCTACAATACAGCATCACAGTCAAATAACAAATATATAAGAGACATTTATTTATATTATTATAAATCTTTCTTTAAGTGCTCATTGGATCATTATACTGTTTCTTCCGTGGTCCTGCCGCAATGTTAACTGGTGGCTTGCTGATGGGAATACCGACCTTTTTTCTAGGTATTTTCCACAGCAGTCTCAGGCATTGGACTAATTCTACAATTGACATCCGTATTAAAGAGAGACTAAAGGAAGAGATGTTAATCGAAAGGTAACAACACATTTTATTGATTTGTTAGCATGATTATTTCTTAGGCAAATCTTTGAGCAAAGTAAGAAAATGTTTGAATCAGTTTGAACCATAAATGTTTATAGAAATATATATTTTCATTTGTTCTTGATGTTTCTAGAATGAGATTAGATGCTCTGATGGCGGAACACCGGGGGAATTAACGCGTTTAACGGAGATTTATAACGTAACTAGAGAGAGATTTGCACTCTTTTTTCGGGTGTGGTTAAATTTAAATCTATTTTCCATCTAACTTGTCGTGAAATATATTCTTACCATAAAAGTATATAAAAGCTTAAATTTGTGATCAAATGTTCCGATATCATTATAAAAAGACTTGGTGGTGTTTTCTCGTTATAAATAGCACTTTTTATTAGACAATAATTGAATTGAATTATATTTAATCGATAATTATCCTTCTTTCATCGCAGGCTGTAGTAATAAGAAAAACAACTTGACGTCACGCGACTTTGGCCGATTTTTTACCCTCCCTCTGTCACAAAAAGATAACCCCCTCAAATATGACGTCACAAATCTTTGATCGCGCTCCTAAAAGCCGTATTTTATATTTGAAAATGAACATGTTTGAAACCACTTTATTGACATTTTAGTATGTGTATAGTTTAATAATTATGAAATTATTTAATTTGATTTCATAATAAATTAATCTCTAAAAATATTTAATTTGTTGAAATATTTAAATTGTAAATAAAATAAACAGTTTAACAATCGTGACTTTAAATAATTGGTGTCAGAAACCTGTTGAAATTTAATTAAGAATGAAGCCTTGATTCCGCAGAAATCAATAAAGCTAAAGTCAAGATTCCTCAATTCAGTAAAGACTTCCTACTTGGATTTTACAATTTGAAATCTATTTCAATTTTTTAAAAATTAAATCAAGATTTCAACACGTCAACCAATTCTCCATATTCAGACCTCAAGAATGCTATGATTGACAAATTCAATCAAAAACATCAAATTTCTTTACAAAGTTTACTAAACGACTGATGCTTATGTGGGGTTAGTGGTGTTGGTGACCTTGACCACATTACATACAACATTTCACACCCGCCAATGGTTACCCGTTGCTAGGCAACGTTGGAACTGCAACCATTGGTCACAGGACCGCCAAAGGTGAGTTCCGATGTCGGAACTGCTAAGGTCCGGCCCTATGTCGGGTTCAGCAGGCTGCCGTTAGAAGGCCTCTGCCCGTCTTATCTTTTAGGTCCCTTAATCACCTCTTCATTGTTCTGTTCGTGTACACTAATTATCAATAATAAACAAAATATCAAAACACCAGTTTATTGTATTAACGTCAAATGAATTCTGACATTTAAACTTGAATTAATCATTTATTTATTTTCACCTTGGGCTCGTCTTCGTAATCGTTCAGTTCTACCCGGCCTGGCATGTGGATAGGACCGCTTGTTGGGATGCTTCGCTGGGTCCTCGTCGCGATAGGCCAGCTGTGCCGGGCGAAGACCAAGGGATATGTCACCGCACTCCCTTCCTGGCACGCTGACATAGCGACTTCCAAGTCTTTTATTTGAGTCCGTTGGGCTTGATTGAGCATCTTTTCGTCCTTCCAGCCTTGTTGGGCCGTGGTGAGACGTTGGTACGCCTTTTTCATCTTTGCCGGTTCTGCCCAAGTGGCTTTTATTTGCTGGATTTCTCGGCTTTGCTGTAGAAGCTGTCAATGGAGATTCAGATTTTCTCGTCGAAGATCCCTCAGGTCTCAGCTGAGAACTCTTGTCGCCTCCATTCCTAAATTAAAAAGTATTTGAACAGTTATCATTAACATTGTTGGTTTCGACACTTTAATAAATTTCATCCGCTCCTGTCTTAAGTATTTTTCTGAGCAATATCAGTTCCAACAAAGCCTTTACTACTTATCTCCTGTCACCTTATTTATTTAAATTAAGTCGATATCGTTTGCCTGAACTTCAATACCTTTCTCCCCTGTCATATTTATTTTTTATACCACTAAGTCATGCTTTCCTAAATAAAACAATTCGAACTCATTTTGCACTTTTTATTATGATGGGTTCTATTTCTTTTAATAGAACAAATTGAACAGCCTAAGATTAACCATTAACTTTTATTCAAAAAAATACAATTTTGATTATTTTCCGAGTCCGTCACGACTCTTGGGTTTGTGGGGTTTACGGCTTAGATAACCTTGACCTCACATATAAACATTTCTTGCCCCCAATGGTTACCCGTCGCTAAGCAACTTTGGGGATGCAACCATGGGTTTTTGAGGCCGCCAAAGGTGAGCGCCACATAGGAACTTCTCTGGCCCGACCTCAAACTGGGTTCAACGCACTATTGTTAGAAGGCCTGTGTGCGCTTTATTCGTTCTGGTCCTATTCTTGCATATTCGATCTTGCTCATTTTGTAAACTAAATCTTTAACCCTTACTAATTACTCTAGTTCGTCTTGACGTCAAACTTATTAGACAAAACAACGGAACAAAAGAAAACATTTATTTGATATTAATCATAAACATATTTTATTCGGGGTGAAGAGCGGCACGACGCTTGGCGCGCTTGTTTCTTCCTGGACGATGTCTGCTTGGTTTTGGGACGGTCTGCGAAGTAACCGCCGCATCCAGGTAGTCTAGCTGCGCGGGAGCGAAGTCTAGAGGGTATGTCACCACCGCGCCTTCTTGACAGGCCGACACTGCTACCTTTAGGCCCTTTATCTGTGTTTTCAGGCTCTGTTTGAGCTGTTTCTCCTCAGCCATACTTTTCTGTGCCGCTGTCATTTTCTGGTAGAGCGTTTTGACCTTCTTCGGCTCTACCCAGGTAGCCTTAATTTGTTGTACTTCCTTCGTTAATTGCAAAATCTGTTCGTACAATTTCTTATTCGCTCTGCGCGCGTTGTCCAATTCACGCTGTAGGATTCGGTTTGATTGCATATCTACAAAAGAATGATTATTAGGCCGCACAATTCCACATCAATGTTATTTAACAAAAAATCCCTTAATCGTGGAATTTTTATAGATACAATCGTTAAAGTTTTGGATCGGAAAAGTAAACTCATAACTAAAACTAAGATATTTTATTTTAACAACTTTTTACAATTCGGTTCGCGATGGTGTCTATAGTTATCCCGCCTTGGAGTTGTTCGAGCATAAGGGTGCTCGCGGTGTTCATCGGTTTGATCTCTCTCCATCCTCATGTCATGGGGAAGGATCCTCTGTGGGACCACCACATCGATGTCCGTAGATCTCGCATTTAATTTGCTGTCATCGAGGTTAAAAGATGTGTTGTACGGATTAGCGTATCCGTCCGTACTGGGAATTCTCCCTGCTGCTATGTCGTCATTAGCACTGGCCAGATAACGTCTAGCCCTCTCTACTTGAGCGTTGGTTTGTCGCTGATGTTCCTCAAGGCGAGCGAGGAGGAACACAGCTTGACCCGGGATTTCTCGTACCGGGTTGCGTCCGGGTTCCTGTTTTATAGCGACAAACGGAACCTCGACCTCCTCGGACTGCTGTTGTGTACTGAATCTCGATTCCTTCAACTGGGAGACGGTGAATCCAGCATCCCACATGGGCTGTCGACATCGATTTGCCGCATGTTCGGGGAAGCGTACCGTGATCCGGGATACCTCGATCCAGGAATCACCTAAATGTAAGAAGATTTCAATGGTTAATCGGTTCACCTTTTCATTTATTTCATGGGACTACCTAGTCGCGGGTCGTCGAAATGGTTGTAATGTAACTCGTCGGTAGATTATCGCCTATTATTTTGTCTAACCCTTTATGGTGGTCACTCGCTCCTTGAAGCGGTCAATTCGATGCTTTGATTTCATATTTTTTCAACTTCCCTTTAAATTGTTTTCTTTGCGAGCTTTAGTCATTCAGGATTCGTCTGCCCTTCTTTTATGTAATGTGTGTTGGGTTTGTCGAAGATCTAGAAGCGACTACCTCCTAAGGCGTGTAATTATCGTATTGGATCCAAGAAATTAATAATCATGGCTCTATAACGGGTTATTCCTTAACAAATTTGAATCCATAGGAAACGTTCGTCGGAAAAAATGTCATGATGGCGATTTCAACCCTTTTGACCTACCTGTAATGAGAAAGGAATGGGAGACTGGTTAATTTCAAAAATGAAATATCCTAAAATTATTTGTCTTAATAAAAATAAATTATTCACTTCCCTTCACCTTACACTGTGTGGATGAACAGGGCATTTTATTTAAATTATTAAAATTAATCAGCTGTTGGGTTGTTGGTTGTTGTCAATGTCCTTGACCCAATATGAAAATGATCATCTTGCCCCCAGTGGTTACCCGTTGCTAAGAAACGTTGGTAATGTAACCACCGGTTATAGGATCGTCAAAAGTGAGCGCCATATAGGAACTGCTAAGGCCCGATCCTATAGCGGGTTCAACGCACCACCGATAGAAGGTATATGTGCGATTTTTCTATTCCTGGTCCCTTTCGCTTATAAATACGGTCAGTCGTTCCTCTCTCTCTCTCTGATTGAATGTTGATTATCTTGCATAACTTGTTTAGCCATAATTAATAAGTTTAATAAATGTACAGATAATTTAACAAAAAATTTATTTAATATAATATTTTTCAATTTGATTGTCCAGATAATCTCATTGCTCGTCGCCTCGCCCGTTCGATTTTTCCAGGACGACGTTGCGGTGGTTTTACTGCCGGTTTGGTTGTATTTGTCGAATCCAGATATGCCAGTTGAGCCGGCGCAATGACTAGGGGGTACGTGACGTCTTGGCCCTTTTGACAGGCTGCTAGCGCCACCTCTAGTCCTCGAATCTGGGTTTTCAAGGCCTGTGTCAATCTTTTCTCCTCAGTCCATCGACGTTGGGCGGCAGTCACTCGCTGATATAGAACCTTTGCTCTTGCCGGTTCTATCCACGTCGATTTGATACGATGGACTTCTCGAGTCAACTCCAACATCTGTCGATGGAGATCTGTACTTTCCTTTCATGCGTCTTTCAGAGCCTTGGTTAGGATTATACCGGTGTCCATCTCTGCGAAAAAGAAAATTTTAAATCATGAATGTTTCAGTTTATATAATGAATATGATTATAATTACAAAGTTTTGTTGGGCCAGAACACAAACGGCCTTGGAAAATGTTTAAATGGATCGGTAACACACATGCAAACATAACACGCAAATTTAAAATAAACCTATTAAAACATCAATTAAACCCTACCAAATATGAGAAAAAAGATAATTAAATATAAAATAATAAACATAAAAATAAATTAAAATAATAACAAAACGCAACAAGATCCGCACGATACAAACACAAACATAACATGAAAATCCAACAAATTCGACAGAAATTTGATAAATTAATAAAAGTTCATGAAAATGAAATTTAAATCAAAGAATTGAATTAGAAATAATTCAATAAAAATTCTAAATAAAAAAATTATCAAAATAAATGAAAAAGTAAGAAAAATAAAGATTAGAATACTCTAGAAAATAACAAGGTCGAATTTTGTTTTACTACATCAAAATTAACACGCGAGGTTAGTGACAGAAAATAGGTATAAATACCGATGCATTTTCACATAAAATTTAACAATTTTTACCAATTTTTTTTGGGAACAAAACTTTTGTTAATTCTTAAAAATCTATTGTGAATTTTTAGGTGAGAAGTAGTTTTATTTGGAACTCTCTCTCCACGTCCCATCCTCGCAACCTCGGTAGAGCTCTGCTTGGATGTCGGCGTGGGGGGAGATGTTTTTTTATGAAATTTTTTGATTGGATTGAATTGGTCAAGTAATTTTGTATTTTGCTTTTAATATATATTAATAAATATTTATGATGTTAAAATTTGTTTTTCATAATTAATTATTTGTCGAAATTTTTCCGGCCCACAGCCAAAACACATCGCAAGACAGCAAAATCAACATACAATTCAGATTCGTGTAAGTGTGTGGAATATCGCCGATGATCTGTGCCCGTGAAGACCCGGCGTGCGGAACGCAGGGGTTGGAACGTCAATACTATTCCGTATAGAAGAAAGGAGAAATAAGGAAGAGGTCTTTTGGCTACTTCCTCGTTTCTCGGTTTCTGTAAATTCGACCTAAATTATTCTACACACGGCTCAAAATCACCACACCGAGTAGTCCAGTGGGCACTCATTAAATATAATATAAACATAAAATGCGTTTAAGGCCTATTAAAGGGAACGGGTACGGGGAATAAATTAATATGAAATCGTTGATATGAAATAAAATAAATTAATAAATTCAAATTAACCATAAATTATAAATTTGTAATCGTTTTCCAAATGATCGCTCCAAACTCCTAGTAAAATAAAGAATTTAATCGGGTTCTAAGATTCGACGTGTTTTTCGGGATCACCGCTAGGTAATCAATGATTATTTTCACCGTAAATTTACAGTTGTAATGAATTTAAAAAAGAAAAAACCATAAATTAATATTGCTATTACATAGTTGTTAATGAACTCGGTAAATACATAATTATAATAATTAAACCCAACTCACCCAAAAATTTCAGTAAAGTAGACTAACTCCAAGTCAGAGTACATTCCCCAGTATAGTGAGCAAACGCATTCTTCTGAATAACCTCATAGAACGACATCGTTAGTTATTGAATTTGACTAAAATTTAATTGTGGAAACAAAATAAATATCATTGGGTTCAGTTAAATAGGGTAAAGAAATAAAAACTCATCGAGCAGATCAATTTATTCCATCAAACGTTCGTATCATAAATCAAAATAATCCCTCCAAAATTCGCGTAAGAGGCTTGTATTAATAGAACCCACGAACTCCCTACAACTTCAATAAAATTGTGCGAAAATAAATTAATTAAAGCAATAACCCCACTTACGGAATATGTAGCACTGATATAGCTAGCACAATTCACCAGGTAAAATAATTCCAATTGATCTAGATAACATAAATACGAATTGTTTTCTAAATCCACTCCCGGCATGTTAGGCAGAGACATCCAACATTAACTAAGGAAAATCTGTTAGAATAAGAAGTCATCATATAAAAGAACTTACCAAACTGTGTAGTCGAATAAAACTCCGAATTTTCGATAAAACTCCGAAAAACCGATCACTAAAATTTCGCGTGTTCGGATTGACCCATTAAACCGAATAAATTAAATATAAAAATCCAACGATCAACGGAAATAGAATTTAACATCAACAGTCAAATCAATTACCATTGCATAAACAACTTTCCGAGAATCATCCGAATTAATCAATAACCCGTATATACAGACACCCACTGTTATATTTATATAAATTACCAAGATCAATCAACTTTGGAATTTTTATTTACATATGGATATCCAATCTTTGGCTAATGAAGCAACGGCGACGCATGGAACATCCGCGAAAGGAGCTGCGACGACACGGAATAAAACGGAATGTAAGACTATTATATTGAATTATAAATGATTTTCATGTTTTCCAACTATAATCGTAAACAATTTTCTCATGTTAGATTATAATTATATCTAATTTGTACTATTCATATTCCATAATCCATAATTTTTCCTCATAATTGTAAACAGTTTTCTCATTTATCATACCCATGTTAAGATTGGTTAAATAGTTTTCTCATTTATCATACCCATGTTAAGATTGGTTAAATAGTTTTCTTGTCCATATTTAGTTTAAAGTAATAAATAATTTTCCTATTCTTATCTAGTTTTAATTGTAATCATGAATGTCTAATCAACTATTACAGATAGCTCATACCTACGGTAGCTCCGTTCCCATCATCACTAATTTTCTACTTTTCAAATACCCGAGTAAAGGCAGTTAGGCCATTAAATCGCAGAGCATCACCATTTTTCCCTTAAAATGCATCGCCATGATAATATCGATTATGCTATTACCCCTCTTATTTATTGTTTCATTCCCCTTTCACAAGTTTCAGGAACATCACACTGAAGAAGTAATTACGGAACAAGTATAGCATCGCTCAAATAGCCATTACCCCTCAATAAATCTTGGAGATTTGATTTCGTTCAATATTCGAAACGGGCGACATAGGGACTTATTCTCGGTAAATCTACATAAAAGGAAAAACCCATTACACTGAAAGATTCGCCACAACCCATTTTTTTTCCAAATACCAACTCTTGCCAGTTCAAGGGAGAATTTCGCCCCAAAGACTCCGACGGATGTAGGGTTTCTCACAATAATGCGCGCGAAATATTCTAAATAACCGAACTAGTACGTAAACGTATAATAACGATACGATATGCATAATGACAATAAATCGAATTAACCCTTGAAATAAATCAATCGTTTTCCGTATAAGGTGACTGAGAAATCCACAAAATCCCTATATATAAAAATGGTAGCAATTAATTTAGACTACGGCAGGAGACTCATCGTAATTATTTTCCTGTCACTAAGAGTGGTAATATTAAATGATATCTATTTCAGCAACCAACCTAATGGAACAGACGGAAATCTCTCTCGCAGACCGATGGAGATGGGCCTGGGCTCAGTACCGTGAGGAAAGATGCTCAGAGTTTCCCCCGTCGAAGTTCCTCGATAGGGACAATCTGGGACAGGGAACGATCGATCGATGGAGCCCGACCAGAGAGATACACCAACAGGCTCAACAACTACTCAACAGCCTAGAGACCCATCAACGCGAGGTCAATTTGCAGGTAATCCGAGCTCGCCAGTATCTGGCAAATGTTGAGGAAGATCTGCTGGCGGGTCGGATTGCCGATAACTATTGGCATCTCCAGCCAATCGTTCAGGACTCGCCAATCGCTACGACTCAAGCACGAGACACGAAGAGACCGGTTATGTCGATCTCGTGATACACACCCGAAGAATGGGTGGCCAAAAGATTCCCTTGAGGGATTTCAAGCCAAATCTAGCACCACGAATTACTCTAAACAATTTTGTTTATTTTTGATTTAAAATAATACCAATTAAATTTGCGAATGTTTTAGTTTCGTTACTTTTATATTTTCACTTGATTAAGATTTAAAATGATTTCACCTCAATTTTGTTCTAAGTAAACCTAATGTCACACGATTGTAACCTATCAGTAAACCATCTATTAACCATTTTTATCATTATTAGACATGGAACCCACCCAATTACTACAAAATGAATTACTTCGCGCCCAGAAAGCCAACAAATCCCTCTACGAACAAATAATTCAACTTACTAAAGAGGTGCATCAAGTAAAATCTACCTGGGTGGATCCGACCAAACTCAAATCCATCCACCAACGCCTCACAGCCGCTCAAAAAGGTTGGGCGGAGGAGCGTCAACTCAACCAGAGTCTCCGGACGCAAATCAGGGGATTGGAAGTCGCCCTGGCAGCCAGTCGTGAGAAGGAAGCGGTAACTTATCCGCTTATCTTCGCCCCTTCTCAGTTGGCTTACCGGGACCACATCAACAATGTCGCGCTGGCAGAAAATCCATCAACAGTCCCGTCAAGTAATCGCCGGCCTGGACGCAAGGAGCGTGCCTGACGCAGAGCCGCACGTCTGCCAAGCCAATCGAACTAACTTACCGACATTATATATACTTTCAATCGTTTTTCTTGTTTGAATAAATGAAATTGTAATTATTGTTAAACAAATCCCAAGTAACAGGTCACAAGATATGATTTATATGAGATTATCATCATTTTTTTTTTTTCAAAATTTTATTTTAACAAAAAACGGCCTTTCGGCTAAATATGCGAGCGATGCTCAGCACTAATTACTCTTCTGTTTTTATTCTGCATACACAAAACTGCAACGCTGATCTATCACCAGCATTGCCTCGTAAATTTTCCTACAAGACTAAACAGGAGGGATACTTTTTGTGAAGGAAATGTGTTCCCGATATATATGATAGCATGCAATCACAGCATCTGTACATGCTATCTTGGCCAATGCTATGATTTCAGTCTTTGTCAATCCGATCTTTGAAAGTGCAGCATTGTTCTTTTTGTCCCATGTGCCCAGGCATCCAATAACCACAGCAGAAATAGTGGCTGTTTGATTAAATGCCTTTCCAATCTGCATAGACAAATCTTTATACTTAACATAGTTATTTTCCCGTGCTTTTTCAAAACCTTCAACAGAGTCATAAGGTACCTTTAGGTCAAGGACATGTATGTCTTTATTTCTCTTAGACCTAATCACCATGTCAGGTTTCAGCTTTGTTGGAATTGAGATATACTTCGGAGATTTTTCAACATCTATCTCAAATCCAATTTTTTCCAGGAAACTAACTATGCCCAGTAATACATTCTCATGCTTAACTCTTCTAGCATTTGGTTTGGCTCGGCAGTGGTTAAACACATGTGCCTGGGTCTCCTCATCAAGATCGCATAGCCTGCATTTTGTGTTAAGATTGTATTTAAGGCAATATGCTCCGTAATTGAGATTTAGCAGGTTATTTCTTGCGCGTATCAAGAAATAGTACTGCGCATCATTAAGTGTATCACTTGCTATCAGATACTTGGCAGTTATACTATCTCCGATAGAAGCAGCAATGTGTCCCTGTACTCTCATTTTGCACCATTGCTCAGCATAATGGAGACCCACAAAATTATGAAGTTCTTTTGAAAGAGTGTTGAGATTTTGATGATTAATGTAAGAGATCCTCTTCTTATATGTTATCTCAAGTGTGAAACCATCATCTACAAACTTCAAACACACATATATACAAAACATTCTCTTAAGAGATTGCACCGACTTTTGAAATTTTACAAAGAATGAGGATTTGGGAAATATCTTATTGAATTCGCAGTTCATCCAACTGAGTCCAGCTTCAAAGTTTCCATTTCCTCTAGATTGTGCTAGCTCTGTTATTAGCATTTTCCGAAAGCTGATGTTGGATGAGTTAAAAAGTCTTGTTATACCAGTAATGCTCTGTATCAGATACTCATCAATAGCAGCATTGACACCAAGACCTCCCAGCTTGCAATGCGTATAGAAGAAATTGTTATTCATTGCTTGAAACTTATCTCCAATCATGGTCTTCAGGAGACCCTTGATCTTTTGATCAAAACCTAATTGCTTTTTACGTCCCTGCGTAACTCTGTTCCGATCACAGTCAAGGATTCTATGACCTATTACACAGTTACGCAAAGAGAAGATAAGCTTCGAATGAATGAAGATCTTGTATGCACTTAATTTTTGTGATGGATGCAGATATGATCCAAAAAGAGATTTGGTCAATGCCAGTGCCGAATCAAGTCGTCCATCTATATCTTGATTTCGTTTGTTGGAGAAATCTACTCCAAGATATCTATATTTGTTATTCTCAGATATCATTGGTATCTCTTCATTATATAGATATAGCCTATTTATATCCATGTTAATATCATTAAAAGACAAATATCCAGATTTAGATGGTTTAAATTTTAGATTTGCAAAGGCTGCTAAATCAACAGTGCTTTCTAATGATTTCTTGATTCCCGAGTAAGAGTCTGAAAGTAAAACCAGATCATCAGCATATGCCAAGACACTTATATTCAAGTCATGCAGATAGAAAGGACATTTATTCAGAATGGACTTCAGGATGTAGTCAATAGACAGGCAGAAGAGTGTCATTGATAATGGGCAACCCTGTTTGACTCCCTTAGTTATATTTACAGGTTCAGATAAGGCCCCTTGACAGTCAAACATAGTCTTCACATCCATATATAGCTCCTTTATCAATTCCAATGTTTCACTCTTCAAACCCATACCAGCCAGTGTATACCAGATCAGGTCATGTGGTAGAGAACCAAATGCATCAGTGATATCAAGCCAGACAATATGAAGCTCAGATTTACATCGTTTAGCCCTGTCTATTGCGATATGTATAGTTGCATTATGTTCAGCACATCCATCCGGAACACCTAATGCCTTTTGGTTCTGGCTAATAAGGCTGCCATTCCTGATCCAGTGTAGTAGGCGGTTATTCAGCAATGTTGTAAAAATTCTATAGGCTGTGTCCATGATCGCCAGTGGTCTCCAAGAGTTAGCTCTAAAGCTTTCGGGTAATTTTCCAGGCTTTAAAATCATGACTGTTCTATATAGCTTCCATCTTTGTGGGCATATCTTATTACGCAATACGCAATTGCATATTGCCGTTATTAGTTCATGTTTAGGACTAATTTTCTTCCAATCACCACCTGTAATGAGATCCATTCCAGGGACTGAGCTATCCAAGTTCATCATGATATGGGACATGGTTTTGCAATCAGTAAAAACATCAGAATCCTCATCCTTGTAGAAAGGCAGGGTTATCAAGGACGTACTTGATATGGGGCAATCCTGATTTGCAAATGTTTTTAAAAACTTGGCCATAGGTGGTCTGTGATCTACTTCGCTGCTTTCCCATATTTTTTCAATTTCTATTTTCTGATTAATTTGAAACTTTAACCTTTTAACACATAGGAGTTCCGCAGCTTTTTTCTTTTGTAGATGTATTAAATCACTTTTTGGTCTATTTTCCTTGAAATACTTTTTAGGATTTAACCTTCCATTTATCCTTTCAATTTCATTCAGTATTTCTTCGCAAGTAATGGTGTCAAGGTTTACTTGGTATATGAGGTCTTCTATGAGTACTCGATAATTCTTGATATCACTTTCAGGAAATTTTGCACAATTATATTTTCTGATAATCGGTCTCATTGCCTCTTTCATAATATTTATATCTGGTATGGTAATTGATGTGTCCGATATTAGGCATTTTATGAAATGACATACATAAAATGCGGATAGACTTACCTCATGGCATACAGGGTATTCAATTTCAGTAAGAGGGAATTTAAGATCCCCAAATATATTCTGCACATTAAGTATTGTCTTGAGGATATCAGTTGCCAATTCAAAATGTAAAGTATGGCTATCATCAGAAGTTGGGTCGATAATCAATGCAATTCTTTTTCTTTTGTTTAGAAAGAAAAAAGACCACGATGATGAGCTATTGTGGAATGGCAATATAATCTCATTCCATTTTGCAAAATCTTTGAAAGAGAATGTTTCAAAGAAAGTTTTGTAGTTGCACTGGATCAAAGCATTGCAAGTATAAGGATTGATGAATATTGATGATGTTTTTATAGCAAATGAATATACATATGCTTTGACCAAGTGCTGCGACCATCAACTAAATTCTTTTTCAGGATCCCTGTTGAAGGCAAGATTCTCAGGCAAGTTTCTTGGTTTAATTTGATCTTCCTCCAAATTGCTTTGTGTTTCATTAGATGCAAGTATTCCAGCAAGTATTGGAGGTGACACCTCTGTAGAAATAGTGAGATTATCTTCAGTGATTGATACAGTGTTGATAAACTTATTCAGATGCTGATTTTTGATGTGGTTTATAAGTTTGGGAAAATGCTCCCAGATACCACAGTAGCATGCTATTTTGCTATTCTCATTAAAAATATACCCAGAATGTGTTTTCATATGCTCCAAAATATCTTCCATTGATGAAACAAGGTTACCGTGACATTGAAACGTCGTTCTATCTCTACCGGTCAACATGAATCTGATCTTGAATTTTCTCACACAGGGGACAGAGTAAAGCGAGCACAGGTCTTCTATCGACAGCTCGTTGGACCCATGGATCGTTCGGTCAATTATAGCATTAGCAATAGCGCTCACGTTTTGCGGACGATCTACCCACTCGAACTCAGTTCCAACGTTGCTTAGCAACGGGTGCCGAGTGGTAAGCGAAAGATATTTGTATGGGGTTGGCTGGGTAACAACCATATAGTTTCAAAATATCAAAACCCAGAAACCCACCAGTTTCAAGACGCATTAATCTAGAGTCGTAAGAGGGGTTTTATTTGGGCGAATATTTTTATAATAATTATGAATATATGAAGTCAATGAAACTAGCATTATTATATTTAGATCAACTACAGTGTGAATTAATATTGTTTACGATCAATTATAGTGTGAAGTAGAAGGTCGGTCTCTTGGGTCCTGTTTTGATGACCAGCGGGTATAGGTATGATCCCACTCCGGTCTCTGGGCTCCATCTCTCGCTCGCTTTGCTCCCGAAAGGATCTTCTTCGGCACCGATACCGTCATTGGCGGGATTGGCTGGTTCACTCGCGGATCATCGAGCTCGAATGAGATGCTATAAGAAGGGGCATACCCATCCGTGCTCGGGATCAAGCCAGCCACAATATCCTTGTTTATCTGGTTGAGATGTCGACAAGCCCGATTTACTTCTTGGTTAGTTTTCTTTTAGTGAGCTTCGAGCCGAGTTAGGATATCTTCTGCCTGTCCTCGAAGTTCGCGAGCTGGATTTCGCCCGGGCTCCCGTTTGATGGCTATATATGGCCGTTCGACGTCCTCCATTTCATCCTGCCTCTCGAATCTGGATTTTCTCACCGGGGAGATAGAATGCCCCTCATTCCACATCGCCTGTCGACATTTTGCGGCGGAGTGGGATGGGAATCTCATCGTGATACGAGATTTGTCCATCCAAAAACCTGTGAGTACGAATTTATTAAATAGTTTAATAAGCTGAATCATTCATGTGGCAATTAACATGTTTAAAAATAATTTGCTTGTAACATTTATAGTGAACCGATCGGGTCAATATCCATTAAAAGAAAGAATAAATTAATTAAATTAGTAATAAATCGATCGCGTAGAATTGTCAAACCATGAATCAATCTACAGGTGAATTAAGTTTACTTAAAGGTATTTATCAAGTCAATAATCTAAGAGATATTTATGGCGGGGTGACTTGTATGATTTCTAGCTCATAATTCGTTGGGGTAGTTCCTGATTTCATCTCGTAACTTTCATTCATCGTAAATATCCGAATCGCAATTCATGAGTTAACTGTTCGATTTCGTCGATGAAGCTTAGTGTTTTTAGTGGCAGGTTCAGCAGAATGTGTTTTTATTGTTCTACGGATTTTTCCTAGACATAAAAAAACTGAGTCTTGATACTCTTCGACAACACTTGAATGGGTAATGCATTTAATTACTAGTTGAATATGTTGTTCTTTGACTGGCAAACGTTTTGGGCATCTGTTGTATTATTAGACGTGGCCTTAATTTTATAGACTTCGCCATAGACATTTGCCTAGTTACTTGCTCGAGCGTGATTAAATGGTTAGAATATTTGTTGCAAGTTAATCTCGGGACTGGCGATTGTTTAAAGTGAAGATTCAGGTGGGCTTTCATTTGTCTGCACAGAAAATTATCATAATGAGATTCTGACGTTCACATTTATTTAACAACAATTATAATAAACAATCTTTTGTCCTCCTGGTTGTTTAGGATACTTTTTTGTCGGCAGGTTTAGATAATATTTCTCTCACGGATTAGGCGAATTGGTGCATGAATATTTTATAAATTAAGATTAGTCAATTAAAAATAAATTCCTACTTCCTTGAGCATCGGTTCTTTGCTCTAGCATAATTTCGTCCGTGTTCGGGTATCGCGAGTGGTGGCCTCTGGATCGTAGCTCGTTTTGCTGATTACTATTCATGCTGCTTATGACTGTGAAATTTGAATGGATTGTCTGTTTATATCATATATCCCTTATCTCTGTTGGATATGTATGCCGTTCACTTTTCTCTATCCACTGTTTGCCTGTATGTGCCTTAATTTTCTATTTCTGTGCAATTCGCCTGTTGTTATGTGCCGATTGACCTGCGACAGGTGTCTCTTGCCACGTAGTCATTTTCTTCTCTACTTGTCAGAAACTAGCTGCACTTCGCCACGTCGATCATGTACTTATGATCACATTGATTTTATTTGTCTCTCGCTCTAATTCAATATTCAATCTATTGCTGATTTACTTTTAATTGTTCAAAATTATAGTTTTCAGTAGGGACAAATTTTGGTTAGAAATTTTCGTTTTATCGTTTTATTATAATACTAATTATTTTCCAGAAACCAACGGGATGAGTTGCGAACCTGGTGAGCGTGTCTGCCTCTGCTGTCTTCCACGGATGTTAATCTCCTACTTCTCCTCGTATTTTGGATATCGGTCGGGAATTAAGTTTGACTCTGAATGATGTTATTGTATTTCATGTGTATATCTATCCTCCTTCTCAATGGGTTTCATTTTGGATTTTTATGTGATTAGTGGCGAGGATTCACGGTTGTTAATGGCCTACTGATTGGTAAAATTTTCTACGATCTGTAATCCTATCTTATCATTCATTGTGAATTCGACGTCCTATTTAATTATTTATGTGATGATCATGGTCATGCCTAAGTACAACGTATCGGACTATCAACACGACTTTTGTTTTATTTGACGCTAATTTTTAGGTTGTGTTATTCTATTATCTTTTATTAATTCTGATTGGGGTCAAGTAATAATTTTATAATAGTACTTCTGCATTTTTAGAAGTTTCTTAACCCTTTGAACCGCTTGATGAAGTAACTATGGCAAATTTCAACCCCGGGTAAATTAACACCATACATTCTCATTAACAGGGGCATAAAATAAATTATTTACTCAGGCTAGTATTTCCTCCTGGATTTTCGGCGGCATTATTATTTCGAAATTATAATTTTAAAATGGCCTCTATATTCACCTCGTTAGTCATCAGTTTCCGTTTTGATTTATTATTTTGTCATTTTATTTAATGAACGTTTCCATAAGTGATTTTAAGGAACCTTGAATGATTTGAATTAATCGACTGAAAGAGTAATTTATCGTGAGAATAATTACCAGTGAAGCTGCTAACTCAATATTTTTATTAACTGGTTCATGGGCAATTTACTGACGTTGATTAATTTTTCTCGTTGCAATTTTTTGCGAAATTATTATTATAAGAGTATACTGATCTTTACTATGTATTTCTATCATTAATTTTTCGTCCGTTTTGATCTAATAATTTTAGTCATACTAATGTTGGGCCAGAACGTAAACGGCCTTGAGAAATGTTTAAATGGATCAGTAACACACACGCAAATACAACACGCAATTTAAATAAACCTGGAAACACCAATTAAACCCTATAAAATATGAGAAAAAAGGGAATTAAATATAAATTAATAAACATAAAAATAAATAAAATAATAACAAAACGCACCAAGATCCGCACGATACCTATACAAACATAACAAGAAAACACAACAAATTCGACAAAATTGAAAAATTAATAAAAGTTCATTAAAATGACAATTAAATCGGAAAATTTGAATTAGTAATAATTCAATAAAAATTATAAATAAAAAATTATAAAAATAAATCAAGAAATAATAAAATTAAAGAATAGAATTTGCTAGAAAATAACAAGGTCGAATTTTGTTTTACTGCATCAAATTTCACATGCGAGAAAAATAGGTATATATACTGATCCATTTTCACATTAAAGTTAACCTTAAAAACCATATTTTCCATTTTTGAAAATCTTAAACCGTTTTCGAATTTTGAAAACTATTTTCAAGACTGTTTTAACCCGTTTTAGAATCGAAATTTTTAGGTGAGGAATATTTATGTTGGAACCCTCTTTCCACGTCACGTCCGTTGCAACTCGGTAGAGCTCTGCTTGGCGTCGACGTGGGGAGAGAGGCATTTATGTTATTTTATGCTATTGTATGCAAAAATTTGGAATGGTTATGAAGGGTAATTATGTTGTTTTTATAATTAATAAATATTATTGATATATATAAATTGTTTTATACGTTTTCCTAAACTAAATTAAATTGTCGAAATTTTTCCGGCCCACAGCCGACACATAACGCAAGTAAATAAAATCTACACACAAGTCAGATTCGTGTAAGTGCGTGGAATATCGCCAATGATCTGTGCCCGTGAAGACCCGGCGTGCGGAACGCAGGGTTGGAACGTCAATATTATCCCTATAGATGAAACGAGAAATAAGGAAGAAGTCTATGGCTGCTTCCTCGTTTCTCATTTCTATAAAATCGACCTAAATTTATATTACACACGGCTAAAAATCATTCACACCGAGTAGTCCAGTGGGCACTCAGTAAATATAATATGAACACAGTATGCGCCTAAGGCTTATTAAAGGGGAATGGTACGGGGACTAAATTAAAGTGAAGTCGTTGATATAGCAAATTTTGAATTAATATTGGAAAAACTTATTGGTACAATTAAACTGGATTATTATTTTGAAGTAAATTAGAAATTAAATCGAATTTACGTTTTGAATAAATTAATAGAAACTATTAAACAAGTAATTCCTCGATCTAATTAAATTAAAGTATGGATAAAGATTAAAGTAATAAAGTAACAGCTAAAGTAATAATTTAAATTATTGTAACGTAAAAATGGAATGGTTACTGAGGAAAATAAGTAATTCATCAATTAAATTAGTATTTATTGGAAAACTAAGTACAGTATTGATCAAATCCCATTAATATAATTATTAAGTAAAATTAAAATAACCCATTGTTTAATGAACAAAATCTTCTTTAATGTAATTCGGAAATTAAGGCGAAATAGTAGAAGATCCTTGATTAACAAAATAAATCCGTTGACTAACCTAAGGAGAATTGTTGACTAAACCAAGTGATTTAATAGTTAAGATCTAAAATAACTTGAATAAACTAAATTAATTCTCGGATAAAAGTCAAGTGAACCTTTAAGGAAAATAGAATAAAATTTGATTACTGATAAAAATACTAAAACAATAATTTATTAAATCCAAGAAGTTAGCGATCTAGCAAGTTGTAAAGAGAAATATGTAACGCGAATTAATCGAATTCATTGATAAAGAGATTCCTCGATTCGAACAGAAAATAACTTGCGGGTAAGAGTAGCGGGATTTACTAGTTAAAGAACCAAATGTTTCATTAAGTAATATAAATTCCTAGATAAAAATAAATTAAACGGAATAAGATAGTTTAATAATTAGAACAAATAACACGAATTACGAAAAATCAAAATTTAACAATCAGAATTTGTATTAATATTACATGAAATGATCAATCAGGAAGGCTTACTATATGATTTCCTTTTGAATAATAAAAATTTCCACATAAATTCCAAGCGCAAGAGATGACATTCACTCGAAACTCCGATAGATGTAGAAGTTTTTCCTTAAAAGTGTTAATAAAAAATATTCAACTTAACAGAAAACATATAACTCACCAAATGTTCCACGAACGCACGATCTTGAAAGTCCACTTATCTAAAATAAATTAGAAAATTACGAGTGATAAAATAAACAATATTTACCAACTGCAATTTCCGTCGATATAAACAAACCACTGTGATCGAATTGCGATTGACGTTCACTTCCGGTCTTTCGATTCAACCTCCCACACATTCGTCAATATACTTATCACTGATGACAGAATACGTCATTTGTTTTCTCTCGACAAATTATGCGCTCGTACAATATCTTAGATGAAGATTTAACCCGTCAATCCATGAACATTGCAGGAGCCCCGCAAACACGTAAGCTTCATGTAACTTTATTAACCAATTATGATTATGTACAAGCCTTAGAAATAACCAGCATCGGAACTACGTCGTCCGCCGGTAGGAAACTCCAGTTCGTAAGAAAACGTTCCAAATTAAAAACGACGATCAGACAAGTCACCCTTGATAATACATCTTGATACTCCCGTACCGGCTAAATCCCAAACTCCTGACTAAACATGACAATCAAATCTTTCATTTGTCAGCATGCACCTTCCGTGATCCTAATGGATCTACAGCACCATGAATACACAGTTGGCAAGTTCTATGCGAGAACCTCAGACTTGTTCACCTAAGAAAATTCATCCGACGAAAACTAAATTGAAAGCAAATCTTGTGGAACTTACGATACCGACTCGGCGACCGTCTCAAGTACTTCGTCTAAATTCTTCGATCGAATCGTTAGATCGCTATACCATATCCGACTTAAGTATTTGAATTGATCCAGGAGTTGAACCCTAAGTATAGATTTTGTAACCCTTATAATTGTTCATTTCTTCGAATAAATCAAACGGTGATTATTAAAATCGCTTTAGTTTAAAAGTTATCTAAATTTTTAATTATTTAACTATTATTTCATAAAAGATAGACCACTTCAAGCCCGTTCTATCCAGAAAATGATGAATGTTCAAAATATTTTGTAAAGTTTTCTTGACAATTATTTAGTTAATTTTTTTTAACTCGTATTGATATTCGAATTTTCATATATCTATTTGAGTAATTTAAAGGTATACAACCCGAAAATTTGGCAATAGATGAACCATTTGTAACCTAAATAAGTCCAAACTATCAACGAACTGTATTTCTTTATTTCTCAACGTCAGTAAAGATTTTTCGCGAATGGCCTATACGGCATGAGAACGAGTAACCCATTAGCTTCGAAGTATCGTTTCTTCTAGTTTCCAAACGCATTGCCAGACCGGTCAGTAACACGCGTTCAACTTCGAGTCCCGTGAGTCTTAACGTATTTGAATTCGAGTTAACCCCATCTCTTCTTTGAACGACAAATTTTGTGCAATTGCGAATCACAAGGTAACCATCCCAATCTAAAATACCAAGCGAAATATTAAATGAAAAATGCTAATCTCACCAATTTTTCTATTCTGGAGAAACAGGAGCTATGATCGAACTCCCTGCTCATGTCGTGGAACAATGGAGGCAGGCATGGAACCGGGTGTATCAAGAGCGGTACCCTGACATGCCTGAAGATGACCCGTACGAAGACATATCGCCGGAGGAATTCATGCGGCAGTTCCGGAAGCCGTTTGAGGAGCCCAACCCTGCCCAGGACATCCTGACTCAAGCCCAGGAGCTCCTGGAGGGCCTCCTCCAACACCAGCGCCAAGTCGAAGCAGATGTGGCAAGGGCAACAGCACATCTGGCCAACGTCAAAGATGATCTGGTGGCAGGACGATTAGCCAGCAAATACCCACCGTCACCAAGGCCAGTTCGGAACCTCAAAAGGCCAGTGTTCGTGATCCCTGGTTATTCCCCAGAAGAAGGGATTAAGCGATTCCTCGCAGACGATTGACTATTGTGTAAATGATTGGAACCTCTTATTATAATATCAGTGTTATAGACCCATTCTCTTCTTTTATTATTGTTGTTGTAAATTTTATTTCATAAATATGTTTGAACTCAAACCTATTTACCATTAATGGTCATCACAGAAATTCAACCCTTACTATTTTAGAAATTTACCCCATAAAGTTGCTCCAACACGAATTGACCCAAGCGAGACAGGCAAATAAGAATCTTCACGAACAACTCATTCAATTAGTACGAGAAACACAGCGAATTAAAGCAACATGGATCGAGCCCACAAGAAGCAAACGATTGTACCAAAAGCTAACTGCGGCCCAGAAGGGATGGGCAGAAGAAAAGCAGTTAGTGCAGGGCCTAAAAACCCAGATCAAGGGGTTAGAGGTAGCGTTATCCGCCTGTCAGGAGGGAGCAGCGGTGACCTACCCTCTAGTCTTCGCCCCTGCTCAATTGGCCTATCGCGAAGCGAACTCTACACTCTACTCCCTCGGCCACCTCAGTTACTCCAATCACTCCGTCCACAGCCAGTCGATGACCTGGGCGTAAGGAGCGGGCTAAGCGTCGAGCCGCTCGATCTTCTAATCCATCAGCAATCCCGTATTCTTTGGATAAATAAAACATCATTTATATATATATTGTGGTTTTCATGTACATTTTATTATTCCTATAACATCTTGAGGCTTGAAGTAACACTGTAGAAAGGTTAAACAAGCAGCAACACTTAGTTCAGAGTTAAATGTCGATAATATAAATAGATAAACAATAGACACTAAAATGCAAGGGGACCAAACAATGTTAAAGCGAGCACAGGTCTTCTATCGACAGCTCGTGAACCCAAGGATTGTCCGAGCAATTATAGTATTAGCAATAACACTCACTTTTTGCGGGCAATCCACCACTTGAACACATTACCAACGTTGCCTAGCAACGGGTGCCAAGTGGCGGTTAGAATCTTTTGTATGGCGTTACGGGGGCAACCACGGGATAATTCAAACAAATAACGAAACCCTGTAACCCACCACTAATTAATAAATTTTAACGTAATTGATTTATCGAGTTAGATTATATTTTTACATACAATAATTTCCGAATATATCCCCACTTCCTTCCCTCTAAGTTGATCCTAGGAGAATTGTGTTCATATTATGATTTTAAGAGTGCTCACCGAGCTACTCAATGTTTATGATTTTTGCCGATATGTGAAACTAAATTTTAGGTCGAAATTATAGGGAAATGGGTGGTGGAGGAGCAGCCAAAAGACTACTTCCCCTCTGACGTTTGGGCCCTGCGTTGTTCACGCTGGAACCTTCACGAGCGCAGGCTATTGGCAGATATACTGCTCTTACACAGCCTGAATTGTGTGTATATTTTATTAACTTGCGGTGCGTGAGCGGCTGTGGGCCGGAAAAATTTCGACAAAGAGTTGTTAGATAAAAATATTTATTTCATATAATCGTCATCATAATACATTTGTAAATGCATTCATCATCGCATAAAATCTTTCCACACGCCGACACCTTAGACAGAGCTCTCACGAGGTTATCTGGGTGCAATGTGGAGAAAGTCATTGAACATTTCTTCACTCACATCAATTATAACTGCTTCAGATAAAAACTGCTTCTAAGTGCTGTAGAAACTGATTAAAACTGGTTAAAACGATTTAAAGTTCAGACTGGAAAAACTGACTTCAAGTTTTTATGAAAACTGATTTCAAGTTTATGAAAACTGATTAAAATTATGTGAAAATGAATCAGTTTATATACCTATTGTACGACCCTAACCTTGCGTGTTATTCTTGATTTAGTAAAACAAAATTTGACCTTGTTATTTTCTAGAATATTCTAGTCTTAATTTTATTATTTTGTAATTTAATTTGACAATTTTTCTTTTGAATTTTGAATTGAATTATTTCTAATTCAAATTCTTTGATTTTTATTCCATTTTTACGAAATTTCGCATTTTTTTGATAAATTGTCAAATTTCGGTCAAATTGTTAGGTTTTTGTGTTATGATTATGTTTATTTCGGGCGGATCTTGTTGCACTTTGTTATTATTTTAATTTATTTTTGTGTTTTATAATTTTATATTTAGTTGTTCTCTTTCTCGTATTTTAGCAGGGTTAGTTGATGTTTTAATAGGTTCTATTTTAAAACTGCATGTTGTATTTGCGTGTTTATTACTGATCCATTTAAACATTTCCAAGGCCGTTTGTGTTCTGGTCCAACACAGCTATACAAATAGGGTATTCCCATAAAAATAATTAATTCCTTTCTCTTTACTCTACAACCGCGCGAATAGGGAAAATAAATATGACATTTCATATAAAATACTAAAATTAACCATTTATATCGATTTATTCATTTCTTTAATTTATACTATACTAATAAAATGAAATTTTATTTAAATTATTAAAATCAACGATTTACATAAACTGATTGTTCTAATAATACTGATTTATTCATTTCTTTACTTTATACCAGAGCTTCTTAAACTTTTGTAATTCACGACCCCATTTATGATTGCGAGTTTCTTGACGACCCCATACAAATATAAAAGAAAAATAAATTTATATTTTTTTTAAATTCCTATAACATCTTCTAATTCTAATTCATAGTAAATGTTATTCAATTTATTACAATACTCTTAATAGAAATGCAGGTACAAACAATCTTTCCGAACTAGAAGATTTTATGATATATTTATCTACGATAATTGTTATTTTATCTTTATAACAATAATTTTACAAGTTAAAAAACATTTTCTGTTAAATTGTATTTTTATCTCTAGCGACCCCAGAATTTTGCTACGCGACCCCAAATGGGGTCGCGACCCATGGTTTAAGAAGTCCTGCTTTATACTATACTAATAAACTGAAATTTTATTTAAATTATTAAAATTAACTATTTACATAAATAGAAACATGAATTGAAATCCCTCCTTGACGTGGATGTATATCATTAAAAATGGTAATATTTAACTATTCTTTAAGTTTAGAGTTTTGGTATACTAGCTAACCATTTTTAATCGTAGTGTCTCTCGAATTACCGTCTCATCACAAGTTGGTCAGGGCGACGCCAGTGTTCCACGTCTAATATTATTATGGGCATGGAACTTCGTCGATATCATAGATGTCGGCATCGTTACGGGTCGGGTTGACAACATCAGATAGTATTATAATGTTTGATCAATGCTTGGTGTTTCGCCACAAATTGGGCAAGGCATAAAAAATGGTCTCGTGAGTGTTTCCTCTCTGGGGATGGCAAAAATTTAATAAGTAAATGATTTCTGACAACACAAAGATTTTATTTCATTGCAAATAGGAAAGGTCTGTTCTCGAATTGGGAAACTTGCATTTGGATTGGGAATTAACGTAGTTGCATCTAGGTCTCATATTTGCATTAAGTTATTAAACTATGGAATGAAGCTTACCATTTCGAGATCTAGTTTTTGGCTTTACGATTATATAGTCCTCTTGAAACCTGGCCGGGGCCTCGTCATTTGAATGCTTTGAGTTAAAAGTCATAATTGGTTAGGAGAAATGATAATGTTTAGTCGTTCATCGGAATTTATACAGTTGTGTGTGTAGTCTCGGGGTAGAATAATTCGGCAACGGATTGACATTTCAGCATAATGTCAGGTCAGGCGGATTTTGCTCTCTCCGTGATCGGTGCAGTCCAACTTACACACAATATTCGCCATGTGTGTACGGAACTGTGAATGCATTTTTGTCAAAAGGATGGGTATTTTTACCGATTTAGGGATACCTATGTGTCAGGGATTTTATTTATATTCGAACACCTCAAACAGAACTCATATGAGGTTGTTTGGGTGCGACGTGGAGAAAGTTTCCAAAAACATCTCTTCACTCACATTGAAATTGTCGTTTCTTTCACTGATTAAGACTGAGAACTACTTCGAGTTTTAAAACTGATTAAAATTATGTGAAAATGAATCAGTATATATACCTATTGTACGACCCTAACCTTGCGTGTTCTTTTTGATTTAGTAAAACAAAATTTGACCTTAGAATTTTCTGGTATATTCTAATCTTTAATTTTATTATTTTGAGATTTTATTTGACAATTTTTCTTTTGATTCTAAATTGAATTATTTCTAATTCAATTATTTGATTTTTATTTCATTTTCATGAAATTTTGTATTTTTTGATAAATTGTCAAATTTCGGTCAAATTGTGGGTTTTCGTGTTATGTTTGTATTTATTTCGTGCGAATCTTGTTGCACTTTGTTATTATTTTAATTTATTTTGTGTTTTGTAGCTTTATATTTGATTGTTTTCTTTCTCGCATTTTGATAGGGTTAATTGGTGTTTTAATAGGTTTGATTTAAATCTGCCTGTTGTATTTGCATGTGTGTTACCGATTCATTTAAACATTTACAAGGCCGTTTGTGTTCTGGCCCAACAGGTATGAATTATAGACGAAGATACCGCTGTTACACAATCCGGTTGAATGTGTGATTTTATTAACTTGCGGTATTTGACAATAAAGAACAACTCATTCATCATAATAACCTATTATTGAAGTTATAGTAAGCATTTGATACATTCACCAATGAACAATTACACTTCTAAAAGGCCGCTCAAATAAGGACTTCCTTAAAATTTACTTAATACTTGGCGTAGAAAAGGTTGTTTCATAAGAAGATTTCCAAAATATTTTCGAGCTATTTAGAAAAGCAAAATTTGATTTTCCCAAGATAAAAGTGATTTTCACACTGAAAAAGTGATTAAGTTATTTAAAAATGAATAGATATATATACCTATTCTGTGACTCTAACCTTGCGTGTTATTTTTATTGCGATAAAATAAAATTTGACCTTGAGATTATTTTTACTACCTATTTTTTACATTTTACTATTTTTGATTAAATCGACAATTTATTTCTCTAATTTTTTAATGTAATTCGTTTTTTCAAAGTTATTTTATTGTTATTTCATTTATTCGCTAAGTTGCTGTGTTTCTAAAAATTGCGGATTTTCGGTCAAATTCTTATGTTTTTATGCAATTTTACCTGTATATTTTGTGCGGTTCTTGATGCAATTTTTATATTTTTATATAATTTTTTGGGTTTCTTGATTTTATATTTAATTGTATTTTTCTCAGATTTTAAGGTGCTAAGTATGTGTTTTATAGGTTCATTTTAAATTAGTACTTGTATGTTTGCATGCTATGTCAATTTATTAGAACAAATCTCAGGGTCACTTAGTCTTGGTCTAACACAATTGTATGCCTAAATTTTATATTTTTTGTAAAACTGTGCAAAATCCAACTTTAATACTATTCCTTTTTAGTTATTCCTATCATTTTTAGTTAAACGAGATTTTTAAGTGTTTAATTTTTTGATTTTTTTTTACTTTTCATTATGTTTATATGTTGAGTCACCGCTACATTAAAACTAACAATGTATATACTTGTTATTTGGCCAACAAAATTTACGATCTTCATATTTCTAATGAAAATTATACATTGTCATTTTTTATTTACTTAATATTCATATTTCAAGTCATTTTAGAAATTCAAACTTAAAGCATAAGTTTAGATATTTAAATTTTCATTTGATGTTTAAATATTATTTGTTTAAATATTAGTTTAAATTGTTTTTAATTCAAATAGTTTTATATTATCTTTTTATTATGGAGTCTTCAGAAAATCAAACATTTAACAATTCACTAAGCTGTTTGAACTACAATGAACAGCTTAACAAATTACTTTTAGAAATGAATTCAATTATTGAAAGAAGAATTGAATCTATAAATGACACTCGAGTAATTCATAATTTTTAATAAACAATTTACTCTTTAAAGGATAATTTACTTAGCCAAGTTAAGAAAGAAGACCAAAATAAAGGCAGTTATATTATACAGATTTTGAATGGGAGAAATTCTAGTATTATTCGAAAACCGTTTTTTATAACACCAATTGGATTGGTAATTATTTCTATTATTTTTTATACATTACTAAAAAATAAAGACTCCTCCAACAATTCAAACAGTCCTCAATAAAAATAGTAGTGGAAGCTATGATTTTTACGATTTAAAACAACAGTTAGCAGTAATCGGTAATGCTTTAAGTTTAAGAATGGCTATGATTAACTTTAAATTTGCAGGCTCAAGTAAAGAATTAAATATTTTAAAAGAAGCAATTGGTACAAACGTTTTTGATATCAAAAAGCAACTTTTAATAACTTCCTCGGAGAAAGTAATTGCTCGAGAATTGAATGCTTTGAACACACAGTCATTTGCACAACTGACAAGTAAATGTGACAGCTATATGATAGATAGAATCGACTGGCTGGGAATTTCTACTCAAAACGTAATTAATATATTCATTTTGTTCAATTTAATATTATAATACTGTAAATTATTAATATATATTAAAAATAGAAATACATATGTTATAAACCACACAAATCGGTTGATATTTGTTAAATTATGTTCTGAGTGTTTGGATTTACCGGATATAAAAATTTGCTCTGCGCTCATTGGTTGATCATTATTGTTATTACCAATTGCACTCTGTGCTGCTTAAAAGTCAAATTTTATAATATTTATTAAAATTATAAAAAAGACGAATTTAGTTTGTCAATTTATATTGCACGGGCTCCAAATTCCTACTAGAAACTAGGACGTTTAAACAATTGGTAAAGGGAATACAAATTCATGATTATTATCTATAGGCCTATACATATCCAAGCTGACAATAAATACATATGATATAGATAATGAGAAATGCCATTCACCTAGAACGCCTCGTTTTCGTGATTCCTCAAGTCTGAGACTGATACACTATATCTCAAGTAGGTTATCTAATAATTAAGTTGCACAGGCCCGGCTGCCAATACCTAAATTATGACAAGAATATAAAACATTGATATAAAACATTGATATAATAAATTGATATAAAACATTGATATAATAAATTGATATAATAAATTTATATAAAAAATTGATATAAAACATTGATATAATAAATAGATATAATAAATTGATATATTAAATTGATATAATTGATATAATAAATTGATATAATAAATTGATATAATAAATTGATATAATAAATTGATATAATAAATTGATATAATTGATATAATAAAATGATATCATAAATTGATATCATAAATTTATATAAAAAATTGATATAAAACATTGATATAAAACATTGATATAAAACATTGATATAATAAATTGATATAAAACATTGATATAAAACATTGATATAATAAATTGATATAATAAATTGATATAAAACATTGATATAAAACATTGATATAAAACATTGATATAATAAATTGACATAATAAATTGATATAATAAATTGATATAATAAATTGATATAATAAATTGATATAATAAAATGATATAATAAAATGATATCATAAATTGATATCATAAATTGATATCATAAATTGATATAAAAAATTGATATAAAACATTGATATAAAACATTGATATAATAAATTGATATAAAACATTGATATAAAACATTGATATAATAAATTGATATAATAAATTGATATAATAAATTGATATAATAAATTGATATATTAAATTGATATAATAAATTGATATAATAAATTTATATAATAAATTGATATAATAAATTTATATAATAAATTTATATAATAAATTAATATAATAGTTTTATATAATAATGAGAAATTGTAACGCTAAGTCTGTTACACTATATTACCTGTACATCATTGAATAATAAAAATTACACAAAAAAATAATTTGTCTCAACATTAAATATATCAAATATATTTTTGTTATTTAATTTTATCGCACCATATTAAGGT
The DNA here is from genome assembly GCA_022537955.1 of Schmidtea mediterranea. Classification (NCBI taxonomy): domain Eukaryota; kingdom Metazoa; phylum Platyhelminthes; order Tricladida; family Dugesiidae; genus Schmidtea; species Schmidtea mediterranea. The sequence continues at coordinate 229,890,175 of CM039680.1, forward strand.
ACATTACTTTTTTTGACGATCTGTATTGTCCAATTTTTATATACTTCTTAATTACTGCATTTCAAGACGATGATATTCCTATAATTTTAATGACAAATTGAGAAACCTTATCAGTGATGACTTTAGTGAAGACAAACACTAATAGAGCAAACTTATTTATTTTCTTTTAATTTTTATAACTTATTTTTAACTCTGTCTAACCTATTCATAGCCTTATTCATATGAAAATAATCTTTTAATTTCCAGTATCGATATCAGTTATTACAAATACAAGTATTGAGATTGACTTGAAAAAGAAAAACAAATATCTCATTGATTAAATATTCAATTTTTTTATTGATTGCTATTATTATAATTACTAAATATTCCATGTAGATTAATGTATTTACTATTATTATTTCTTCAAATGTAAACTCATCCATATACTTACGTTTCATGTGGTAAACAAAAAGATCATTATTAAAAAACTTTTCAATTCTACTGCCAAAAATGATATTAATTTTCAGTTGAAAGGCAGAATTTCAGCTGAAAATTGTCGTAAAATCTGTTCGCAATTATTTAATCCTGATTTTGCGGTGCCGAAATGGACAGATTATGAGTGCCAGGAACTACTTCGTTTAGTGTCAGAAATAGGTTCCCAAGGGCATTGGGTAGAAATTGCATCAAGAATGCCTATGAAAATTCTACCGTTTCGGTGCTTCAAAAAGTGGCTTGACTTAACCAGTAAAATGGAATCTGTATTTTTCATATTTATCCTTCAACCAGATTAATCACTAATTAGTGTCAAGAATGGGATGCTGAGGAAGACTCATATTTGTGTGAAGTGGTTAGTAGAATCAAGGAAAAGGATGATTATAATAGGACTGTAAACTGGAATAAAGTTGCACTTAGTATTTCCAACAGATCAGCTAGAGATTGTGAAAAGCGTTGGAATTCAGTAAGAATCCTACTTTAACAGATTTTTGACTTTCAATCTGGCTTTACTTTTTTTAAAACTTTTTGTACATTTTTAGTTGCAAGTTAAAAATCGACATTTTACTGACGCCGAAGATCATAAATTATTGTTACTCATCAAACGAATAGGAACGGAAAATTGGGTTAACATATCTAAGGAAATGGAATTAAGAACAATTGAGCAATGTCAACAGCGTTACTGTGAAATAGTTGAAGATTATTATCCTTGGACATATAGCGAAGATAGAAAGTTATGGCTCCATCTTAGATCGAATTTTCGTGAATTATGGCGTGGCAATGAAAAAATCGAAGAATTCACCAGCGATCTAAATTTATACAAAAGTACGATAAAGTATTTCAAGAATCGCTGTCCGTTGATTATTCGACGAAGATATTACACCTTGTGTAAATGGTTTTGCTTGTGGAATAAGTTTTATTTATGCCTCAATTCTAAATATCAAAAGGTTTTTTGATGCAATTTCGTTCTTTCTCACATTTAAATTATGCTTAGAACTCCACATCAGATTGTCAAACCATTTCACTGTTGTCCGATATCTCTCAGGAACAAACTGCCATTTTTACCAAAATAAAAAATATTATATTTAAGACGTCATTTTTTGTTGCTCTTTGTAGAAGGTTAAAATTGAACGGTTCGCTTGATCCAGAGGCCGATGCAACAGAATTGGTTAGTCTTTAATTCTAATAATTATTTTTTTTATTTTTATAATTATTTTTATTTTTATAATTTTTATTATTATTATTATTATTATAAATTTTTTAATTGGTTAGTCTTTAATTCTAATAATTATTTTTTTTATTTTTATAATTATTTTTATATTTATTATTATTAATTTAATTATTTATTATGTCTCTTTTTTCTAATTTTTCTTTTTCTAATTATTTTTCTTTTTCTAATTTTTATTATTGTTATTATTATAAATTTTTTAATTGGTTAGTCTTTAATTCTAATAATTATTATTTTTTTTATTTTTATAATTATTTTTATTATTTTTATATTTATTATTATTATTAATTTAATTATTTATTATGTCTCTTTTTTCTAATTTTTCTTTTTCTAATTTTTATTATTATTATTATTATTATAAATTTTTTAATTGGTTAGTCTTTAATTCTAATCATTATTATTTTTATAATTATTTTTATTATTTTTATATTTATTATTATTATTAATTTAATTATTTATTTTTTCTTATTTTTATTTTTATTATTATTATTATTATAAACTTTTTAATTGGTTAGTCTTTAATTCTAATAATTATTATTTTTTTTTATTTTTATAATTATTTTTATATTTATTATTATTAATTTAATTATTTATTATTTTTCTTTTTATAATTATTGTTATTTTTATATTTATTATTATTATTTTTGTTATTTTTCTTTTTATTATTATTATTGTAAATTTTTTAATGTTATTAATAGTATTTTTAACAGATCTTAAAAAAGGAAAAATTAAAACAATTTAAATTAAATACTTAAATATTGAGTAATATATAAATTCATAAATATATAAAAACTTAAATCGATATTGATATAAATTGATATAATAAATAATATTTAAATTAATAGAAAACTTTCGTAATGCTTTCACAAAGTTTCCATTCCAAAAATGCATTATTTATTAATAATAAATAATAAAGTTCAACCGTTTTTAGTATATAACTTAATCGTTCTATTTTTTTCCATCTTCCACCGTATCAGAAAGCGTCTACTGAAATTCTTAGTATAATTCGCACAGTTGTACTCAATGATTTGAATTATTTCTATCAATCGATTTTTTATTCTTTTTTCAATTTTCTACGCTCCTTTTAGATAGAAGGCCGAGATTCCAAAATAATAACTAAATTCATAAATGATTCAAACGATCCAAATCTCTTGGAATCTCTTTGGTTTTTTATTGATTTTCAAAACGGCATATTTATTCCTCGACAGTTTGATAAGTATATTCACCGTCCGGAAAATGTCCTGAAAAAACCCGAAACAGCAAACTCAGATTTAAGGTGTCTCAGTGCAAATGTTAAAAATTTTGAGGTATTTGTTGCAATATTAATAATCCCAATAATATATCTATAACTTTATAATCTCATAAAGATACGGAATGCAGTTGGGATCTCATTAAAAAAACGACTTGCTAATTTATCAAACCATCCAAAAATTTCCTCCTACGATAAAAGCTGCATTGAAAGGTTATTGACCGTTGAAGGCAAATTTGTCTCGTCTTTCGATTATGCTATTAGTTTCCTTGAGCGAACACATGATTTTAAGTTCATGTCTAAAGCCTGCATAATAGAGAAAGTAATTTAATTGATACTCGATAACATGAGAGTTTGACGAGAAAACAAAAATTTCAGATGCTACCACAATTTCTAAAATTGATGGTGCAATATATTTACCACATGGATGATATGGAGCTGAGCAAAAAAAGTCTCACAGTACATTTCACTAATAATTTAGCCAGTAAGCGAGAACAAATTGCAGAACTCTTAATATACAGAAATACAATTCCAGCTATTTATAGAACTTATCCTCCTGAAAAAGTAATCTAATATCTGGAATATTAACTAGAATTAATTTCTACAACTGTTTTCATAGAAACAAAAGTGTTTTATCACCGAGAATCTCACTAACGATTTATCTAGGAATTTATCCAATCACAAATATATTACATTAAATTCCAAAAAAATTATTAAAATTTTGGAATCACAACAAAATTTTCCATTATCCGACGAGTCGTGCTACTTATCAGACAGAGAATCAATGAAATCACTGGAACCCAACAATAAAGTAATGATGCCGAATAGAGCTACTTTACATTTACTGAGAGCTCTTCTCTTACAAAAACAAAATCTCTTAGAACAAGGAGAAGAGGCATTTTGTCGTATGGTTCGATTAAAGTAAGTATTTAAGATTTATTTTAAAAAAAACCTTTTTTTATTAAACACATAATTTTTACTTCATTTAAACAATTAAAAATATTGATTATTATTTATCGATTATTTATTGATTATTATTGATTGATTATTATTGATTATTGGTTATTATTATTGATTATTGGTTATTATTATTGATTAATATTTATTGATTTTGTTAATACTACATACATTTATGCATCTTTATTTTTCAAATGTTACTATGTAAAATAATTAGCATCGACGCTTTTAAGTTAAAATTTGTATGGCGTTCTTGCAGTACTTGTCCGGCTATTCTAAAGTTGCTTTCAGAATACATAAAACGTGTCCCTCGTGTTCTTGCCACCATTTCAATATATTATTGGATTCAATGTGGTGGGATTTGTAATTTATCCAAACTTATGTAACTATTAAAATCATGATTAGCTTTAGAATTTAGAACTTTCATTTTTTTACTGGTCTCATCCAAGGACATTAAACCTAACATCCATACTTTGGTTGATGATGCAAAGCGATGCCAGTTAAGTAGCCAAAAAAGGAATTGATTTTATAATAAAATTAATTTAGAATTTTAATGTTAAGGCGGCAACATAAATGTTATAATAAAATCTAAAATTTTAAGTTTTCCTTTCTTTGCTACTAGATTTGTCTTTTAATTATTGTATAAAGGATTTTAGTAGTAAAGCCCCTGTGTTTATGCTTTTACTCACACATGGCCCGCGTTAAATGACCGCTGGTTTAAACACATTTCTACGGATTGTGCTAATTAAATGGCATTTGCAATTCAAACGAATTGAACATTCCAACGCAACCACACTATATTGCTACCATGGTCTGACTTAATTCCAAGATCTATAAGTCTACGGTTTAATTCATTTTTAATATTGTTTCTCATCACGAAATGTACATTTAAAAAGTACTTTTGATTGTACTTTCCAATTTTTGTGAATAAAATGAACTGTTAATATCGTACATTGTCTAGCATCAATCAATGGTTGAATTATTGATCCACTATTTTGTGGGCATTACGAGAAACAGTCTGGCAATATATATCTCTAATATTCGAATTGTCATTTTAGCTCCAATTCGAATTACGATGTCTAATGGACGAACATATCTACTATAAAACGGTGTTTGATCTTTAGCATTGTTATATAGGTTGTGGGTGAAAGGATTTGCCGATGTGTCAGTGCTGTTTTTGAATGATGTTGAGCTGCTTGGAATTTTCTGTTTGTTTTAAGAATACCGCTTTAAATGCCGTCCTTTTGCACTAAAAATTGTTTCACTTTACATTTTACATAACCAATGTTTTTATTCGATTTATCAACGATCTCTTTAAAATATCACTCTTCGTATTCTTCTTGTCAGTTAAAACACATTGTTCTGTTTTCATCAACGTTCATATGACCAGAGTTGCGCTAAATATAACAATAATTAATTACCAGAACCACCACTAAATTTAAATTGCTTAGTTAAAAAACAATTTTGTTATTTTGTATTTAAATATTTATCATTGATTATTTGTATATTATCCAATATAACGCAGAGTATAAATGCTTATTGCTTATATTTTAATTCATTCATCATTGGAGCAAATAAAATTCATAAAGAAAGAAGTCTTAGCCCCACGCAAACCCGAAAGAAATACCAAAATATCTTGAAGGTCTCTGGTGTAAAAACGTGTAAAAACATTTGTTATAATTGAAATATACAATTCGGTGTCAGAAATGAGACTATCCAATTGGAAATTTGAAATAATCATTATTAGGTTTGTATAAGATTTAGGCAATCCCACGAACAAGAAATACGATTTTTCTAGTCAGTAAAAGAAACAAAAATCCAAAATATATTGTCACTCATTGAATTTAAACGATATAATTAAAAATTAAAAAATTTAGAATTATGGTGAAAATAATTAATGAGAAGCTAAGAAAAAATGTTTGCATTATTATATACACTACATGAGTGTCTACAGCACATGCATCGTTGGAATAAATAATAAGCAATGTCTTAATCCGAGAACTCTTACAATCAAATTAATCAATACAATTACATCACAATTATTATTATAATCATTATTTACAGACATAAATTCATAAATATATAAAAACTTAAATCGATATTGATATAAATTGATATAATAAATAATATTTGAAATAATAGAAGACATAGATTGTAGGTTTAATAATTTTTAAGCATTGCCTATCTCAATCTAGCTTTTCTAGTGGCATATTGAAGTAGAATAATCTAATATTTTGGTTAAAACAGGGCTCAACAATATAATAGGGATTTAATTGAGCTTTGAATACGAATAGTTTTAAAAATGTTTTGAAAATTTAATAATGAGTTCCAACCAAGTTATGCGCCATTTACAACGAAATTCGCAAAATGACATTGACTTATTTTCAGTAGCAAATTCAAAATTTCGAAAATTTAAATAAAAACCCCTTCAAACAATAAATGAATTTAAGCCGCCAACATAGTTTTCCTCCAGAATAATAATTATTTATATTTATTATAGATATGACGATCCTGTAAATTATTTAAAAAGAGGGCAAAATTCTTCTAACAAAGGTAAAATTAAACTCCTTAATTTTTCAAAACGTAAATCATTTCTAGATTTTATGCAATTGGATAATTCCACGTCAGATCTATGTGATCCGAGATATGAGTGTTTAAGGAGTAGATTAATGTCACTTTTAGCAGTACCGTCTGTCGTAGCGAAAATTTCACCTTACGCCACAGCACTTATTGCAGATAAGCTTCACGAGTTATACCAGTAGTTTTTGATAATATTTTGTTATTTTCTCCATTAAGGATTCAAAATGGGGTCAAAAATTCATCTCAAATTTCCGAATCATTCAACACAATTTCTGAAATCCCTGAAAGCGTTTATCGTGTTGCAGGATCGACATTATTCTATGGACAACAGGCTCCTTGCAAAATGTAAATTTATTAATATTATTATATTATTTTTATAATTCTTTTATCATTAGTAATTAATATTTATTATTTTGAATATTTTATGATAATTATTTTTTATGAATATTATTTTTATTATTTATTTTAAATATTAATTTATTAATTATTGTTATTATTTTTAATATTTTTTATTATTAAATTATAATATTTATTATTTATTTTTAATATTTTTATTATTATTAATTAATATTATTTTTATTTTTTATTTTAAGTATTAATTTAAATTATTGTTAATTATTGCTATTATTTTTAATATTTTTATTATTAATTTTTTATTAATTTTTTATTTATTATTTATTATTAATTATTTATTTTAAATATTTATTTATTATTTAATAATTAATAAATAAATAACGCCAATAAAAAACCTTTCGTACGATATATTTCGATAGCACAGCTATCATCTTCAGGTACTTAAAACCAACTAAATATATTATGAATTAACATTTAATTTAAACAAATTATTTTTTATTAAATTAATCTTTTAATAAATAAATATTTTTAAAAATATATTTTAAATTAATATAAAATTTAAAAATTCTTTTTTATTATTTAATATTATTATTTTTAATAATTATTATTAAAATATTTTATTTATAATATTTAATATTTATTATTAAATTTTTTATTTATAATATTTATTTTTAATATTTTTATTATTATTAATTAATAATATTTATTATTATTATTTTTATTATTAAATTATAATATTTATTATTAATTATTTAATTTAAATATTATAATTAAAAAATATTATTTTTTATTTATATTTATTTTTAATATTTTTATTATTATTAATTAATAATATTTATTATTTTGAATATTTTATGATAATTAATTTTATTTTTTATTTTAAGTATTAATTTAAATAATTATTTATTAATTATTGCTATTATTTTTAATATTTTTATTATAATATTTATTATTAATTATTTAATTTAAATATTTATTTATTATTTAATATTTATTATTAAATTTTTTATTTATAATATTTATTTTTAATATTTTTATTATTATTAATTAATAATATTTATTATTATTATTTTTAATAATTATTAGTTTTTTTTTTATTATTTATTATTAAAGATTTTTATTTATAATATTTATATTTATTATATATTAGCAAATTGCCCTGTAAAAGGAAAGCCCTTGATTTTCTTGATGATTATCTAGATTCGGATGAAGAAATCGAATACCCAGAACACCTATCAAATCACGATAAACCAATAACCAGGCATTCAAATCAAAGATGGATCAGTATATTTTTACCGGATTCCCAAAGAACTGTTTTTATCCCAAAAGGCATTTTCCATCCAGTGTTTGCAAATAATTTCAAACTTGACTCCATTAATGGAATAAATGTCGATGAAATTACTAAAAAATAAATATATTTCTTTGATTTTGATATTATTTAGTAGTTCATAAAATCAATGACATAGTTGTGATTATCATTGTTATTGTCCTATCGATTTAATAAAAATAATGAAAACAAAATATTATTAAAAAAAATTAAAACAAAGTTATTAAAAATTAATAGTGTTAATTAATAATTTTTAGCAAACCGTATTAATAATAAAATACTTTTCAGCGTTATAGATTTTATAAATAAGAACACTAATACTTATCTTCAGTAACTTTTAACAATGACTGCTTATCTTTTGTCTCTTGTGCTATCTCTATTTCCAGCTATTTGAACTCAGTCATAATTTTGTATGCACATAATTATGTTGCAATATTAATTGTTGAATTTGAAACGTCTGAATTTATGTGTGGCTGATTTTACTGATAATTAACTTATCACTCAAAATATCGTTTTTTGAAACTTTAAGCGTCTCTCTTGCACGTAATGACACGGAGTCAATTATTTTTATTATTATTGTCTATTGTTTTTATTTTTTGGCACTCAATTGCCATTTAAAATTACATGAAATCTAAGAAATCATTTATAACAAATTGACGCTTTTAGAAAATAAAAAAATAATTTAATCAATTATCCCCTAAAGAACTAACACTAATATAGTTTACTATTACAGTAACACTAAATAAAACGTAGCGTACTATTTAACCTTAAAAAATAAGTTTAAAATATTTTTAAATTCCCAAAGAATTTCGTGCACCATCTACTTTCCAAATTGGTGATATGACGTTTTGTTCATCCATTTTATATCCTTTATTGAGATATTGAGAAACAAACTTTCGCCATCTCTATACTAAATTACTTCAATTACTATATTACCTGTAAAACGAGTATTTCGATTGTTAATGAATATATTCTTATTACAACTTCGGTTCTTGTTTATTTTTTGAAACACATTTAATACAACGTCTTCTTTCGAAAGATTTGCAATGAAACTTGAAAATTAAGACTTGATCTGTTTGACTGCATTGAAGAATTGATGTTGGATTTCTTATTTCTTCTACCAAGAAATGCATCTTATCGTTGTGAAACACTTGTACTGGTTGGATCTCAACATCTTTCTTGACACATTTGTTTCTTCATTAAGTTTCCTTTAATGGACTTGTTTCTTTAGATAAACTGCAGAATTTGTCAAAAAAAACATTTTTTTTGTTACTCATTTCAAATAATGATTAATATAACATCAAACGCGTGTATTTATATTGCAAGTCGCATGAATGCGTGTTTAGCCTTTACTGTGACCTTTCCTTGTGATTCATGTACTTTTATTGCAAATGCTTTTTAAGTTATTAAACTTTTAAAATAATCTATTATCAAAATAAAATAAAAGTATCAAATTAAACGAAAATAAGGAAGTCGAGATTGAATAAGAATTTAAGAAAGCCGAAATAGGTTGAGTAAAATAAATCGAACGAAAACTTAACTAAATCAAATATATAGCTAATAGGAAACTCGAATCGAATTAAGCAAAATCTATGTAGGTGAGATCAAGTAAGTTGGTTTATGTCAAAATTAACTAAAACCCTGAATCAAAGGGAAGGGAGGTCGTTTTAGTTTCAAATTATATGAAACTTCGAATGAATAGGAGTAAAATGTCGATGTCTTCTCAAGGTTAATAAGCATAAATTGAAGTTAGAAAGTAGTATCGATCTCAAATATAGTAACTCCCAGTAAATAAAAAGGGTCGAATTAATTTCCAAGATAAGTTATGATTGAATTTGGATATATTACAATGAGTTTTTATCCGTATAAAATTGAGTCAAGTGATTTTTACAGTCATTTTAAAATTTAAGGTTTGGATCTGGCATACAGGACATATATAATAATTATTTACTTGATAATATCGATTCATCGTATTGTGGCAGTTGTCGTCTTGTGGCTTGTAGATTGACAATACTTCGGATAAAGTTTACCTGAAACATGAAAAAGTTAAATATTTCTGATTGTAAATTTTTGACTAGTCGAGATGTTTAATGGCACTTTAATTGGCATGATATCGTCTTATGTCAATAGAAACCAAAAGGATTGGGATCTATTTATAAAACCAGTCTGCTCGCATACAGAAATTCAGTTAACGAAATTACTGGCGAAACACCGTTTTATCTAATGTATCTGAGACGAAATAATATGCCTAATGATTTGGAATATCAACCTCCAATCACACAGTATATGGAAGTTCCAGATTATAAAGCTGTGATGCAAGAGAGACTGCAATCAGTGTGGAAACATGTGAGACTCAAAATCAAATATAATCAGGAGAGTTAAAAAGACCAGTATGATAAACAAGTGCATGAACATGGCATAAAAATGAAGGATTTAGTATATTTAAACAAACCAGAACTATCAAAAAGGTTATCAATAAAATTACAAAGACAATTCTTGGGACCGTATACGGTATGTGATACGACAGAAACCAACTTAAAGTTACGACCGATCAGAAACAAAAAGACTGAAACAATAGTGGTGCATGCGAATCGTTGTAAAAAAATTCAGTCAGATGGTGAACTGAAATATTCGTTGAGATCAAAGCAAGATAAAATAAATGATGGGCCGAATATTATACAAAATTTACAAAAAAAACCCACCTCATTGAATTATATGAATTAAGTGTTGTTCGTGACATTGATAATATCTAATTTCTTTTGTATAAACGAGGCAAAAGTCATGCCAAGGTATGAGAAAACGGAGAATGAGGTGCTTGAAAATATTCATACATATTCAACCCTTACTCAAATTGTATGGTTATATCTTTGTAAAGAATCAGAAGAAATCAAAATTAACAATTTTGTGAGCTATTTTGAACCCCCGAAAAAACCAGGTTATCATCAAAATATGTTTATTGCACGAGATTTAACAATGAATTTCAAATATCCCTGGCTGATAAAACAATATGAACCTCGAAAGAATTCTGTAAGAAAACTGCATAGTTTTATTAGATTGAACGTGTGGACACAAAAATTCAAAATCCATGTCGAAGTGGAGCCCGTTATAAATGGAATTAACGTATATTGTCAACCAGATGAAACCCAACAAGTCAGTGATTTTTCAAAGCTATTTAACCAATACTCTCAATCTGAGAAAACCATTTGTAAAGTACTTGAATTTAAAATTAAATAAAACTTATAATATCCTGGATTTATTTTTATGAAAAATTACTTCATCCAAATGGCACTTTTAGTAATAATAAATGGGTCCAGGTATATGTCAATCAATAGTCAATACAGTTAATGAACGAATAGAGTTGTATTCCATTACCTCAATCAAACAACTATGACTGTCTCCAATCTAGATATCAGTCAGAAAATAATGATATACTATTATGGAAATGTTCAAGCTCTACTGAACAACAAACAAAGCTGGCAAACTCTTAATTTCTTTCAGCCAAGGTCAGCATCCAAAATTAAAATGGTGCACATGAAAATTAACTACTGGCGGAAAAAATTCGTCGAAAACAAAGCTGTTCGAGTTTCAGTTAATCAACCAAACAAAAGATCCAATTTACCAATGAAAATTGACCAAGCACATCTTTTAATTAAAGCCTGGAGAAAACAAACAGACGATAATAAATCCTATTCAATTGTGTATAACAATATTTCGAGCTAATGATTTTGAAACATCATTCATAATTGTGATCATGACAATAACTATTATCATTCTTGTCATATACATGATATCATTTTCAAAACTTATTCAAACAAATAAACATCGCGATCGTATCGACCGACCAAGACCTTCGTGGGTAGTGCACGAGGAAACATTCGTCTAGTGAGATACAAGAATATTTTGAGATACCAGGTACATTATGATTGACGTGCATCTTTTAGTATAAAAAATCCTTTGTATGTAAAAAGTCAAGTGCAAACTGATTGGATAACAAGGTTAAGGTAATAGAAAATAAAATTTGTTTGAATAAGAGTAAGGAGTATAAATTTAAAAATGAAATAAAAATAAATTAGTATAATTTAAATAATTTAAAATGTTAAGAATTAATATTATTAAATATTATTATTTATATCGGGATCGAAGGTGATACCCTTCGGGTACTTGCCGACGGTCTCCGATCACAAAAATTAAAAATTCAACAATTAATTTTTAATGTCATTAGAGAAAAAAAATGGAACGATGGAAGAGTTCAAGATTGACCTTCGACAATTATATCAAGCTAATGAAGAGGCACGGAAATCCGCAAAGCTTGAGGATAGAAAATAATCTCCGAATACCAAATTGGTTCAGAATAGACGATAGAAAGATGAAAATTTATATGCTTACAGTTCAGAGAGGATCAAATATGAAGCTGATTGAAGGATTTTTAATGAAATCGGAAGAAGAGTATCGCCTACATGTTGTGCAAGGAAACATCGAAATTATAAATAATGACTGAAAGGTTTGGGAAAAGAAAAACAGATATACATATTTGACAGTTAAGAAAGAAATTATACAGAAGCGAATCCGAGTAACAAATATTTATGCGGTAATAGTATTAAAAGTACGAACAAGAAATGCTGAAAATGAAGTACTAAAGAACAAGCTAATAAAGGATGAGCCAGGATTATTGCCAATTTCTACAGAGATGATAAAGCAAAAGCAGTCATTTCTTCGAAAGGAGATGACATTGGAGGAAATACGTAGTAGAATGTTATTCATTGATGCTAAATACAACACGTCTGAAGATCGCGAAATGTTTTCATTGTCAATTGCAATCATCAATTATAACGGAAAAATATTGAAAGATATTTATATTACTCCAAGGTAAGAATTCAGTACTATGTCTCATTCTGTCATTGGATTAATAAAGCCGCATCTAGGAATCAGTTGGATCAATACACAGAAATCCAAAAATTGGCAATTGGAAAAATATTAGTAGGACATGATTTACATGCCGAAATGCAGTACTTAAAAATCTGGGTAGGAAAAGTTTATGGGATAAGAGATTTAGCAGCGGCAACAGTATTCAAAAAACTAAAGGTAACAAAGAAGGGACAATGTTTCGAACTCTAAACATTGATGGAAGAAATATGTGGAGAGACAACGCAAACAGGATTCCACTCAGCAAAGGAAGGTGCGAAGAGTATTCAACGGATCTATAAACCAATAGAAAACCAATGGGAGGATCATTTAAGATGGTCACAAAAGGTAATTTCAAAAAAATGTTCATTGGTGGAATATGAATCAAAAGGTTAAGTAAGTACTAGCCAAATAGAAGAAGATCTAGCAATGCAAATGCAGGTGACAGTACAATCTTCAATGGGTATAACGGAAGAGATTTTAGTGATTTTTTACCAATGATGGAACAGAAAGCAGAAACTAAAATAGAACCAGTACCGTTCAATAAACGCAAACCGATACTTAAAAGAAAAACTCCAGTGGAACAACCAACAACTAGTACTGACATTGCTACCTTATTCGGACAAGACGTAATAATGTACAATGGGATTAAATATACGAGGAAAGAAACCATAGTCAAATATGAATGTGGAACGGACCCATTAGAAATAAAACTTAATCGAAATGTTAATTGAAAAATATATATTTGTATTTATTTATAAAAAAATTATTAAGTCATTGATTGTCTTTGCCAGACCGAAAATGCCACCGAAGTACTCCAAAAATTAATAAACTAAATATTTTTTTAACACCAAAGTCCCAATTTCATTAATGTTCAATAATAATAAAACATGAATAAAAAAATGATAAAATTGTAAAATTATGAAAATCAATTAAAATTAATTAAATTTTTGAAAAAAGTAAAAATCAATATTTTTCGAGAGAAAAAGTGGTAACCGGTGGCAAATTTGATTTTGAAGACGAATAAAATACTATTAGATTGATATGAGGTATATTGAAGGGTCGGGAGCCCAAAAGCAAACTAATTAATTAATAAAATTATTTGCTGACGAACCCATTAATCAAGGGCCACCGAGCTGAATGGTAGCTTAATAAGTTCCCAGGAATTAGTAAAATGGAGAATAAGTTTTCCGACCGGTAAAATTTGTTTCCTTAGTTCTAATCCAAATTAATGGCAACCCAAGATTATAAAAGGAACTGACAACAAAATTTGTTGCCAGTTGGTCGAAGAGGAAAATTTAACTAATCTAAAAATGAGTTGAAAGTAATAATATGATAAAGGAGTTTATCAGATTGCAGTGAGTTATTGAGTGATACCCTTAAGGTGTCTACAAAAAATCAAATAATTGTATCTTGTGGTGAGTATTTGTGAACTAAAAGATTTCTTTGTTGGGATTTTGTATTATTGATTATTGAGAACGAGTAGTCGGTTCGAGAGATCTATCTGTCGACGAATATTTAATATCCAAACAGATTTATATACGAATTTGCAATAGATGCACTAATTCCCCTTAAAATTAATTCAATAATATTAAAATGGTTAGGACGGTTCGATTTAAATTCTTTATTATCATTTAGTTGATTCTGGCCCTCGAGATGGAGACATGTGAAAGGATGACGAGCGAATCACGATAAAATCTCCTTTGCGAATGACCGCGAAGTATCGGTATGCTCTTTTGGATTCAGAGTGCAGCCTATCAACCATAGTAGAGACTAGTTGGCTAATTCGTTTGAAATCACGGAATGACAAGATAGAACTGTATAGCCTCGCGATAAAACGTGAGCCATTACGAAACCCAGCCCGCGAAGCTCGCCAACGTATAGGCTTGATGAATTGACAATAAAGTTTCGATGGAAGCAGCCAAGACAAGGAAGAATCTGAAACGAATCAATATAGCCATAGCTTCAGAGACTGTTTTGGCCAAGACTCGCCTTGGGTCCAGCGAGCTGCTGATAGAAGGCTTGTGCTTGTCTTCCGTCCCTGTGTATGATTAATCCCCGTGACCTCTTTTCTTGTTATTCGTTCATTCTTAGTTATTTTGAAAATTTAATTATGATTTTAATGTGATCAAAATGCAAATCAAGTCAATGCTTTGTTTTACTTTTAAATGAATGTCAGATATTTTATCCTGGCGGGTTGAACGTTAGAATCTTTAATCAAATGAGCAGAATGAACGAGTTCAGCTTAACTGGTATATTATAAATCCTACAGTATCAACTAAAA
This sequence comes from Schmidtea mediterranea, assembly GCA_022537955.1. Lineage (NCBI taxonomy): Eukaryota > Metazoa > Platyhelminthes > Tricladida > Dugesiidae > Schmidtea > Schmidtea mediterranea. The sequence continues at coordinate 229,905,527 of CM039680.1, forward strand.
CTATTCTATTAAAACTAGAATCGAGTCAGTATTCTAATACATTTATTTCGTACATTTTAATTCATTTATTTTTCAAGGCTATGCTAGCCTGTAATGGGAGTTGTTGAGCACTCCTTACGCTGGTCTTTCTTCACCGGAGTCGTAATGGTGTCGCCTCCGTCTCCAAATACGCCAGTTGGGTTGGCGCGAATACCAAGGCGTACGTCACTCTATACCCCTTCTGACTTGCTGATAGAGCCGTCTCAAGTGCACTAATCTGCGTCCGTTAAGCTTGACCTCTTTGCTTTGATTCCTTCCGAGCGGTTTTTGTCTGTTCAAGGTATTTGGACGGCTCAAACCAAATAGCTTTTGACCGTTATAGGTCATGTTCGACTTGAACCAATGGACGCACTAACTGCGAATTTTTGCTACGACCATTTCTATAAGCAAACGATTAGTTATTCGATTTAGTGTGTTAAAGTAATGGTCTGATAACAGGATGTATATAGAAGTTATTGTATTGAAACCTTAGTTATTTGTGTAACTCTGAGTCGTTCACAAGTTTCCTGAACATGTCAAATTTCATTTGATATTTCTGAGATTCTTATTAGAAGGGAACCCGTTAGTCATTCAGGCTCATTAACTCTCCTTCAAACACAATATTAAACTCATTTATGGTTGTTTAAAGCTACCCGTAGATAATCAACCAAACAAACTAATCAATAATTCGGAAAAGAGTGTTGCCGACCTACACTTGCAAATCTAGAATTCATTTATCACTGTTATTAAAGATTAACTCTAAATAAATTGCAATAACAACATTGCACCTAACATTTTACTAAACATTTTATTAAAAGAGAAAAAAATGTTTTACGCTGTTCGCTATTCATTTACGTTATATTTCGAGACAGCTTCTCTGCTTTTATAAGTAAATTTAATAGTGTAAGCTTTTATGAAAATTGTATATCAATAAAAATTATTTTAGTGTTGAATTACTACAGTGGTGTTTAAAGAGCACGTGGAGTAAGAGAAACACTTTCGACTGAACAGTTGGAGATAATAACTCAACAATGATAATATTATTAATAAATGTAACTAATTTAATTAATATTACAAATAGTAAGCTTAATTGATAAACATGAAATATATGTTTGTGAGTTCCTGGGTGTGTGGGTTTTTGTAGGGTGATGTCAATTAACCTTGACCCCATATGAAAATTATTATCTCTGCCCCAATGGTTACCCGTTGCCAAGCAACGTTGGTACTGTAACCACTGGTTATAGGATCGACAAAGGTGAGCGCCATATAGGAACTGCTAAGGCCCGACCCCATAGCGGGTTCAACGCACCACCGCTAGAAGGTATGTGTGCGATTTTCTATTTACCGTCCCTTTCGCTTACAAGTACAATTCGTCGTCTATTTCTCTGATTTAATCTAGTTGTTTTGCTAGAAGCTTAATAGATGTTGGTGGGTTACTGGGTTTTGGCCATTTTGTTTAAACCACCTTATTGTTGCCCCGGTAACGCCATACAAATATTACTTCGACTACCACTCGGCACCCGTTGCTAGGCAACGTTGGAAATGTGTTCGAGTGGGTGGATTGTCCGCAAAAAGTGAGTATCATTACTAATACTGTAATTGCTCGGACAACCTTCGGGTTCAACGAGCTGTCTTTAGAAGACCTATGCTCGCTTTATTCTGTCCCTTGTGTGGAAATTCAAGATCCATGCTGACCAGTAGGAGGGGAACCCTATTTTCGACGACACAATGAGAGTATTCACGACTTTCCGACGACCATTCCATTTATAATCATATCGGGAACATACTATTTTAGATTTAATCACAATTACAATTTCTATAAAAAAAATAATAGTTAATATGTCAGGTCAGTCATTTAATTCGCTTTGTCCAGTAGCCGTGCGGCTCTGCGGCGGGCACGTTCTTTGCGTCCCGGTCGGTGACTGCTGGATGGGATGGTTGGAGAATTTTTGGCCGGTGGGGGATTGTGGGTCTGACTCTGGTAGGGCAACTGTGATGGGGCAAAGATAAGTGGGTAAGTTACCGCTTGCCCCTCCCGGCTTGCAGACAGGGCGACTTCCAGCCCTCGGATTTGTGTCCGGAGACTCTGGCTCAACTGACGCTCCTCTGCCCAGCCCCTTTGAGCAGCTGTTAGGCGTTGGTAGATAGACTTTAGTCTGACTGGGTCCACCCAGGTAGATTTTACTTGCTGCACCTCCTTGGTGAGTTGAATGATTTGTCCGTAGAGTGATTGGTTGTCCTGCTGGGCTCGGGATAGTTCCTGTTGCAATAATCGAGTAGGTTCCATGGCTAATACAAATAAAGTTAAGTATGGTGATTCATGATAAGGGTGTGATCGCGCCATATTAGCGTTACTTTAAACAAAATTCGTATAATAAGAAAAAAATTTTATCAGGTAGAAAACAACTAACGACAATTTACAAGTTTTTATCCTAAATATTGATAAACGAATAACACAAAATCACAATTTACCAATTAAATTTTTATTTTTTTTATAAACAAATAGTAAAATGAAATCGAATCGTCACAAATTAAAAAAAAAGGATCTTCTTTAGGGGAATCGGCTCGCCACCCACTCTTCGGGTGTGTAGCCTGAGATCGCCATTGTTGGTCTTTTAGTGTTGCGGGTCCGGGCCGCATTGTTTGGTGGGATCTGGTCGGGGGAGATCTGGTGGGGGTGCCAGTAGGAGTCAGCGATCCGACCCGCCAGCAAATCCTCTTCTACGTTCGCCAGATGCTGGCGAGCTCGGGTCACCTGCGAATTCATGTCGCGTTGTTGTGACACCAGGTTCTCAAATTGCTGCCGGACATGCTGATAGATTTCTTCTGCCGGGCTCCATTGGGTGGACCTCCCCATTCCCAGATTATCCCGGTCGAGGAATTTCGACGGGGGAAAATCGGGACATTTTTCTTGCCGGTATTGGGCCCAAGCCCATCTCCAGCGATCTGCGAGAGAAATTGTGGGGTTGATAGCTAAAAGTAAATATCATCAATGGGGGTATCCGCTAATGAGAACGCTTTTATAAATCGTCATGTTTATTACTCCGTTGCTGTACTCTGGTGTAAAATATTGGTCCGTCAATTATTACTTCCAACAAAAAATTTCATTACACTATGGTATTTGCTAAATCGCCCTTTACTGTCATCCGTCTACGTACCAAATTATGATGTATCGAATGGGAACCTCAAATTTAAGCGTAAGCTCCTTCACGAGTTTTCCGGGGATCGTTGGTCAAAAATTCCTATCTCCTTCCCCGTCTCTACTGCCCTCATCTCAACACTGGGAATACTATGAAGATCGAATAGGTTCGCACTTTAGTTGGGACGTGGGGTCGGTAGTTCCCTGCTTTCTATTCTGCTAACGACTCAAAAATTTGTTTGCGGTCAAGGGGACGTTGTTTTGTTTTTTACCCATTGTGGTTTTGGTGAGTTAATTAATTACGTGAAATAGGCCACTTATTATACATTATAAATGAAACCATTTAATAATATTAATATTATACATTATGAATAGAATCATTTAGGGATGTTGGTATTATACATTATAATTAAAACCATTTAATAATATTAACATTATACATTATGAATAGAATCATTTAATGATATTGGTATTATACATTATAATTAAAACCATTTAATAATATTAAGATAAGAAAATAAATGACATAAAATTCGAAATAAATTACCAATAGTTGCAGAGGCCAATTCCCCCGACCCTTCTCCTCCCGAGAATATTCCCGATTTTGTAGTTGCCTCGCCCGAATTTAGCAAAAATTCCATTATTATAAACTTTTCAATAAGAACAATCGATTTGCCTCAGCGAATTCTCAGGATACTGGAAAGGTTTAGATTAGTAATTGTCAATCGATTGTCGCGTTATAAGTGTTTATATTATTGGCACTATTCGTAGGTGGATTGTATATCCTGCCGGAAATGTCGGAATCAGTAGATATGATTATTTTGGAGTTAAATGGTCCATGATTGGCTATTCAAAACTTGGTAACTATTGATTTTCGGCGATTATCGATAATTCGAAATTTTATCACATTTACATGATTGGGTAAGTTCTTTGTTCTATCTATCAATTTTCTTAACGTTAATAGTTCTTTTTAGACGATGTTGTATATCTCCGTTTGGCCTGCCGAGAGTGGTTTTTAGAAACAATTCGCATTGATGTTGTTCAGGTCAATGGAAATTATTTTACCTAGTTGTATCAGTGCTACATATTCTGTAAATGGTTAGTACTTTAATTAATTTAATTTCGCACAATTTTGTTGCAGTTATAGGAGTTCGGGAGTTCATCTTACGCGAATTTTGGAATGATCATTTTGATATGTTTAATGGAATAAATTGATCTGCTCGACGAGTTTTGTTTTATTGCTTTTCTCGACTTAACTGAACCCAATGATGTTCATTTTATTTCTACCATTATGTTTAATCAAATTCCATTATCCTATGAGATTATTCAGAAAGAAAAATGCGTTTACTCGTCATTCTGGGGGAGGCACTTTGATTTGGAGCTAGGCTATGGTACTGAAATTATTGGGTGAGTGGGGTTCAATTATGATAATTTGGTATTAATCGGGTTTTCCCTCAATTATTTAATTAATTTATGATTCCTTTTTTTTTTATTAATTTATGAGAAAAATGATCATTTGATTACATAGCGGCATTGCGTCGGACTTGATTTAATGTTTTACGTTACTAGGGGTTTGAAACTATTTATTTAATACTGATTATAAGTCTACAAATTTAGGGTTCAGTCGAATTTATCAATTTATTCCATCTCAGATTAATAAATTTAATTTATCAACGATTTCATATTAACTTAGTATCGACGATTTTATTTTATTTCATAACAACGATTTCGTATTAATCTATTCCCCGTACCATTTCCCTTTAATAAGCCTTAGGCGCATATTGTGTTTATATTATATTTAATGAGTGCCCACTGGACTACTCGATGTGATGATTTTGAGCCGTGTGTAGAAATAATTTAAGTCAAATTTACAGAAAAATGAGAAACGAGGAAGTAGCCGAAAGACTCCTTCCTTATTTCTCCTTTCTTCTATACGGAATAATATTGACGTTCCAACCCCTGCGTTCCGCACGCCGGGTCTTCATGGGCACAGATCATTGGCGATATTCCACGCGCTTACACGAGTCTGAGTTGTATATCGATTTTACTAACTTGCGATGTGTTTTGGCTGTGGGCCGGAAAAATTTCGACAAAATAATTAATTTAAATGCATGAAAAAACAATTTTAAACATTATAAATATTTATTAATGTATATTAAAAGTAAAACACAAAATTACCATAACAGTCCATTCCAATAAAAATTTTCATAAAAATACATCTCCCCCCACGTCGACGTCCAAGCAGAGCTCAACCGAGGTTGCAAGGAGGTGACGTGGAGATAGAGTTCCAAATAAACTATTTCTCACCTAAAAATTCGAATAGATCAAAGTTCAAAACGGTTTCAAAAACGGTTCTAAAACAGTTAAAATTTAGTTTCAAAAGTGTTTTTTTTTCATGTGAAAATGTATCGGTATTTATACCTATTTTCTGTCCCTAACCTCGCATGTTGATGTAGTAAAACAAAATTCGACCTTGTTATTTTCTAGTGTATTCTATTCTTTATTTTTATTATTTTTTAATTTATTTTAATAATTTTTTATTTAGAATTTTTATTGAATTATTTCTAATTCAAATTCTTTGATTTAAATTTCATTTTCATGAACTTTTATCAAATTTTTGGTCGAATTTGTTGGGTTTTCATGTTATGTTTGTGTTTGTATCGTGCGGATCTTGTTGCATTTTGTTATTATTTTAATTTATTTTTATGTTTATTGTTTTATATTTAATTTTCTTTTTCTCATATTTTGTTAGGGTTTAATTGATGTTTTAATAGGTTTATTTTAAATTTGCATGTTATGTTTGCATGTGTGTTACCGATTCATTTAAACATTTTCCAAGGCCGTATGTGTTCTGGCCCAACAATGTTAACCTGATTGCGAATGAATGCGAACATTTTAACTAAAACATTTATTATTAAAACAATTTTTATTTCTTCTGCTCCGACGACCTCATTGCTCGTCGTCTAGCCCGTTTAATTTTTCCTGGGCGCCGTTGGGGTGATTTTATCGCCGGCTTAGATGTACTAGTGGCATAACGATACTCCAACTGGGCCGGTGCAAAAACGAGGGGAGTATGTGACGGCTTGGCCCTCTTGGCAGGCTGCTAGCGCCACCTCCAGCCCACGGATCTGCGTCTTCAGTGCTTGAGTCAACCACTTTTCCTCAGCCCATCCCCGTTGGGCGGTAGTTATTCGCTGATAAAGGGTCTTCACTTTGAATGGCTCCACCCATGTAGACTTTACGTACTGGATTTCTTTAACTAATTCCAGTAATTGTCGGTGGAGATCTGTACTCTTCTTCCGGGCATTCTTTAGGGTTGCGTTCAATATCGCATTCGGATCCATTTCTGCAATAAGTAATCATTAACGGATTTCTCCGATTAAATACAACATTTGTTATTATTAACTTTAATAAGAGAAATAAAAATGTCTTTAGGAGTATATTATGTGAAAATAGTTGGAAGACTAAATTTAAGAAGTAACGATAAAGTCCAAACAATTTATTCATTCAACTCAATTGAAATGGGATCGTACATGATAGTCTTTCGAGTACGGTCTATTTCGTTTCCGTGCATATGAATGATCAATCTCCGTCTCGCATTCCCTCATGGAGGATCTCATCTCCTTCGGAAGAATTTTCTTGGGCATTGCTACGGTTATGGGTGGAATTGGGCGATTTATTCTCGGGTCATCGAGCTCGAAGGATATGCCGTATGGAGGGGCATACCCGTCAGTGCTCGGAATTAAACCATCCGCTATATCTTCATTGATTTGTCGTAGGTACTGTCGGGCTCGCTCTACTTGTTGGTTGGTTTTCTCCTGGTGGGCTTCCAGGCGTGCCAATAGCTCTTCTACCTGATTCCGGAGCTCACGAGCCGGATTTCATCCAGGCTCTCGTTTAATTGCCTTGCTTTCCAGATCTTGATTCTCGAACTAGGGAAATTGAGTACCCCGCATCCAACATTGCCTGCCTACATTTTGCGGCAGCGTGAGATGGGAATCTCATGGTTATCCTGGATTCGTCTACCCAAGAATCTATTGAATGAATGAAAAGTTTTAATTCATGAAACTCCAGTCAATGAAAAATTTTTAAATTTAAACATCGAACTGACTATAGAACAAGGGAGTTTAAGACATCGAATGGCGGTAAAATGAAGTTTGTCGTTGGCAAATTTGGTAAATCATCTGGGTTTCTAATTCATTGGGGTTATCAGAGATATTTAATAAGGTGACTTGTAGTTGGTAATTGTGGATTAACTTCCTTTCGATTTAAGGTACATTTGTATTTTCGGCGGTTCTCTCAACGAAGCTTATCATCGACTTACTTGGAAATCAGGGTCCTTGTCCGATAGTCAGAAGAATTCGTTACTTCACCGTGACTCCTGGTGGCTTGGTCATTTGGTGTTTAGACGTGACTGGCCTTTAGTTGGGTGTGTCTGCTTGGTCATGGCTTTATTATAATACGACGAAAAACTACCGGGTGAGGTCGGTTTAGTTAAAGCATTGGACAACGTGGTTCATGGAGTAGTTTTTTGAATTTGTCACTTTGCTCAGTTGGATTAATATTGTCGTTAATTTGTGCATTCATTGTAAGAAGAATTTTTTACTAGACATCATTTATTTTCTCATCACATCAATTCATATAATCCTACTTGTATGGTTCACAGAGAAAACTTTACATTAGCGGCAATCTTTATCTGGGTGCAATTCGGTCGGATTTATAGTCGTCATTGTAGATCAGGCAAGCGAGATATGAAATAATTTAATCAACGAAAAATTTTGTCGAAAAATTAAATTCTTACTATCTTGTTCGGTTGTTTTCCTCTCCATGGTGATCTCGTCGGAGTGGCGTGAAGATCTGTCACTACCTCGTCTATTGTGTGGTCTTCTGTCGGACGTTGGGTTCATAATTGCGAAATTTCTAATCGAATTGTCGTTAGTAAAGCAATTTATAGTCAGTGTTCTAGTTCAGCAGTGTGGGGTGTGTGTGACAAATTCTCTTACCCGTTCTCTCTCCTGAAATCGATATGCGTCAGGTGACTTCCTTGTGTGTGGATATTTTCTGTCTCGTTAATTGATTTTTGGGTGAATTTCCTATGTATTTTGCCACGTCTACTGGCCGATCATGATTGTCTGGGATCTATTTTATTTGATTTTCATTTATTAGTAGAACAATACTGAATTTTCTATTAATTCTCGACTTGCATTGCTTAAGTCTCAGGTTAGTTTATATTATTTTAACGATTAACAATTTCTGTCGCATTACAATTTTAGCTCTCGATCCTACCGATTTTATGGACCTTCAACGCCTTACCACGATGTTTGTTCGTTATTCTCTATTGACTACAGTTAGTGCCAGATGTAATTTTTTAATGGTTGGGACGCATAAATATTCCTATGGTGTTATTCGCTTAGAATTCTTATCGAGCGGTGTTACGTGATTGCTTATCAACTGGACACAGCGGATTTCAAAGTGTTTCTTCCAATTTGCTCCTTAGTTGGTCTGATTCAGGGTCAACATTGACTTGGTTCCATTGTATGAAAAGCTGCGCGAATTTTGGTCATGGTTCCGCCTTCTCATGATATGTCTGAACGAAACCTCAGTGATGATTAATGTGATTTTGATCTTTTTATCCTAATATGAATGTTGATGTTTGTGTTGTTTTATATTTCTTTATTGGTCTGGTTAATTTTATTTGGGAAATTTATTTATCCTAATAGGGTATCTGGATTTGGGTAGGACTATATTATTCTATTACGGATTAGAGTTGAACATGCTTATGGGAAGAAATTTTATTATTTAGCAAACGCAAATTATTTTGGTAATTTAAATTTACTAAGTACGGTAGTTATTTATAATTAACAAAATTTATTTATCAATGTCATTCGTACGCTCTTTACGTGATACTAGCAATTGGTGTTAATTGAGTAAAACTTTACTCTACCCGATTTTCTAGTTCGCAGTTAACTTTAATCGTGGTTGAGATTCATGTTAAGTGAATATTAGTCCTAATATTTAAAAACACATTAACGATTTCCGATTTTTATTTCCCCACTCCTTTCCTTTCGATTTTGATCCTAAGATGATTATGTTTACATTAAGATTTTAAGAGTGCTCACCGAGCTACTCAATGTTCATGATTTTAGCCGATGTGTGAAAATCAGGATTTTAGGTCAAATTTATAGGAAGATGGGCGGTGGAGGAGCAGCCAAAAGACTACTTCCCCTCCTCCCAATTTCCCCTAGAGCGGTTATGATTTGACGTTTGGGCCCTGTGTTGTTCACGCCGGAACCTTCACGAGCACAGGCTATTGGCAGATAAACTGCTCTTACACAGCCTGAATTGTGTGTATATTTTACTGACTTGAGGTGCGTGAGCGGCTGTGGGCCGAAAAAGAAATTTGCAGCATGGACGAAAAAATTCCAGTTCATTAATATTTATTTTGACCATATACTACATTTCATAAATTTTCTGAGCATAAAGTTTGAACATCATAGAGTAACGCGCTCTCCCCACGCCGACACCCAAGCAGAGCTCCATTGAGGTTGCGAGGATGCGACGTGGAGAGTTTCTAACAATTCTCTCACTGACATCAAATAGTATTGTTCCAAAAAACTGATTAGACGATTTGAAAAACTGATTAAAATTATGTGAAAATGAATCGGTATATATACCTATTGTACGACCCTAACCTTGCGTGTTCTTTTTGATTTAGTAAAACAAAATTTGGCCTTGTTATTTCCTAGAATATTCTATTCTTAATTTTATTATTTTTGTAATTTAATTTGACAATTTTTTTCATGAATTTTTAATTGAATTATTTCTAATTCAAATTCTTTGATTTTTATTCCATTTTCATGGATTTTTGTATTTTTTGGAAAATTATCAAATTTCGGCCAAATTTTATGTTCTCATGTTATGTTTATTTCGTGCGGATCTTGTTGTACTTTGTTATTATTTTAATTTACTTTTATGTTTTATAATTTTATATTTAATTGTTTTCTTTCTCGCTTTTTAGTAGGGTTAATTGGTGTTTTAATAGGTTTGAGTTTGAATCTGCATGTTATGTTTGCGTGTATATTACCGATTCATTTAAACATTTACAAGGCCGTCTGTGTTCTGGCCCAACACTGCTAAAATTTGACATTTACGCCTTTGATCATTTTTCATAGTCTTTGTATCCTCTTGGAATTGAAGCTAACTTCTTCATCGATAACTCTTTTAAGCCCTGGTCTTTTAAAGGTTTTTGGTACCGAAATCTCTTCCTCTTCCGGACCATCGCCAATAATGGTTAACGGCCTGTTGGTTAAGATATTATCCGCTTCCACTATTACTGCTTGCATTTCTTCGTTTGTCAAATCGTATTTCCAGTAATGGTTAGTAACGCCATTTTTTCTTTCTTTGTTATTACCTTATAAACCCCTCCAAGATGCGACGCACTTAAAGGATTGAAAACCCATTTTATCGATTGTTCTTGCAACCCTCTTATCGCGTAAGGATCTTTCCTCGAATTTCTTTAGGTGCTCCTCGAAATTTGTCCCATTATCTGATAACATCAGAAGCGGTATCCCATGCCGTGCTATGTCCCTTTGAAAATGAAAACCTGCCAAACAGAAAATTTTCGGCGAACGACGTACGACATCTGTAGACAACTGTCAAAAATCTACACTTCCCGCCTTTTTACGGTGATGGCAGTTAAACGTATGGACAATCAAATATTTGCAGAATTGATTCTGCTTCACAACAATTATTGGATTATCAAATTTTAATTCTACCATACTGCCAGTTTATCTATATTTTTAGTTCTTTTTAATTACTTATTCAAATTAAATAATAGAGCCACAAAATATAAAATTGGATTATTTTGTTTCACTAATTCGATATCAATTTAATTTACATTTCTTGAATAACACTGTCTATGGATCCCGATTTCAGTTTAAATTATTATATTCGTATTCGTCTTTTTATTTGCTACCCGTTGATGTCTATTCCAAAAACATTGATTTTTAAAATTTTAATTAATTTTTTGAACTTGAATTTTATTAAATAATGCATTTCTATTGTTTTGCACAAAGTTCTTTGTTCATTTTATCCAATAATTTATGTAAACTCAATAACTTCATAATGTATATCATATTACAAAGTAACTCATTTAAAAACGTGAACAAAACTTAGGTATGTACAATACTATATGAATAATACAACATTTTCTCCGATAGCCTGGCATAAATCGACGAAAAATTACAATACAAAATCATAAAACATAATGACAATTTATTAAAAATTTTATTTTGAAAAATATTTGTATATATCAATAATAAAAGCAAGTTATCAATAAATATAAAATATAAAAATTATATTCATGAAATTTTTTAAATTTAGCAACTACTCCATGTTTTAGTAGAATTAGATTATTAGACACGTTTTATAGCGTATAAATTCAAATGTTGTCCAAATTGTCCATTGAGACATCAGCAAAGGCAATAACCGAAGAATCATACCAAGACTTGCGTTGCATTAGGCCTGGAAAAATGTTCATATTTTACTAATAACTGTATGAGACTGTCAAGATGACAGGAATAAAATTGTGATCCAGTTCATAAAACTATGAAAATTATATTTCTGGTTTGTGTATGTGCTGGTCATATAATGTACATATTATAAGTATTTTTAAATTTTATATTAATTATATATATTAAATTATTAAAAACGAAAAATAAGATGCTTCGTTTAAATAACAATTTTAGTTTAAAAAAAAAGAATAAAAATCTCAACGAAAATCAATCGAATTTCCAAGTACCGAGCGTTTACAGATTCCAATTCCAATAGTTTTCTTAAATAAACTATTTATGTGTTAAATGCTTAATATCACATTGATGCCAGAAGAAAAAAAAGAGGAAACTAAAAAAAGTTTATATATTGTTAAATGTCATTGAATCCGTATGCGCGTTTCGCTTTTTCTATAATTATGGTAATAGTTTTATTCTTGTTATTGTAATCGTGTTGTTTTTGTTTACTGAGAGTATTTGATAAGGTCCTAGATACCGCGGTTTCATATGATGGATATCGCGAGCGTGAATCCAAACATGTTTGCATTCTTGTAAGATGATTGTATATACACTTTGCGACAAGAAGTTTCGGTTAATAACAATCATGTACTTGGAGTTCCATCTTCATCTTTGGATATTTAGTAGATTGCAGAAATAGAACTATAATTTACCGTTAAAGTCAATTATGTCCACGACGCATAACCCTGTGCCTTTGATTACCGATATTTTTTTAGACAATATTTTCCAACATTTATCACCAAATACCTGTGAATCCCAAACAAATCACAATAACAGCAGTAATTACATCTTTCGGAAATATAAAAATTCCTTTTGGTTTAAGCATCGCAGTCATTCAAACGTCATATTGACCAAGTACTTAGTAGTTTAAACTTTTCTAAACCATATTTAGACGATATATTGGTATTTTCCGAGAATGAATCGACACATTTCATACACCTACAACAAATTCTGTCATCATAAACATGGGAAAACGCGAATACTTTGCACAATAGGTCAAATTTCTGGGTCTACCGAAACTATTAAAGCATTTAATAAAGTGAAAATAAAGTTGATACAAATTATTTCGTTAAAATCTCCGAATCCTAACCTCAAACTTCAATTAACTACTGACGCATCCGACAATCCTGTCTGCGCAGTACTCCATCATATTTCAGGAAGTACGCTAGAACCACTGAAATTCTTTTTAAAGAAACTTAGTTCAGCACAATCTAAGTATTTAGCATTCGATAGAGAACTCCTTGCTTTTCACAAAGCCGCTAGGCACTTCCGTTACACCTTAGAAGGACGATAATTCACCATTTTTCTAAACAATCCTATTACTACTCTAAAAAATCCATAACAAACACTACAGGCAGATCACTTCCTATCAGAATACAACTTCGATCTTAATCATGTTTCAGGTAAAGATAACGTCGTAGCTGATTTTTTTCACGACCGGACATATCTGCCATTTTTAATTCCAGAAATAATATCATCAAAATTCATCCCTTCCGAGAAAGACCTAACATATTTCGATGATAAAGTGAAACTGATAGATAACATATATTATGATATTTCGATAACAGGATGTCATTCTACCTTCAGATCACAGAAAGAAAGCTTTTGATTCAATTCATGATATTCACCATCCTGGTATACATACCCCTTACGAACTTTTTCATACAAAATATATATGGCCGTAAATTTTGACGTCAAACGATGGTGTTAAGAGTGTATCAAATGCCGACAACATAAAATTACTAGACACGTAAAACCTTCTATAATCAGATTTCCAACTAGCAATCGTTTCGAATCATCAAAAGAAAAGAACTACATTCTTACAATAATAGACCGCAAAACCAGATGACCTGAAGTGTTCAAATATCAAGTATTTCTACTGATAACGTCACGACTCATTTAATATCTACTTGGTTTTCCTGTTACGGCATACCCAACCACATAATCACAGACCAAGGTACATAATTTGAACGTGAGATTTATAAAGTATCTTTTAATGGGTTGTATAAAGAATAAAAATACCGAAAGCGAAATTAGAATATAATGCAAAAAATATTTTAAAGATGAATTCAATCAATATAAAAGTTTCTATTGTTCCAGGAATTCAAATATAATTTTTACCAACATCGCCGAAAATCAAGAATTTGAATATTTACAGAAATTAAAAACTTGATTGTACAGGTAAAGTTCAGTGGAAGAAGAGAAATGAATTCAATGTTAAAAGTGTCGAAAATTTAAAGTATGAAGTCAATTCAATATAAGAAATGGAAATATAATAATTTTTCAAGATAAAGAATTCAGCTAGATGTTAAAAATGTTAAAATTGCAATAAAAAACGTTAAAATTTTTATGCAGCACTAAAAATCAACAGTTTACTTATTTGAAGTTCTAGCGTAATAACTGTTCATTTATTTACATGTTTATAACTTTCGAAAAACCTACTGGCAAAAATTTCAAGCCTGTCTGAAAATATTTGATCACAGAGAGAATTACCGAAGATAGCTTAAGTTAAAAATGATATCATTGCTTTTTTCTACACATCTCTTTATAAATCAAATAATATTGTTTAAACATTTATCAAAATATTACATCTTAGGTCTAAACATAAATTGAAGAAGATTTCATTTAATCGAAAACGAATTCCTGAAACTATCGTTTTACAAAAAGACTAATTTTGAAGTGGATTTAAATAATTAAATAGCCCGAAAATATTTTGTAAAACCATAATCATGTACTTTATAATATTTTGGACTTGGAGGCAATCAATACGTGGATTTAATATAGAAAGACTTACGAAGAAAATAAGCTGGAAAACAATTTTTGTTTTAATTGCTCAACTTCCCAAAAACACAAACAGAAATTTCTTGTGAACGCTAAAATTGTCATATTAAATTGTGCAATAAAAATAGAGTGAATTACACTTGTAATGAAAGTGATAAATGTTTGTTTTTATTCGAGTTAAATTATATTTTATAACGACTAATGAAGGATGTATTTAAAAATATTATTATACATTCGTATGTTTGTGGTATGTTGAAATTGTATAATTGCATTGCTCAGAATATTATTTATATTTAGGAAAATTTTCCAAACACATTAGATTGGAATTTTTTTTGTTTTAATAGTTTATAATTTTGAAATGACTTATGAATAAAATTAAATCTACTTCGAATAACTGATGTTTAAAATTTTGCTAATTTTTAAATACTAAATTAATAAATATCTGTAAACTTTATGGTTTTGCTAACATTTGATCTGCTTTTGATTTTAATATTTCATATTTAGTTGTGATTAAAATAAGAAAATATTACATTCAAATAATTTTTGCCTTTCTAATAATAATACAAGCGTATTATAATTTGGCTGCTTATATTTTCTTACATTAAGTTAATTTTTAATTGTGCGTATAATATTGGGTGGATAATTACGGTAATTTATTAAAGTAGTTAATTAAATGTTTAAATTTAACTTGATCATTCAAATTATTTTGAATATTCAAGAAAAAAGCAATAAATAACACTATTTAATACTTGCAATTACAGAAAATTCTCGATAAGTTTTATACATTTTTTAAAACCCCATAAAAAATAATGACAGTTATTGAATTTTAATGAATCAATTTTGGATAATTTTATCGGGAGCTTAATTTATCCACCAAGTGTGATACTCATCGAGAATTTACTGTATATTCTCATAAAATCAGTATTATTAACCATTTTCATCATTTTTCTTATTTGAATCTAGTTCTTTGAATTCACAATTTGTTAATGGAACTTTAGTATCGGAAATCATTTCTTCAATGTTATCACATTTTTTATTATGATCAATTTCTGCATCTTCGTTGATTTGATTTGTTGTGACTTTTTCTTCAGATTTATTAACTGTATCACACATGCCAGCTTTTGTCTTAAAATATATTAATTAAAAATGTCAATTGTAAACTTAGTAAAAGTTTTTCTAATTTGAAAAAAACAATAAAAATTTTCAATGATTTATTGTTATCTAATAACAAAAATCGTAAACTTTACCGAAAAATTTTAGAAATCCAATATAAAGATAAAACTTAGGACACATTTTAGGGAAAAATATGCATAAAAGAACAAGGCAATACTTAAATTTATATCAAAGACAGTTGAAATATACAAAATAATTGTATATATTACATCTTAATATTTGTATAAAGTTACCAAGAGATCTAATCAGAAATAAATTATCATACGAAGAACCTTGTGGTTACTCTACATCATTTCAGGATGTTCGATAATAATTTTAAAAAATGCCGCTACACTAAGTTAAACTGCTTAAAATTTCACATAAAATTAATATTTAACTCAAAATAGAATATATAAATTTCTTTAAATGTCCAAAAATCCTGAAATCATTTGCAAACTAGTATTCTAATATTATATTTCGTAAATTAAATAAAAATAACTTTTGCTGGTAACAATAAGTATTATAAAAGAAAATTAAATAAAAATAGAAACTTTTTCTGGTATTATTAAATATTATAAAAAAACATACCTCTGCTTTTTTCTTTCGTTTCACGCAGCATAACGTAGATTCTGAAACCATAATTTCTGTATTTGTAATGAGTCAAAATTGGTCAAAACTAATTCATTACACGACAATCAGTACAGCTGAGATGCAAATACGATTACGACATATTTGATTTTCAATTGGTTAACAAAAGGATGCGCACACATTCACAACCTTGATTGGTTTGAATTTATGATCAAACTTGAAATGGAAACGATTAACATTTGTGTCAATTTTCAATTTCATTTCATATTAAATATGATTGAAATGCTCATTTATTATTGAAATCGATTATGGCTTTAATTTTACACGTTACGCATAACATTCTGTAAGTCTCAGTTTTGTCTCGTTCATATTACATTCCAGTTAATAATTCTAGTTTAATGATAGAACTAAACATAAAAATGGCCTGATTATGCTAATGCAATACACTGAAATAATTCATGCTGCTGAATAGTTGTGGAAAATGTCATTAATAAAAGCATTAAATTCAGTGGTCACTTTAAAAAGAATATTCAACAAAATTTAAATTTGTAAAAATCAAGAAATTTGTTAAACTGATACAAAAGCACATCTCAATTCAAGGCAAGGTCCTCTTTGGGAATAAGGCTTCATTTTGTTTCAATTTTCTGTATATTTTAAATTTGAGTCCACAAAAAAATATTTGTTTATTTTTAATTTATGCCACGTATAAGTATTTTTAAACTACATTTTGTTCGAAGCCATAAAATAACCAAAAATAAAAAACTAGCAGCTAAAACAAAACGTAAGAGATGTCTCATAAAAATGAGGTGAGAGTATCCGGAAAAAATAAACCGAGATCAAAGATGGAAAGACAAAATGAATTAAATATAGATTGCTGGTAATTAGCATCAATTCTATTAAAAATACCAACAATAGTAACAAACCACTAAAATTGTAAATAGGTATAATTAATAGAAAAATAAAATAATTATTTCTAAAATGGCATTTGGTGCTAAAATAGAATAACATAAACAAAAAGAAATTGATAATTAATAAAAAATGTAAATTTAATAAAATATTTTAAATTTTTGTTTAAATAAATCAAAAATGTCTATGTGAAAAATGTTGCTTTAAAAGACCGTGCAAAACGAACAAAATCAGAATGTCGATTTTGAAAAGAAATCATTTTATAAAAATTGAAAAGTAACTAAGCCTTTCTTATCCTTTTTGGTTAATTAAGGCACTTAGTTAGTGTTGGCGCACAGGGTAGAATTAATTTTGTTTTAATCTAAGCTCATTCATCCAAACTACTTCTTCAACTACTCTGGCATTCCCTAGGGTATTTCCTTTCTCACCCCGACGCCCCACAATTTTAATCTAACCACTGTATACCCATGGGCGAGCCCATGTTGGTACTGTATACAGCAGCCGAGAGTCCACAAGCAGGTGAGCCCCGTTTCCAAGACTACTCCTTGTGATAATCTCGCTTTCGGGTTCCTGACGGCCGATAGAAGGACTTACGTCTACCTAACTCCTTTAACCTTTTCGATATCTGTGCACACCTTTCCCATCATTCTATGACGAACCCATGCATACGTCCTACATATTGTTTTCCCCTAGTCGCTGTTTAATACATGGCAAAATAGGTAGTACCGAATGTAGTGAACCGTACCCTTACTAGGTTTTTGTCACTTCTCTATTCATCATTAATTTTAATTGAGCAAAAGCCAATTGTAGGTATTTAACTTATGAAATTCAAAGATGATGATTAAGAAACTTTAATAAAAATAAAATATTTATAAATAAACATTTAAAACTCAGCCTCTCGAATTTATCTAACTTTCTGACTTTAATTGCCTAAACTACTGAAAATAGGTAAATTTTCTAACCTAGAAATTTGTTTTAAATCATAAAGTATTTTATTTAAATAACATGTAAAAATTTAAATTATTATATAAATTATCGAAATTTCTATTATATCGGCCGAAATTTTAGGTTTATCACATCCTCATTAATAATTTAAGAAAAGTAAATTCCTCCGAGAATGCTTATTTCATTTTTTAACCAAAATTGCTTTTAATTATTAGTATTTCTATAATAAAAACTGAAGTTTTAAATTTCTGTTAACCGAGATCTCTTACTTCCGACTTTACGAGTGAAATAAGAACTTCCTCACCCTTCTTCATGCATACATAAGGTTCCATCAACATCATAATACAATTCAACCAAACTTTAAGCATCCATTCCTAATTCGATTAATTAGAGAAATCAGAAATTATTAAGAGAATAAGAATTACAAAAATATACTTTTATTAGATCTATACAAAATTTACCAAAAAGAAATCACAAAAATATAATTAGTGTATAACTATATAAATAATGTCAGGATAATGGAGTCCATCCTTCTTTCCATTGGGTGGTCATTCGTCGATATCGACGGGGAACTTTCGTTTGTTCCGGAGGGATTGAAATGGTGTAGTTCCGACCTGAGGAACGGTATGACATAGTTCTTCTCCAAATTCGTCCATCCAGCAGCTCGCGAGAGTCGGCGATCTCTCTTTCATTTTCGTGGTGGAATTTTCGACGGGTGAAATGCCTAGGCATATTTGTACCTCATCAGTTTCCTTCACCTGAGTTGGTAGCACCAGTTCTGTTGATCTTTTCGGGGTTGAAGCGGTGTCATCTTCTTTCACAAATTCCGGGTGCTGCTCCGCGACGAGTGCGGCGGCTTCTTCCAGCACTTGTGCTGCATTATTTAAGATTGTGAGGCCTTCAGCTCGGCGTCGTTCACGGCGGCGACGATTTTTGCTGGGGAGGTGCTTCTTGCTGGTTCTAGGGGTCTGAGCTGGACCAGCTTGAGTTGTTTCCGGAAGATGGTTTGCGGGGATCAAATTCAACTTTACCGCCAGATCGCGACCCGCTAGGCGTTTTACCAGTTCGGCTTCCGTAAATGATGCCACCAAGACGGCGCTTTGGTCATTTATTATGATTCGCTGAGCCCGGTTCTCTGCAATTAAATCCTCTCGGCATCTCGACAACCGGTGGATTTTATCCTGGAGGATTTTGACCGCCTCGGGAGCGAACCACGTGCCGAGCGTGCGTTCGTGCTCCGCGAACAGTTTGTTATATCTTTGTTGGCATAAATCGTGATTCAATTGTAATGCCGTGGTGTCTGATTTTCGCGATGATTTGGGGATTCTATATCCTGGGTGCATTTTAGAAAAGAAATTTTGATTACTGAAACGTTTGATGAGAATTTTCAGAAGGATTTTCTTGAGATTTTCCTGACTAAACGAGGGAGAGTTTCAGTCCATTAATGGGTTATGTTGATAAATAAATAAAATATAATAATTATAAAATTTAAAATTAATTAGTCCAAACATTCCTCCAACATTCTCTATCACATTCATTTCATGGTTTGATATTAATTGTGAAGATATCCTATTTGTCATTAGAACTAGTAAACAAAACGTTCGATGCAGAAAAGAAAAATGCTGATGCTCCAATCATTTAAAAAAATTTAATTTTTATTTAAAGATGTTCTAAAAAACCATTTCTTACAAAAGGCAAAAATTAAAAAGAACATTCAATTTTGTTAATCCGTTCATTTGTTTCTATCGACCTAACCCTAGTCGTCCCTTTTCATATAACAATTCGACAGGTTTTAAACAAAAATTGCATCCCTACCTAAACATTCATTTGAATGTTTTCCCCCTAGCTATGTCGATATTCCCGCATTTTAATCCCTACCGCTCCGACCAACATTGCAATGGCCGCCACGGTGAAGTACGACGGCGTCTTACTCTGCGATCAGTGTGACGAGACCTGACCATACCGGCAGACACCGAAGGGTGGTTGACGACAAGGCAGCACATCAACATCCCTCAAAATCAACTGAGGGAATTGAATCCTGCCAAGCCATCTTCCACAAATTACAGCATGTATGAAATAATATTAAATTAGGGGGACCTGTCGTCGATACTAAAAGTACCTCGACCATCCATGATTAAAATTTAAAAAACTTAAAACTATAAACATTTCAAAAATTTATTTAATGAAATACAAGCTTACCAAAGTTCGAATTCAAAATTTTTAGTTTTCAAAAATATGTTTAACATTTTTTAAGGTTAAATATTATGACAATGGCTATTGTATTTATACTGTTTTCGTGCGTGTGTGCGACCAATCAGCTAATTTCGAATCTTTTTTGGCCATTTTTTCGGGTTTTTTGATGGCTTTTATTTAATTTTATATTTTTCTCTTTTGTTATTTATTTTTCTTAATTTTTTAATATTAATTTTATTAAATTTGTATTTTTATTTTTTGCTGATTCTTATTCTGGTCGCCTCCTCCGCCTGTGTATTTTCTAAACCTTATTTTGCAAGGTTTTGGCGGTTTTATATTTTTACTTTATTTTTCTATGTATTTTTCGTGCAAAATTTATTAATTATTTGTTTTAATTAATTATGTTATTTTTTATTTTGTTTTAATTAATGTTTTTATTATATTTTTAATTTCTGCTTGCGGTGCGTGCTTGTGTTACAAATAGCCATGACTTTTTCATGGTTGTTTTGTTTTAGTGATGGCTTATAGCCCAACAAACCACTCCCGGGGCCGTTTAAATTGCGCCCCGCAATTTCTCGGTCCAAATTATTATCTATTTGGCCGACACATTCATATACTTCTAACACACAAAAAAAATATTTCTTTTATACATTAATATGACAGAGTAAGGTCAATTTACAAATTAAGGAAAGAGATCACATAAGGTGATTGGTCTTATTTACCTCATGCAGTTTCTCGAATAATTGTTTTCAAAATATTGTTATTAATAGTTATCCACACACATATATATATATATATATATATATATATATACAGGTCTATATTCACTGTTACTGGCTCGGATCACGAATGTCATCTTGATTTGCTTGTATTGGTAGATTTCTGATTGTTTCCTTTTGATTGAGGGGGTTGATTTCTGGGAGGTTGATGTAATGAAGATTCTTTGTTTGGGTTCTCGTAAACTTGATGGTTTGGTTTGGGTTTTGTCTAGCTTGGTGCTTTCTTCGTCTTTTTGATTTTCGATAAATTTTAATGATTAGGATGATGAATAAGATTATTAGGATTGCACTGGTCTCGACGACTGCCAGGCTTATTAGGGATATTTCGAAGTTGTTTGGTTTTGGGTTCTCTGAAGTTCGGTGGGGTGGAGGAGAAGTTGTTATTGATAAGAGTTCTTCGAGATGACTCAATTGGATTATTTGTTGTAGCAGTTGGGTATTGATATCTTTGCACGAGGGTTTTATTAAGTTTTGATTTCTGGTTAGTCTGAGTTCGATTTTCATTATTTTTATTCTTCTGAGGGCTTCTGTTTGGTCACGCATTTGTCTTCGATTGTCTCTCAATGAGGTTATCTTTGGGTGTAAGATTGAATTGATGACAAGGGGAATGGTTATTAGGGATATGATTCTGAGCCATTGCATCATCTTTCTATACATTTATTCATTCGATTAGTGTCTTTCTACATTTTTATTTACAATAGGAGTTTTCGCTTTAATTTTTTTCGTCGATTTCAGGCATGCCTATTAACAATGTTTCGGCTCTCAGGAGACGACTTCTTATTTCGGGAATTATCGCAATAATTTTATTTTTACTTTCTATTACATCTTTCTGTTTTTCGTTGATCTCTCCTAACGCTTGTATCTGTTGTTCGTGATATTGTAATTTTTGATATTGTTTTTCTGCGTACGTTTCGAGTTTCTTATATGCTCGGTTTAGTCTTTTCATTTTATCGTATTTCTTTTTGATTCTTTGGGCTTCTTTTTTCCAATAATCCTCCAGTACATGGTTTGCCCATTTATTTGATAGTTCGCTTTTCAGTTCCTCTACTTTTTGTTCCCATTCCCGATTCAGTTTTAGTTTTTGGTTTAAGGATCTATTTTCCTCCTTTAGTTCCCATCGTTTTATATTTGATACTTGAAGTTCCCTTTTTAGTGCCTTTATCAGGTTTCTCGATTGAAACCATTGATTTGTGATACGGTCTATCTCCTGACGTTGTTGCTCTATTGCTATTCTCATATTTTCTATCATCTCCTCTTGCTCTTTATTTTCATTTTCTGTCGACTCTTCTATTTTACATTCTCTTGGTATTTGATCCTCGTTTTCCACCTCAATTTTTATTGGTTTATATACATCTTTCTTATTGGTGGTCTCGCTGGTATTTACCTCCATCGTTGTTTCGTTCATTTGTTCGCTCATTTTCTACAATTTTATATACATCTTTTTTTTTTTTTTGTTATTTTTGTTATTTTTGATTTTTTATGGGTTTTTGTTTGTTTTATCTTTTTATGGGTTTTTTGGTTTTCTAACTTTTTCTGTTTATATAGTACTAGTTTTTTATCTACACTTTTTATTCACAATTTTTATTTACATGCTACACCCGCTCCTTTTCTTTATACATACGTTTCTTGAATTCCTCCACACCCTTCATTACTTGGTGTGATCTGAGGTTGTGGCATAGGAATTAATGGTAACCATACCATTTGAGGTGTATTCATAAACTCGTTGATTCTCGCTTGTAACGTTCTTGAGGTACACAGTTCCTCATCCAATAAATATGACAATTGGTTGATCTCATCCATTAGGTCTTCCACCTCTGCTTCCAGCATTGTCGTATTCTCTCGGATTTTTAATCTCTCAATTTCCGTTTCCATCTCTTTTACTTTTCCTTCAAAGGCTTCCTTTTCGTTATTGCGTAATGCTTTTTGGCGATGTAGTGCGAGATCCCTTTGTTCGCACATGACTTTATACCCATTTACATCTCGTTCAGCGCAACTTAATCTCTGTCTCTCTATTTCGACTTGTAAGTCGCTTTGCTCTTTGTCTTCGGTTATCTTCCTCACCATATTTTGTGTTTTTGTTAGTTGATTAACTTTGACGGTGGTGAATTTTCTGAGGTTCTCCTCCCTCCTTTCTTGTAGGTTTAATTTTGCTTGCAGATCTCGGATTTCCTCTCTTTGGTCCTCTATCTGTTCCCACATTTTCCAATCGTCGAGAGATGTCCATTTCTGTGGTAGCTCCTTTAATTCTTGTGCCACTACTTGATATTTTTGTTTCCAGGTTTTCGCCTGTTTCTTAAGTCCCTTTATCATTTTCTCGTCTCTGTCCATCGCATTTGACCATTCGGTTATTTGTAGGACTTGTTCTTTCTTAGTGCGTTCTAGTTCTTCTCGAACTCTTATTTGCACGCTCCCTACTTGTTCGATTTGAGCTTGGAGTTCCTCGTTTCGTTTTCCAGCACTCTCGACTCGGCATTGGTAGTACGCGGATCTTGCCACTTGGCTAAGATATTTTGCGCGCATTCTTTCCAACTCATCCATCTTTCTCAGCAGTCTTTGGCTCAATTCCTCAATGTCCTCTTCTAGCCGACCATTCCTTTGGCTATTTAACTCCAACATAACTCTTCCGAAGGTCGTTTTCATCTTTTGCTCCTCACATCTGGCGTGGAATTCTCTCCTTTTTCGGGTTGCTTTGTCTGTTAGACTTCGTTGATAGGCCGCGTCTATTACTTCTCCAAAGTAGTCTATCTTTGCCTCTTCTAACTTGTCTTGTAGTTCTTCCACTTTTTTGTTTAGTAACTCTACCATCATTTTTTCGTGAGTTATCTCCGACTCTTGTTCCTCCACTTGGGTTTGGAGTTTTCGTACTTTTTGTCTTTCCCTCTCCGTTACGCATCTCGCATATGCGGCATCTATGACTTCGCTATGGTATGTGGTTTGTCTTTTTGCACCTTCCCATGCTTCTTTTGCTACTCTGTTACTCAACTTTTGAACTTCATTTTCCAATTGGTTATTGCTTTGGTTCAACAATTCTAACATTACTTTCCCATAGCTCGTCTTCCAATTTTGTTCCTGGCTACTTTCGCATACTTCCTTTAGTTGGATTAATTGATCTTCTTTTTCGTGGGTTTTCTTTTCGATTTCATCTTGTTGAGGGCACTTCGGTACGTTTAGTTTTCTCCATATGCATACTGAATATCTTGTTTTTGCAGTTAGGTGATTTTTCTCCTTTCGATGGTCTATTTTAAGTTCGTGGAATTGACATTGTAACATCTCGTTTTTCTCGCTTGTCATTTCTTTTAGGCATAGTCGTTTCAGTAGTACCTGCAAATCTTTTGTGATTATCAATTTTCTTCCTCCGGTGATGATTCCTTGTTGGTCAAAGTCAATTACTGTTGTTACATGTCCGACTGCCCATTTGTTTGTAGTCTTCCTCATTATTGGTTCTATCTTTTCCGTCGTACATTTTGGGTGTTTTATTCTTGGTCTGAATATGCAGATTCTGTAGTTAGTTTGCGGTTTCAATCCTCGTAATAATAGTTGATCTCCTGGATTTATTGCGATTCCTTGACATTGTCCTATTCCTTTACCGTCCTCACCGATTTCTGCTATACATATTTTGTTCACTTGGTGGGTATATGTTTTTAGCAATTCGATGTTGTCATTGGTGGTTCTGATTTTACTTGTTTCCCATTCCGAAGGTTTCATTTGTTTTTTGTTGTAATCGGTTACCATCGTTTCTTGTTTTATCACTGTTTCCTTTGTTATGCTCATTTTTCTTTTTGTCGTCGGCTGCGTGCTTTTGTTCGTTGGATTCCCTAGCGATTTTCTCATTACGCATCTTGTGCGTTTCTTGTCTCTGTAGATGCATATCCGATATCGTCGTAGGGCTTTTATTCCTTTTATATATATAGGATCTCCTAGATTTGTTATTTCCTTTTCGCATATTTTATTTCCTATCCAGTTACGTTCGATTCTTGTTATGCACACTTGGTTTATTGCTTGCCCACTGATGTTTGTTATCTTTAGATAGTTGATGTTCATTATTATATCCTCTCTGTCTCTTCGGTTATCGCTTAGTCGGTACTGGGCTACTGTTAATTTCCACGTTGTTAGGACGATAGATATTGCTAGGATATTATTTTTCCAATTTACTTCTGTTTCTGGTAGACATACGGTTCGTTTTCCATAATTCGAGTTTTTGTTTTCGTTTTTATTATTTTTGTTGTTTTTGTTGTTGTTAACCCTGTTGTTGTTTCGTTCCTCGTTTTCTCTTTTCGTTTCTTGATTCTTTTTCTTGTTTTGGTCATTTTGATCCTTGTCTTCGTCATCCTCGTCTGTCTTCTCTTCCCCGGTGTTCGCACAAATGTCGTCCTTGACATTGATTTTCCTTATCAGTGCTTTGTATGCCGTTATTGCTTTATCTCTTGCTTTGATTAATTCATCTAGAGATTTTCTTTCTTCTTGTACCATTGTTTTAGAGGCTTGCCAATTTTTTAAGAGGTCAATTAGCTCTGTTTTTCCGTTTCCAATTCTTTTTGATTCTTTGAAGTTGTCGGTGAATCTAATTTCTTGTCGTTCCAGCACCATCATAATTATTTTCGGGTTTCCTTCCTTTATTATCAGTTTCTTGAGTAATGCATTTTCTCCTTCTTCATACCTTTCATTTATGTCTATTGCATACTCCTCGGTTTTCGGTATTTTCCAGTTTAATAGGATTTTTATCGCTTCTTTATTTCGATAGATTGTTCTCCATGATAGCTGTCGGGTGTCTGCACATAGCTCCTCTATGTCTCTTCTTGTTGCATTTGCTGTTATGAATTTTATCATCAACATGTTTGGTTCACTTGTTGCTAGGTCGAGTATGCTACTCCAATCGTCTGATCTTTCTGTTAATTCCGATCCGGTTCTGATTAGTTCTTGTATTACTAAAGTTTTTATTCCTGATAACGCAGCGTACATTAAGGCTGTTTTGCCGTTTTTTCCTCTTCCATTTGATTTTTCTCCGCATTTCTCCAGTAATTTTATGATTTTCAAGCTACGTCTATCCTGTTGTTGGTGTATGGCTGTATGCAACGGTATCATTCCCGACGGCATTGTCAAGGTAAAGGCTCTTGGTAACTTTCGCATTATTAGTTCCGTATCTGAGTCCTCTCCGTCACCGATTGCGTAGGATTGTACTATTATTCCCAATCTGGTAAGTATTTGCGCTCTATTTTGTGATCCGAATCTTGCGGGCATTATTTGTCTTGCTGTGCGTACCATCTCATTCAATTGGTTTCTTTGCGTTTGTCGTACTTGTTCGAAAACTTCTCGTTTTACCTTCTCGCTTGCTAACGTTTGTCGGATATTTCGATTAGCTCGCAGATTATATATGATTTTCTGGTAGACCCGTTGAATATAGCTGAATTGACCCATTAGGTTGGAACACTGGTGTAGTTCCCATGCTTTATAATACTCTTTATGCCGAAATTCTCTTATTAGTTTAAACAATTGCTGTTTCTCTCTCATTACTTGTTGTTCGGTCCCGCTAAAGTTAGTTAACAACAGATCTCCTCTTTTGATTAATTCGTATGCTGCTTCCAGAGTATTGTATTGAAATAACGCTATCTTTATTAAGTCGTTTTCTCCTTGCTCGTAAGTTTGATTGGTACTTATTGCCCATTTTCCGTTGTCGGGTCGTCTCCATTTGATTAATCTCATTGCCATCTCCTGTTTATTGCATTCCAGTGCAACTCTAAGTAGTTCGTGTAGATCTTCTAGATTATCGATGTTTCCTTTGGTGACATACCCCAACATTAATTCCAAATTTTTTGGTACGTTTGTCAGTATTACATAATTCAGTGCTATGGCTCCTTTTTTATCCATTGTTATATCCGCTCCCGCTTCTAACAGTTCTTTGATTATCCACGTTGGAGTGTCTTTCCTTGCTGCTATCATTAGTGGGGTTTCTCCACTTTCGTTTTTTACGTCGATTGATTTTCCTATTCGTTTCCAAACGTTGATGATTTCTTGAGTTCTTTCATAGTTATTGGTGTCGATGATCGTATGTAATGGGGTGTTATTCTCTTTGTCCCCCATGGTGAATAAGATTGGCCATTTTGTCATGATTGTCGTTATATGTTCGGTATTTGATTCATCCCGTTTGTAATTATCGATTATTCTCATTAGTCCTCCTAAAATTTCAATGTCCCTTTTATCTCGTGTCCATTCTGGTAATAATGCTTTGGCCTCTTTAACGATGTTTTCTGCCGTTTCGGGTTCTAATTTCCCAGAATGGTGATCTTCCCATTCGTCATCGTCGTATTCTTGATATTCGTCTTCATCATATTCATCTGCATCTATGCGGTTGAAATTTTGATTCGTACATCTCATCATACAGATTCTTGCTGTCTGTGAACGCGTTATTATACGTCTTTCCTCTGGTTGGGATGTTATCGTTTTTGGTATAGCTTTACATCTGGCTACGTTTACGTATATTGGTCTTGTGAATGGGCTGTTTACCAATTTGACTCTGACATTGGTTTCGCTTGCGTATACTATTTCATATGGCCCTTTTCCATTTCGTTGTAATTTCTTTGTTGTTCCAGGTATTAGTTCGGGTGTTTCGATAATTACCCAATCTCCAATACAGAAGGTGTGTGGCTTTACATTTCTTTTCTGATCGTGTAGATCCTTGTAACTTTCTTGGTTGAATTTGATATTTAACCCTGCCGTTTTCCAGATTTCTTGCATTCTTTCTTTGAATTTCGTGACGTAATCATCTTCTTCCATATATTGTGAAATTGGTGGCTGATATTCTAAATCCATCGGCATGTTACATTCTCTTCCATACATTAATTTGAATGGGCTCATTTTCGTTGCTGCGTGGATCGACATTCTATATGCCATTAAGCACAGGTTGATGTATTCATCCCAATCTTTCTGGTATCGGTCTACATAATTCGATAACATTTGTATTAATGTCCCGTTGAATCTTTCGGTTAGTCCATTAAGTAGTGGGATGTGTCACATCCAGCACATGTCACATCCAGCACAGTACCCCCTCCCCCCCCCGGCTGAGAGAAAATTTTTCTAAGTCCAAAAGACAAAGACAATGACTCATTCAAGGTCATTTAAACAAAGACCATGACTCATTCAAGGTCATTGGATGACTCATCATATTTTTTCAAGGTAATTTAAACAAAGACCATGACTCATTCAAGGTCATTGGATGACTCATCATATTTTATAATATATATTTTTAATTTTAAACAAAGACCATGACTCATTCAAGGTCATTGGGTGACTCATCATATTTTATAATATATATTTTTAATTTTAAACAAAGACCATGACTCATTCAAGGTCATTGGGTGACTCATCATATTTTATAATATTTTTAATTTTAAACAAAGACCATGACTCATTCAAGGTCATTGGATGACTCATCAAATTTTATAATATATATTTTTAATTTAATTTATATTTATTTAATATACTTTAATTATTTGTTTTAATCAAGTCAATAATATTATTTATTTATTTTTAAATTATATTATTATGAAATTTAATTGTTTGTTTTAATCAAGTCAATTATTTTATTTTTAAAATATATTATTATTATTAAATTGTTTGTTTTAATGAAGTGAATATTGTTTTAATCAAGTCAATAATATTATTTATTTTTATTTTATTTATTTTATATACTATAATTTTGTTTTAATCAAGTCAATAATATTATTATTATATTGTCTGTTTTAATGAAGTAAATATTGTTTTAATCAAGTCAATAATATTATTTATTTTTATTTTATTTATTTTATATACTATAATTTTTTGTTTTAATCAAGTCAATAATATTATTTATTTATTTTTATTTTATTTATGTAATATACTTTAATTTTTTTTTGTTTAAATTAAGTCAATATTTTATTATTTATTTACTATTTTTAAAATATATTATTATTATTATTGTTATTGTTATTATTATTATTATTATTATTATTATTATTATTATTATTATTATTATTATTATTATTACTATAATTAATATTTTTATTATTATTATTATTACTATAATTAATATTTTTATTATTATTATTATTATTAATATTTTTATTATTATTATTATTATTAATATTTGATTTATTAATAAACATATTGCGTACCTTACACGAATTAGAGACTATCTTATACTCTAAATTTCCTATCAGTTTACCCAACTTCCTCTTATAATTTGTAAAGCCTTCAGAGTACGGCAATACTAACACATATTTAGGCTCAATTTTTTTAAAACTTCTCAACAAAATTCTAAAATCAGACATTCCGATATCACTTTTACAGCCTCTATTGTGTTCACTAATATTGGTCAAACCCTTCAATCGACAATGCTCTAGAACTCGAGTACAGAGATGACGGGAAGTCTCTCCAATGTATGTGGCATTACACCCATTACATGTAAATTGATAAACGATTGTGTTCTGATCTCGTTTATCAATTTACATGTAATGGGTGTAATGCCACATACATTGGAGAGACTTCCCGTCATCTCTGTACTCGAGTTCTAGAGCATTGTCGATTGAAGGGTTTGACCAATATTAGTGAACACAATAGAGGCTGTAAAAGTGATATCGGAATGTCTGATTTTAGAATTTTGTTGAGAAGTTTTAAAAAAATTGAGCCTAAATATGTGTTAGTATTGCCGTACTCTGAAGGCTTTACAAATTATAAGAGGAAGTTGGGTAAACTGATAGGAAATTTAGAGTATAAGATCGTCTCTAATTATTAATATTATTATTATTATTATTATTATTATTATTATTATTATTAATATTATTATTATAATATTTTTATTATTATTATTATTAATATTATTATTATTATTATTAATATTATTATTATTATTATTATTTTTATTATTATACTTATAAATTTGTAAATTTTATTCTATTTTATTATTAATTTTTATAAATATTATTATTATTATTATTATTATTATTTTTATTATTATTATTAATATTATTATTATAATATTTTTATTATTTTTATTATTAATATTATTATTTTATTATTAATTATTATTATTATTATTATTATTATTTTATTATTATATTATAAATTTTAATTTTATTTATTTATTATTATTTTTATATATTATTATTATTATTATTATTATTATTACTATAATTAATATTTTTATTATTATTATTAATATTATTAATTATATTGTTATTATTATTATTATTATTATTATTATTATTATTATTATTATTATTATTATTATTATTATTAATATTATTATTAATATTATTATTATTATTATTATTTTTATTATTATACTTATAAATTTGTAAATTTTATTCTATTTTATTATTAATTTTTATAAATATTATTATTATTATTATTATTATTATTACTATAATTAATATTTTTATTATTATTATTAATATTATTATTATTATTATTATTATTATTACTATAATTAATATTTTTATTATTATTATTATTATTATTATTATTATTATTATTACTATAATTAATATTTTTTTTTTATTATTATTAATATTATTATTAATATTTTTATTATTATTATTAATATTATTATTAATATTATTATTATTATTAATATTATTATTATTATTTTTATTATTATTGTCATGGTTATTGGATGACTCATCATAATTTTTCAAGGTCATTGAAAAGTAGGTCAAGGTCATTCAAAAGTAGGTCAAGGTCATTCAAAATTTCTCAAGGTCATTTTATTTTTCAACATTTTTAAATTTTAATATACTACTTATTTTTATAAGTAGTATATATTTTGTTAATTTATTTTATTATTATTTTTATTATAATTAATATTTTTATTATTATTATTAATATTATTATTAATATTATTATTACTTTTTATTATTATATTATTACTTATAAAAAATTTTACTAATACTCATAAAAACTTTAATTATTATTAATATTAATATTTTTATTAATTTTATTATTATTATTTTAATATACTTATTACTTATAAAATTTATTAAAATTTTTATTATTATTAATACTTTGAAAACTTTTTATAATATTATTATTATTATTATTATAATTATTATAATTATTATTATTATTATTATTATTATTATTATTATTATTATTTTTATTATTATTGTCAAGGTTATTGGATGACTCATCATAATTTTTCAAGGTCATTCAAAAGTAGGTCAAGGTCATTCAAAATTTCTCAAGGTCATATTATTTTTTAACATTTTTAAATTTTAATTTCCTACTTATTTTTATAAGTAGTATATATTTTGTAAATTTATTTTATTATTATTTTTATTATAATTAATATTTTTATTATTATTATTAATATTATTATTAATATTATTATTACTTTTTATTATTATATTATTACTTATAAAAAAAAAATTTATTAATACTTATAAAAACTTTAATTATTATTAATATTAATATTTTTATTAATTTTATTATTATTTTAATATACTTATTACTTATAAAATTTATTAAAATTTTTATTATTATTAATACTTTGAAAACTTTTTATAATATTATTATTATTATATTTATTATTATTATTTTTATTATTATTATTATTTTTTTTTAATAATATTATTATTATTATTAATGTATAAAACTTCTTTTATAAGGAAATAATTTTATTATTATTAATATTACTAATAATATGATTATTAATATTATTAATTAATATGATTACTTATTATTATTGTTTAATTATATTTATTTTTATTATTATTTTTATTATTAATATTATTGTTTTTATTATTATTATTGTCAAGGTCATTTAAAATTTCACAAGGTCTTAGTATTTTTAAACATTTTTATATAAATTTACTACTTGTTTTTATAAGTAATGTTTTAATGTTTTTAAATTTTAATTTTATTATTATTATAATTTTCTCAAAGTCATAATATTTTTAGTCATTTTTAAATATAAATTTACTACTTATTTTTATAAGTAATGTTTTAATATTTATTATTATTATTATTTTCAAGGTTATTGGATGAGTCATTATATTATTTCAAGGTCATTTAAAAGTAGGTCAATGTCATAGTATTTTTAAACATTTTTAATTTTAATATACTACTTTTTTTTTATAAGTAGTGTTTTAATGTTCTTTAATTTTTATTCTATTAGTATTATTATTATTATTATTATTATTATTATTATTATTATTTTATTATTATTATTATTTTTATTATTATTATTATTGTTATTTTTATTATTATTATTAATATTACAAGTTTTTATTATTATTATTTTCATTATTATTTTATATAAATTTTCAACAAAGTATATAAAATTAATATTGAATAGAAAAAGTTTGTTCAATTGTGGTTCATAGTATACAGGGATAGAACAATTGTAAATGTTTGTAAAAAGTTAAAGAAAAATTCTATATTTTTAAGAAAATATGTGCAAATAAATATCAAAACTAATTATGGCTCAAATGTGTGTGTTAAACCATCGATATGTTACAGTGTTTATGGAAAAACTTTAATGAAAATATGTGTTATTTTTCAACAATTTATGAAATATTTATTTTATGGCTAATAATGTGTATATGTTAAATGATAAAAATAGTTCAATATTTATGTAAAGTTTGAGATTGTTAAGAAAAATGTAAATAATTTATGATACACACGTGTTTTTGATTGAAATATAGGTGTTTGTTTTACCGATATAAGAAAAACTATGGACATTTTTTAAGAAAATACACATAATTTATGATTATCATGGGATTAGAATTTGATTAAAGTTGTGAGAAAGTTGTTAAATTTGAGACCTTAAAATAATACCTTCAGCAAATTGGTAAGAAAATAGTAGTTATTGAGTAATACTTATTAAAATTACCAAATTTTTATAATTTTTGACAAGTCTTGATAGATCTTTAATAAAATTTGTTAGTACTTTGAATAAGAATTTTTAAAAAAAAAAAAAGTTTCAACACAGTAGCAAATCGTAAAGAAACTAGTACTTATCAGTTAATTAAATTAACTAAGTTGTAAAATAATTGAAAAAATTTGTTAGATTTTCAAAAATTTTAAGATTGTTAGGTAATTGTTCTAGGTACTTGTTGAATAAAAATTAATGTATTTTATCAACAGCTCATAGTTTTTAATCGTACAATTTCTCTTCATTCCTGGAAATAATCGTAAATATTTAAATTATTCAGAAAATTGTCAATAACAACATAAGTAATGGGTAACATAAATTTTTTAAATACTAATCAATTTTAGTTTTTAATTAAATTACAAATATAATAATAAAATCAAATAAATACTTGAATGCATGAATCGAAAAATTTCTTAGAACTGAACACGTATTGTATATTTTATTCAGATTCCAATAATATCATTAAAATTAACCAAAATCTTATTGTTATATTTTGATAACCCTTAAGTCAATGAAAATGTATCGATTTCACTAAGTATCCATCTTTTGACATTGATATCCAACCGAATAAATCACCCTAAAAGTAAGATTCCCCCTCTTGACCTATCGTTTTCCCCTAAAAAATTATAAAATTTACTCTCAACCAATCATTTCTCTTTAAATGACAATAATCCCAGCTATATTCATTATTTTCATAAAAATCAACGACTTATATCGATATTCAACCGAATAAATTTCTTGAAATCCCCTTAAAATAAATTCATCTCTTGACCAATCTTTTACCATCAAATAACACTTTCTCCTACTTTACCATATTCATTATTTTTTTTTTATAAAAATCACCTATTAAATAACGATACTTAACCAACCCAACCCCCTTAAAAATGACAACAAACTTGTTAATTGACTATTTCTCACTAAACTAAATTCCACTCTAGACCAATCATTTCCCATCAAATAACACTTACTCTTACCCTACCAACTATATTCATTATTTTTTATAGAAATCACCCTTTAAATAACGATATTTAACCGACTCAGTACCTTAAATACCTTAAATATCAACAAATCTGTTCTTAATCGATTATTTCCCCTTAAAATATTATAAATTTTGTTCTTAGCCAATTGTTTCTCACTAAAATAAAGTAAAATTCTCTTTAAATGACATTAATCTAAGCTATATTCATTATTTTCATAAAAAATCACCGACTTATATCGATATTCAACCGAATAAATTTCTTGAAATCCCCTTAAAATAGAATTCATCTCGTGACCAATCCTTTCCCCCTTAAAAGATCATAAATTCTCTTCTTAACAAATCATTTCTCTTTAAATGACAATATTTCCACTCTCTCAAAAGATTTACACACATATTGATATCTATCTGAACAAATCCCCCTAAAAATATTATAAATTCCTCCTCTATATTCTCCATTTAGAAAATATTTACCTTTGAACACAGATATTCAACCAACTTAACCCCTTAAAAATATCAACAAACTTGTTCTTAATCGATTATTTCCTTAAAATATCATAAAATTTATTCTTAACCAATAATTTCCCTTGAAATGACAATTTTCCTCACTGCACCAATAATATACATATTTTTTAAAAACCTACAAGGTAAAATTTCTTTAGAAATCTATGTTTAACCGACTCTACTCCTTTAAAATTCATCATTCGAATCATATTTACTATATGTATTCAACCAATCAAATTCCCTTAAAATTATCATAAAAATTTGAATTTTACCAATAAAAATAAATTTTCTTTAAAGTATTACAAAATTGTTATCATCATTTTCCATCGAAAATCACCACAATTTTGTTCTGGCAACAATTTCAAGCAATTAAAAAATTCATCAAAAATGACTTAAATCGAATAAAATCTATGTTTTCCACATAAATTAAATTATTGTAAAATCACAAAATATATATCATATTGCTCATTAAAATTAATCAGTAAATCAAGTATAAATTCAATAAAAATTACCAGTCAACCATTAGAGATAATTCAATGATTTTCATAACTATACTGATAACCACACTGAGTATCCCCTTAAAAATCTCTAAATTATACTACTTTTGTGATTGATATCCATGAAATCAATATTAGATTTGAAAATGAAAGTAATTATTGACCCCTTTATTTACACTGTACAATCAATTAAAATTTTAGGTTTCACTAAAATATTTTTAAAAATTAACTGATTTAATCAACTATTTAAATAGAACATAAAATTATAATTAAAATATCATTTACTATTCAAAATCTATCAGTCAAATTGGATTCTAATTGGTAAATAATTATCTTAAATAGATGTTTCATAAACATTTTGATCCTAAATTTATTTATTTTTTATTTAAAATAATCCTAAAATCAAGTCTAATCTAATAAATTAGGAAAAAATTAATTGTTTCTAAAATTATAGATTTACCCTAATTTCTTCAATAATTTCATTAAAAACATAATCAAACCTTAAATCCATTAAAATTCAAAAGAAAACCATAAAATTCACAAAGATGATTAAAATTTACTAAAATAAATACCTCGTAAAACTAGATATTACTTAAATTATAATAAAATTTCCCTAAAAGCTCTAATTGATTTACATAGCCTAAAATTATTTTATTTTTGTCGAGTACAACCTAATCTATTGAAAGATGTAATTTATTTAGTTAAATTTTCATTGAAAATAACAAGTCAACAAATGGAATTTTAATTAGTAAAGATTATATTCTATAAAGAAAATTTTCAGTGAAGAAGTAATATTGGTGAGATAGTACATTAAGTGACTAAAATCGTTGAAATTACTGAAAACAGTGGGATAGCTAAAGATATCTACTAAATAGATGAAATATCAATTGATATCTTAATAACTTACAAGGGTAATATACTTTGAATGGAGAAAATATACATCGAAGAGAAAAATATTCGTTGACGAGGAAAAAACATTCATTGAATAAGGAAAACATTAATTGAAGAGAGAAAATATTCATTAAAGAGGAAAGCAATCATTAAAGTGAGAAAATATGAATTGAAGCTAACAAATATTCAGTGAATCGAGAATTGCTTATAATAAATTAGTCGGTAAAATTTCTCAATGATGAGATGAAATATCAATTAAATATTGTGAAATACTTGAAATAAATGGTCTGAATTATTCAATGATCAACAAATATACATAAAAGATGAAAATATTTACTGAAAATCAATTGTACTTTAAGAGTGTATTAATTACTATTATATTAAATTAAAACTTTTTAACAATTGAGTAGATTTCATCGGTTAATTATATTTAAATAGGGATATATATTTTTGATGGATACTTATGCGCGGAAGAATAGTTATTAAAAACAATAACCGTGCGCGTATACTAATTCGGCGAATATACATCAAATACTGAGATATTAGAAATCAAATCTAAGTCTCTTACAATAGTAAATTCAAAACACATTGAATAATATATTTTGAATGAACATTATGGATATCTATTGCTTTTAAGAATTATTATCTAAATGTTATTAATGTCGATAAAACCTATGTTTAAATACTTTTTTATATGTAACTATTGACAATATATTATTTTCAATTCTAAATTTATTCTATTATTTGAAATTATATTCGAAATTTAGTTAAAATAATTTTTTATTGATTAGTAAATAGAATATTTGATTTAGTTTTATACTCAAATAAAACTTTTTGACAAATTAAAAATATTTTGAATAATCTCTTTATAAATTGATGGTTATAAATAAATATTATCCAAATGTAAAATTAATTTAAAAATTTTATTCAATTGTAACTATTGACAAAATATTAATTTAAATTCAAAAACAATAAGAACATCAAAAATGTTTATTATTTATAAAAGTAAATTATTTCTAAAAGTAAAACATACATCAATTTTCTGAATTCATTTAATATTACAAAAACTAAATGTTTCTTATAATCATAATACCAAATTATTCATCTATTCATTGTATTGTTTACTATATTCCATTATTTGTTAGACTTTCTACTACATTATTCCTACTTGTTATATTGTATCAGATCCACCAGTATTTATAGAATTAAATTTGCCGCATTTGTTGAATATTCGTAGGATTTGTATATATTCTATATACATAAGATATATATATATATATGAATATTAAATTTGCCAGATTTATTGAATATTCGTTGGATTGGTGAATTCGCCGGATTTGTATATATTCGCTGGATTTGTATATATATTCTATATACATAAGATATATATATATGAATATTAAATTTGTCAGATTTATTGAATATTCGCCGAATTAGTATACGCGCACGGTTATTGTTTTTAATAACTATTCTTCCGCGCATAAGTATCCATCAAAAATATATATCCCTATTTAAATATAATTAACCGATGAAATCTACTCAATTGTTAAAAAGTTTTAATTTAATATAATAGTAATTAATACACTCTTAAAGTACAATTGATTTTCAGTAAATATTTTAAATATTAATTATAGTAATAATAATAATAATAATAATAATAATAATATTAATAATAATATTAATAATAATAATAAAAATATTAATTATAGTAATAATAATAATAATAATAATAATAATATTTATAAAAATTAATAATAAAATAGAATAAAATTTACAAATTTATAAGTATAATAATAAAAATAATAATAATAATAATAATATTAATAATAATATTAATAATAATAATAATAATAATAATAATAATAATAATAATAATAATAATAATATTTATAAAAATTAATAATAAAATAGAATAAAATTTACAAATTTATAAGTATAATAATAACAATATAATTAATAATATTAATAATAATAATAAAAATATTAATTATAGTAATAATAATAATAATAATAATAATAATAATATTTATAAAAATTAATAATAAAATAGAATAAAATTTACAAATTTATAAGTATAATAATAAAAATAATAATAATAATAATAATATTAATAATAATAATAATATTATTAAAAAAAAAATAATAATAATAATAAAAATAATAATAATAAATATAATAATAATAATAATATTATAAAAAGTTTTCAAACTATTAATAATAATAAAAATTTTAATAAATTTTATAAGTAATAAGTATATTAAAATAATAATAAAATTAATAAAAATATTAATATTAATAATAATTAAAGTTTTTATAAGTATTAATAAATTTTTTTTTTTATAAGTAATAATATAATAATAAAAAGTAATAATAATATTAATAATAATATTAATAATAATAATAAAAATATTAATTATAATAAAAATAATAATAAAATAAATTAACAAAATATATACTACTTATAAAAATAAGTAGTATATTAAAATTATAAAATGTTGAAAAATAAAATGACCTTGAGAAATTTTGAATGACCTTGACCTACTTTTGAATGACCTTGACCTACTTTTCAATGACCTTGGAAAATTATGATGAGTCATCCAATAACCATGACAATAATAATAAAAATAATAATAATAATATTAATAATAATAATAATATTAATAATAATATTAATAATAATAATAAAAATATTAATAATAATATTAATAATAATAAAAAAAAAATATTAATTATAGTAATAATAATAATAATAATAATAATAATAATAATAATAAAAATATTAATTATAGTAATAATAATAATAATAATAATAATAATAATATTAATAATAATATTAATAATAATAATAAAAATATTAATTATAGTAATAATAATAATAATAATAATAATAATATTTATAAAAATTAATAATAAAATAGAATAAAATTTACAAATTTATAAGTATAATAATAAAAATAATAATAATAATAATAATATTAATAATAATATTAATAATAATAATAATAATAATAATAAATAATTATAATAATAACAATATAATTAATAATATTAATAATAATAATAAAAATATTAATTATAGTAATAATAATAATAATAATAATAATAATAATAATATTTATAAAAATTAATAATAAAATAGAATAAAATTTACAAATTTATAAGTATAATAATAAAAATAATAATAATAATAATAATATTAATAATAATAATAATAATATTAATAATAAAATAATAAAAATATTATAATAATAATATTAATAATAATAATAAAAATAATAATAATAATAATAATAATAATATTATAAAAATTAATAATAAAATAGAATAAAATTTACAAATTTATAAGTATAATAATAAAAATAATAATAATAATAATAATATTAATAATAATAATAATAATATTAATAATAATAATAATAAAAATATTATAATAATAATATTAATAATAATAATAATAATAATAATAATAATAATAATATTAATAATAATAATAATAATAAAAATATTAATAATAATAATAATAATAAAAATATTAATTATAGTAATAATAATAATAATAAAAATATTAATTATAGTAATAATAATAATAATAATAATAATAATAATAATAATAATAATAATAATAATAACAATAACAATAATAATAATAATATAATTTAAAAATAGTAAATAAATAATAAAATATTGACTTAATTTAAACAAAAAAAAATTAAAGTATATTACATAAATAAAATAAAAATAAAAAAATAATATTATTGACTTGATTAAAACAAAAAATTATAGTATATAAAATAAATAAAATAAAAATAAATAATATTATTGACTTGATTAAAACAATATTCACTTCATTAAAACAGACAATATAATAATAATATTATTGACTTGATTAAAACAAAATTATAGTATATAAAATAAATAAAATAAAAATAAATAATATTATTGACTTGATTAAAACAATATTCACTTCATTAAAACAAACAATTTAATAATAATAATATATTTTAAAAATAAAATAATTGACTTGATTAAAACAAACAATTAAATTTCATAATAATATAATTTAAAAATAAATAAATAATATTATTGACTTGATTAAAACAAATAATTAAAGTATGTTAAATAAATATAAATTAAATTAAAAATATATATTATAAAATTTGATGAGTCATCCAATGACCTTGAATGAGTCATGGTCTTTGTTTAAAATTAAAAATATATATTATAAAATATGATGAGTCACCCAATGACCTTGAATGAGTCATGGTCTTTGTTTAAAATTAAAAATATATATTATAAAATATGATGAGTCATCCAATGACCTTGAATGAGTCATGGTCTTTGTTTAAATGACCTTGAAAAAATATGATGAGTCATCCAATGACCTTGAATGAGTCATGGTCTTTGTTTAAATGACCTTGAATGAGTCATTGTCTTTGTCTTTTGGACTTAGAAAAATTTTCTCTCAGCCGGGGGGGGAGGGGGTACTGTGCTGGATGTGACATGTGCTGGATGTGACACATCCCACTACTCCATTACACTGTGGATGATACGGTGACGTTCGTAATTTGGCTATCTTGAAATAATTTGTTACTTCCTTCATTATTTCGCTCATGAAGTTTGTCCCTTGATCTGTTAGTATCTGCTTGGGAGTCCCGTATCTGCAACATATTTCCTCTACTAATTTTTGTGCAATTGTTTTGGCTTTTTGATCCTTCATTGCAAATGCTTCTGGAAATTTGGTTAAGTAGTCTGTGACCACTAGGATGTATACATTCCCGTTCAACGTTTCTGGCAATGGTCCTACCACATCCATTGATATCATTGTCATTGGTTCTGCTGGTACTGGCATTGGTTTTAACGGGGTTTTCCATTTTGAACCCGTATTTCTTCTTGTTGCACAAGTTAAGCAATTCTTTATCCAATCTTTTACTGATTCCGACATGTTTGGCCAAAAGTATTTTTGTTTCATTCTGGCGAGCGTCTTTTTTGCTGACATATGACCTCCCAATTTACCGTCGTGATATTGTATTAACAGATCTTTGCGTCTATTTTCTGGTATAACCATCAGTCGTTGTTCACCATCTGCTATTAGTAACCATCTCTTTTCTATCAGATATCGATGTCGGTGTTTGTCCATATGTTCTTTTAGTTGTAAATCGCTTTCGTATACTTCTGGTTTACCGGTTCTGACATATTCCATTATCAGTTTTAGTTCTGGGTCCTCTTGTTGATCCTTCATCAATTGTGAGAAGTCAATGTCTTCGGCGATTATTGCACATATCCGTCTCACTTCTTCGTCCATTAAATCTGGAAAGATGAATCTGGACATACAATCTGCATTTGCATTTGCTTTTCCTGCTTTGAATTTTATAAACGGGGGAGTATTCTTGTAACTGCATCGCCCATCTCATAAGTCTGCTGGATGCTTCTTTGTGTTGTCCCAACCATACTAGCGGTTGGTGATCTGTCGTTATACAGATCTCATGTCCCCATAGCAGGTATTTAAAATGTTTGATGGCTTGAATGATTGCCAAGGCTTCTCGTTCAGTGACTGAGTAATTCTTCTCATGCTTTTTGAACGTTTTACTATAATAACCGATTACTCGTTCCTTTCCTTCATCGTCTAGTTGACCTAGTATTGCGCCTGCCGCGTAACCACTTGCGTCTGTTGCTAATAAGAATGGCTTTTTGAAATCTGGGTGTACTAGGATTGGTGCTTCAATTAGTTTATCTCTTAGTGACTCAAAGGCGAGTTGTTGTTCTCGTCCCCATACAAATGATATATCTTTCTTTACTAATTCTTGTATTGGTTTCGCTACTCCTGCGTAATTTTTGATGAATTTCCGGTAATATCCGCATAATCCTAGGAATTCTTGTATTTGGGTAACTGTCTTCGGGGCTGGACAATTTTTGACTTTCTCGATGTTTCTTGGGTCGGGTTCTTTCCCCTTTGCTGATACTATATGTCCCAAAAACGTCACTTTTTCTTTTGCCCAATCGCATTTTGATGGCTTCAATTTTAATTTCCATTGTCTTAATCGGATAAATACTCTTTTGATATCCTCCAAATGTTGTTCAAATGTGCTTGAATATATTAGTAAGTCATCGATGTACACCATGCATTGTTTTATCCCGTGCGTAACGAAATTCATGCATCGCTGAAAAGATGCTGGTGCGTTTGTTAATCCGAATGGCATTTTTCGGAATCGATATAGATCTCTGCCCGATGGTGAAGGCTGTTTTCTCTTTGTCTTCATCTTTAACTTTAATTTGCCAATATCCGCTTTTCAAATCAAGTGACGTGAAGTATGCTGCTCCTTGAAGAGTTAGTAGCATTTCATTGATGTCCGGTAATGGGTATGTATCTCGTTTTGTTACAGCATTCAGCTTTCTGTAGTCTATGCAGAATCTTTGCGAGCCGTCTTTCTTTTTCACCATGACAACTGGAAATTGCCAAGGTGAACAGCTTGGTTCTATTACTTTTGCCTCGAGCATTTTTTGTACTTCTTTTTCTGCCACCGTTTTTTGGGCTTCTGCTAACTTATATGGTCGTAATGCGATTGGTGTTTCATCTGATAGCGGTATTGCATGTAGGGTTACATCACATGTCCCTAAATCTAGATCTGATACTGCGAATATATCTTGATATTCCATTAGTAATTGTTGCAATTGCTCTTTTTCATTTTCGTTCAATAACATACTGTCTATTGTCCATAATGCTTCGGCTGTCTCACCTTCTTCTTGTATTTTTGGTAGTTCGATATCCATCATTGGCGTCAATTTTCCCAACTTTTCATTTTCGTATATTATTTTATCTTCCTCGTCAAAATTTGAGATGTTGATTGGTAATTCACCGTTTTCGTTAATCTCTACGATTTCTCTCGCTAGTGGTAACTCTCGTCGTTTTTCGAATTTTTTACTCGGTTCGAATATCATTTCACCAGTAACATCTCCATCTATTCTTATATAACATATCATTTGTGATTTTGCTGGCACCACTATTCTTTCCGAACATCTCACAATGGCATTCATTGTACAGATTTTTCCCGTTTTATCCTTCAGACACATTGTTCCTAAATCTATGACAATCTCTTTGAGTAGATCTGGCATTAAATCCGTTCCGATTATACACGGTACACTTAATTGAGGTATCACTGCCAAATAAGTATCTATTTCGTTATCTTGATATTTCAACGTTGT
Organism: Schmidtea mediterranea; assembly: GCA_022537955.1. NCBI lineage: Eukaryota > Metazoa > Platyhelminthes > Tricladida > Dugesiidae > Schmidtea > Schmidtea mediterranea. Next base: position 229,948,568 of record CM039680.1, read on the forward strand.
TCACCATCTTCCCATTACGTTGACTGTTTCTTTACTGCATGCAATCACGTGCACTCCGGTTGGTTCAATATCCCTCCAAAGATGTCTGGGTATTTCGCTCAATAATATTGCTGAGATATTTGCTCCCGTATCTATCATTGCTTTTGTTTCTTTCCCGTTTATTTCGATTACGATGGTTAGCGCTGGTCCTGCTGGTGTATACAATGCTGCTATTGTTCTCACATCGACGTCCTGGTCTACACTTCGAGTTCGTCTTGAGGATACAGGATTTGTTACTTCCCAGTTGGGTTATATAACGTTGGGTATACATTTGCCTGCGGTAATATTTGCCCTCCCATTGTCATTGCTTGGGTTCGTGATTGTTTTACTGGTTCTTCGTATCGCAATTTTGTCATTGGTTCTGGTATCCATGCATTGGTTTTTCCACTGTCCCAATATTCAGGTGCTTTGATCATTGCTGGCGCGTTTCCGTTCTCATTATTATCCTCATCATTGTCGTCACTATCGCTGTTATTTCTCCTATATTCTTTGACTCTTTCCCACATACTTTTTCTACTTTTCTTGAGTTCTTCTCTTGCTCTTTCGTCGTACAATGCTTTCCTCAATCGTTTGCCCATTTCTTCATCGGTTCCTTTTATCTTGGTCAGTATTCGCATTAATCGTTTTATTTTATGGATATCTTTTGAATGACCATGCAATACCATTGTTTTTGCTAGAAATGGTAACACTCCAACTACTAATTTCCAATTTACTCTCTTTTCTCTCTTATAGATATCAAAACAGGCCAACATTTGCGTCAGTATTACTCTCACAATCTGAATTATCAGTATGATACCCAAAATTCCAGCCATCATTTGTCCGAATACCAGGAATCTTCCCCACATTGCTTTCATCATGTTGGTTGTTGCTAATTGGAAATGTTCTGGTGACAGCAATAGCTCGTAATCTGGTTTTTGTTCGTAATTCGTACCGCCTGTTATTGTTACGATATTTGATAGTACGGATTCTCTCCTTGCGGGAAATAAAAGGTTTTGTCTTGCCGCTTCTAGACTCTCTTGTGAGTATATACCACTGTTTACTACGTCTAATGGTCGAAATTCTTGTTCCGTTGTTAATTCCGTTAATCCAAACTTTCTTGGTTCTGCGACTGGTGTTCTGGTTGGGAACATTATCCATTTCCCATCTGTTTGCTGGAATAATGGTCCATATGCATTGCTGCAATTGTAGTAATTTGGTTTAATAGACAGTGGGTTCATCATTCTTGTCACTGGTTGAACATATCTGATTTGCTTCTTGTAGACCACTTCCAACTCATTGGTGCATTTTCCTGGTGGCGCTGTTGATTTTTCTGGTACCATCGCAAATGTTTTCTCACATTTGAATATGTACATAACTTCTCCTGCTATTCTCCCGAAATGACCTTCTTGTAATGGTAATAATGGCATTGCACTATCTGGATTTGTTATTGCTACCGCTAATTTTGTCTTCAGAATTTCTTTGTTTAGTTGGCAATCGTTTCGTATTAAATCGTGGTACACCTTTTGCAGTGATTCTTGTCCTTTGTGGTATAGGAAATCCATTTTGTTATTCATGTACAGATATAGTTTAACTTCGTCTTTTGCAACCGTGACTATTCCCTCGTCTAACATTTGTCTGGCTGCATATAGTCCTGGGTAATTTGTGGCGTATACCATCTTTCCGCACTTCTGAACTACTTTTCCTTTAATAAATCGCATTCCCATTTCAGATTTCGTTGTTATCAGTGCTGGAGGTGTTAATTTCGTTCTCAACGGATGTGATCTGGTTCTGGCTTTGACTTGCCCTTCTTTCAGAATTATTTTATTTACGTCGTTTATCTGTAGTTCCTCTGCATCTTCCTCGAACACTTCTCCTCTTACTTCGTCGAACATTGCACTTTTCAGGAACTGCATTCTACATTTGTGGACATTTGTCTGATATATTATCGTTGAAGCACCGGTTTTACATACTGATTCTGTTGCTTGACACATTTGGTTTGACTTCATTATTTGCGTTGTTCCATCAAATTGAGCTTCGTATTCTTTTAACTCCACCGTATATGTTTCAATTATCACCACCCCCGTTACTAATTCTCCTTTGATCGTATATTTCCCTCCTTGACAGTCTCCGGATGCTGAATTGATGGTTCCCGCAACGAATATGCTCTGTACTCATATGGTTCCGCTTCTTCCTTTTAATATAACTCCATCTTTTAGTTTCATTTCTCCTCCATTGAACAAATCTTTGCATTGTTCTCCTGATACTTGTAATATTTCTCTTTCTGTTCCCGGATTTATTATTGAAACGTGCGAGTGTGACCCGCAATGGTATGCAAGTGTTTTCCGCGTAATTGCACATTCTCTTGCCTTTGCTCTGATGAAATCTGATTCTTGGTATATATGGTATGTTACTGCTCTTTCGATTGTGGTCAAGTTGTTTGGTATCGCCATTTTACATTCTTCGATATCTCTTAGGGAATATTTATCGCCGAGAACTGCCTGATCACAGTCATATATTAAAAATCCGTTTGTCGCATTTGTACACATTAACCACACCATCATTGTCATCATAAGCGAGTGTATACTTGAATTTCTCATTGCAGTATCTTTCACTGGTAATTCGTGTTCGAACTCATTCAATAGCGTTTTCAATCTGATGTGCATTGGTTTGATTTGCTCGTTTTTTCTTGGCTTGTTTATGAACTGCTTCCATCCCCCGTTCTGTAGGATGTATGGTTCGATTTCTTGTTCTACTATCATCGCTGTGAGTTCCACGTTATTCATAAACTGTTTGTTTGGTATTTTGCTTGTTGCCAGGCTCATTAAGTTGTACATTAAGTATGCCAATGCCACTAATCGATGTTCGTCATTTTCGGTATTTGTTAATAACTGATTAACTATTTGTTTGGCCTCTTCCCACTCTAATTTCATGGTTTTTGTTTTCTCTTTGATTAGTTTCGGGATTATGCTCGATATCGTGTACCATAGTTGTTTGGCTTCTTCGCTAGCTCGATTCTTTTGCCACAATCTTCTGAGTGGTTGACTTGTTATTATTAGCATGTCTGCCAGTAATACGCGGATCCATTCTACTCCTCTTTCTTCTTCAGGGTGAGCTTTCTTCATTTCGTATGCTACTTTTTCTAATTTGCCTAATCTCGTCATCCACTGTTGTTGTTTCTCTTGATCTCTGGTTTTTCTTTCTTTGTCTTCTGCTGCGGTTTTTGGTCGACCTCTTGGACGTTTCTCCATATCTGTACCCGTTTCTTTTGTCTTTTCGTTCCCTTTTACGTTTGGTATTGTTATTTTTTGAGTTTCCTCGTGCTGTTGCCTTAGCCATTCGTCCCAATCTTGAATCAAGTTGATATCATCTCTCGCTTCCTGATTCTGTATTATACATTTTTTCATTGGCGTGTACTCTTTATCTTCTATATCGGTTTCGATGGTTACTTCTTCGATTTCTTGCTCATGCCAGTCGTCGTTTTGTTGTTTACTCGTTGATGGTTGTTCGTCTCGCGGTTCGGTATTTCCATTGGCATGCTTATTATTAATGGTGATAGGTCATCTTCTTCATCTGTACTGTTGTCTGAAATCAATACTTCGTCTCCTTGGTATGGCTTTGGCGATTCGTTTTTATTTTTCCCGATACTGGGTGTACTCATACTTGCTTTTATTGGTTTTTCCTTTATTTCTTTTCTTTTTAATGGTATTCCCAGCGTTTCTGCTATTGTTAGCGGATTTATTTCGTCCATTTCCATTGGTGTCACTCCAATGTCTAGCGTATTGTCTAAAGATCGTCCATGGAATTGTAGATGAAACGGAGTTTCGTAAGCTAGTTTCTTTTTTACTTCTTTTATCTTTGCCGCTGGATGCACTTCCAGTTCCTCGGATGTCCCGTCAGGGTAATGTATTTTCAATTTGTACTTTCCTTGAGCCTCTTGTGCCCATTCTTGATTTCTCCATTTTCGGATTACTTGGTCGAATACTTCAGGATACCATTCATTTTTTCGTCTGTATTCCTCAATTTCTTTTACCAGCTTTCTTAGATGTTCTATGTTTTCATTGTTATCTATTATATATTTTGCGTGGGTTATCGCTGCTCGTCTCTGACTTCTGGCGCCTTTTCGCAGTATTTCTATTAACTTGGTGTAGTTATCTTCATCTTTTTGTATTGCTGTTTCGTCAATATCTACCGGCTGGAACCTTTGCCTTTTCATTACGTTTATTTTTCTAGGTTCTGATTCGTTGTCTGATGGTTCGTTTTCTATTTCTATTCCTTCATATGGTGGTGGTTCGTTTCTTGGATAATCAGATTCGTCTTGTTCTGGTTGGTCCTCCTCAAATATCCCTTCTTTCATTTCCCATTTTTTCTCTATTTCGTTCCACTCCCTTGTCCACGGTGTTCGTTTACATTCGCTAGTATCTAATTTTCCGAGTTTTCCTTTCAGATGTATATCTTTTAACCATTGTCGATATATTTCTATAATTTTCTTGGATTTCTGGTGCCATTTTTCCTCTAGTTTGTCCATTTTACTCCAAGACATATCTAATCCCCATCGGGCTTCTTCCATTGGTATCACTCCTATTTCTTGGTCATCATCCCAGATTCCAAGCTCGTACAGATATGTTTCATCTTCCTCACGTAAATAATGTTGCAGGTATTTTACTACTACGTCTTCAATCATCCCATCGTTACTCTGGGCTTTCGCTTGCTCTACCACCGTTTCGTTTACCATTTTTTTATTAGTTCATCTACTCGGAGTTTATTGTTTATTTTTATTATCATCTGTTCCTCATTTGGTAGTTTCATTATCACGTTTAATTCTCGTATTCCATCATTTTCTACTCGGTAGCTTCCATAACGGTTGATTAGTATGGTACTTTTAAAATTTGCATGTCTTAAGGTTACCGTATCTCGAATGTATTCTATACATTCCTTCATCTCCTCTGTTTTGTGCTTCAGAATAATATCCCAATTTTTACTGACTTGGTCTATGACTTGGTTTATTAATTTCTCTCTGTTTCTCCAGAGTATTCTTTTGGTTGCTCCTTGGAGATCTCCTTTGATGTTTATCTCAAATTCGTTTTTTGCGTCTTCCGCCCATCGTCCAAAATCCGGTGTTGATCTCTCCTTTTTTAACATTACACTCGTTGGTCTACCTGGCCATATTAATGCATCTACTAAGTGCATATCGGGTTTTATTAACCAACCACGATGGTATAGATTGTCATTTTTCTTGGAGCTTCCCATTCTCTCCTTGATCCAATCGAATATTTCGTCAGTATTTGGTTGTTTTATCCATACTCGTTCTGCAAAATCTGGTGTTTGCATAATTATTTGGAATTTTGTGATATCCTCTAATTTTTGTTTGTCAAGATATTCTTTTATTCGTAATTTTTCCTGCTCAGGTATTACATCTCCTCTTGTCCCTTCGAGTTGTAGGATATTTTTCAGGTATCTCTTGAACACTTCGTCGTTGATAAATTCTTCGTTTATCAGTGTTTCGGGTATGGTTTCGATTAATTTGTCTATCAATTCCGTTTCTCTCTCTGTTGGTGACGGTGGTCGGTCGTAGATCCATTTACTCATTGGTCTTATAATCTGTTTGTTTTGCTCTTCATTTTCAGATACTCGTAATGCTTCTCCCATCAAACTACTAGTTTCACTGGAATCTCCATCTTCAGATACCGAATCATTGATGTGTCTCAGCATATTTATCCGAAAATTTTGTATGGTTTTACTTTTCGTCAATCCCCTTGTTGGTGTTTCTGATTCTGATTTTGCCTCATTGATTGTCGGTTTATGGTTATTTTGTTTCGATTCTTGTTTTTCACTGTCTGATTTTGCTTCTTGGCTTTCATTATTCCTCAATCTTTCTTCGTTTTCTCTCGTTATTCTCTCTTTGACTTTCTTTAAAAATATTTTCTGTATTCTGCGTTTGTCTGATGATGTTGGATTAATTATTCGATCGGGCTCGACTTGTCCCTCCTTTTGTTTTTCCACTCCAGTTTCGGTTAGCTGGTTTTGTGGTGACTTTTTATGGATATTATAACAGTATTGTTCTTTAACGTCTTTTATCATTCTTAGCATGTTGATTCTAGGTGGATTGTCTTGTCGCTGTCGGAACCTTTCTTGTTTTACTCTTTCTTCCTCCATCTGCAATTGTTGTCAATCTTGTACATGTCGTTGACGTGTCACTTCTACTTCTCGGTTTCGCGTATTTTCTACTCTCTGCACCATGTGAATATTTTGCTGTCGTTGGTTTGGCTGGTTCGCTCTCATCATACTTGACATCATGTCTTTTAGTTGTGAAATTTCTTGCATCATATTAACTTGCTTTCCTTGTTCGATAACATTTTGTCTCGGTGCCACCTGCACATAGTTATTATTCCTTGGTGGGCCTTGATTTTGATTGTTTCCTCCTCTACAATCTTTCGCCACATGTCCCTGCCTTCCACATGTGAAGCAAGTTCTGACCTCACATCGATTTAAAGTATGCCCTTTTTTCCCGCATCTTGTACATGTTAGGTTCCGAAAGCACTCGCTTTCCCAGTGTCCTGGTTTCCCACAGGTTCGACATTGTTTATTCTGGCTATAATTATTAGCGTTGTTGTGATTTGGTCGCTGGTTGTTGTTGTAGTTCGTATCTGGGCGATTATTGTTTGTTCGTGGTATTGGAGGTTTGAATATCTGGTGCGCGCCTGGTATAAATTGGTTTACTTTTGCACTACTTGCTTCATTTTCCTCGGTTTTAGTTGTCATTGCATTGATCATTGATTCGTCTTGCATTGTTGCAATTTGGGTAGGTAGATGTATTTCTGCTTGGTTTGCTTTTGCTACTGCTTCATCTAAGGTTGCCAATATTTGCATACCTACTACTGATCTCAATTCTGGTCGTCTTAGTCCATCCACAAATATTCCGATTAGATGAGTTTCTGCCAGCTTTACTTCGGTGGCCGTTTTTGCCAAGCGTCTTATTTCGCTTGCAAACATTGTATTTGATTCTCCATGCCTCTGTTTTCTACTAAACAGCTCTTGCATTCCTTGATTCGTTAATTTTGCGACTCCGAATGTCGTTGTTAAAAATTCTTTGATCTCGTTCCAGGTATCCAACTTCTTTTTCCTCTCTCTAGCTTCTAAGAAGATATCTAGCGCACTATCGCATAAATATAGTGGCATTCGATTTTTCACCATGTCTGGCGACCAATTACATACTTCGACATATACTCCGAAATTTCTTATGAACGTATTTAGTTTGCTGGCATTTCCGTTAAACGGTTCTCCGCGAAACTTTTCTCGGTATTCTTTGGCTGGTTCGCCTACCGCTGGTTGTCTTGCATTGGGGTTTTCCATATCTGCCATGTTGTCTTTTAATAGTTTCTTTTCTACGGTTAATTTGTCTTTGTTGGTTGATTTGAGAATGTATCCTTGTTGGTTTGAATTTTCGTCTTCTGATTCCACAGGTGTATTGTTTTGGGTTATTGATTTCCTCGTTTCTCGGTTTTCTTTAGTACTTGATCCTTGACTGTCGGTTTCGATATTTTCTAGTGATGTAGCTCTGGTATTTTTCCTTGCGAAGGTAGTTGATCTCCCTCTCTTTATTTTCGTTACTGCTGCTCTTTCGAAGTTTTGACTGGCTGAATTTCGGAAGCTGTTTGTTGATCGGAGGATTCGTCTATTCTCAATGATTCCGGTTTACACGGGCGTCTTTGTGTCGTTTGATTTCCTTTAGTTGTCTTTGGTTGTCGAATAATTTCGTCGGTTCCTATTGTAGTCTGTCTTTGGCTGTTGTCGAATACTGGTTTGTTTGTCTCCTTGCTTTGTCGTGCGTATTGTTTGTTTGTGTTTGTGAATGCTCTGTTGATTTGTTTGTATTGATTGTCTGACTGCTTTGTTTGTTTTGATTGCGTTGTATTGATTGAGTTCTAGAACGAAAAAATGAACCGTGTAGCATAAACCGCTTACACGCCTTCAATCTTTCGAACAACCCCCAAAATAAACACGACGGGTTTATTCCCCCATTTTCGTTTTATTTATCCTTTTAATTCTAACCTCATACTTTGCTCGTTACTTTTTATTACTCCTCTTTATTAGAGTGAGTTATCCCTGTTGTTTTCATTATCTTTCTCAAGGGTCCTCTGGTTTTCTTTATTTGACTATAATACCCATAATTATAATATTTTTGTATTTCCCAGGTTTTATCCCATTTATTATAATTCCCATACGTTTTTACTCTATCCCTTTGATTCAATTTACGTCGATTTTTAATTATCTATATGGGGTAGTAACAATTATTTATATGGTCGTAATAATTATCTATTCATAATAAATCGTTCGGCTATGCCGTTTCCCAAGTTCTATCACCCACCGTATTTTATTTTTATTCATAACACGCTCCGCATTCCCTTTTATTTATCCTTATTTGATTTTATTTTTCCCCTTTTCTCTTTATCTTTTATCGTTTTATCTATTTCTGCTTTGTTTTGACTTCATCTGGCTTGTCTAATCTCATCTTTTATCTCATCACCTCATTTTCTTATTTTATATTCTCCGCTTTCCGTCACTTATTGTCGATAATTATCGTTGGCTAGGTCATTTTCGTTTTCTTATTTCTTTCTTTATCTTTATAATCACCATTTGCTATGGCTTTTAAACACATACTCCTCGTGCACGGATGTTTTCTTGTTCTTTATTACACTAATTTCTTCGATTTCTTCAGCTGAATTTTCCTTTGGCCATTTTCTTTATTTTAGAACTACACCTTTTAATTTACTCTAGGATTATGCTCTGTTAATACGATTGAGAACTATGCTCCTGTAATACGAAATGAGATTATCTCTGTAATACGATCGAGTCTATGCTCCATTAATACGAAATGAGATAATCTCTGTAATACGATCGAGCCTATGCTCCATTAATGCGAAATGAGATTATCTCTGTAATACGATCGAGTCTATGCTCCATTAATACGAAATGAGATAATCTCTGTAATACGATCGAGTCTATGCTCCATTAATACGAAATGAGATTATCTCTGTAATACGATCGAGTCTATGCTCCATTAATACGAAATGAGATAATCTCTGTAATACGATCGAGTCTATGCTCCATTAATACGAAATGAGATAATCTCTGTAATACGATCGAGCCTATGCTCCATTAATGCGAAATGAGATTATCTCTGTAATACGATCGAGTCTATGCTCCATTAATACGAAATGAGATAATCTCTGTAATACGATCGAGCCTATGCTCCATTAATGCGAAATGAGATTATCTCTGTAATACGATCGAGTCTATGCTCCATTAATACGAAATGAGATAATCTCTGTAATACGATCGAGCCTATGCTCCATTAATACGAAATGAGATTTTAAATACATTTTTATCTTCCGTCGGCTTCATTAACTTTGGTTATTTTAGTTTTCCCCTTATTACTTTTCTCGAGTTCGTTATTTATTTTTCTCATTATTATTCTTTTGACTTTCCTTTTAAGTTGCTTCACTTTTTCATTCTTCACTTTTCGTTTTATCATTTTCCTTTTCGCGCGCTTTCTCTTTGCTTCCTCCGAGAGTTTTTCGCCTACCCCCCAAATTAAAAACATAAAACGGCTTTGTTGATCCGCCACTGCAACGGCAAGGTGATCAATCTTACCACAGTAGCTTCCCAACTCAGCAAAATCTGTCGACGATTCGTCCTATACTTCTCCTCTGGGTGATCGGTTATCCCCTCCCGATTAGGCATTAGTCGTACTACCTGATGGTAGCTCAAAAAGTATTTTTTCCCTTTTACTTTTATCATGGATGGTCGGGACACTTCGTCTTTTAATTTTTCATTCATTACTTTTTACTTTTACATCATATATAATTGTATATTTATATAAAGAGACATAGGCGAAGGAAGGGTCAACTACTAAACATTTATTAATTACAATACATTTATCCATAATACACCACTACTTTTTCGTCAATATCAGAGTTACACAATATGCAGACTTTCATTGTCCCTACACATTGTTCGCAATAGCTAAAATGACCACAGGGGAGCATCAGTATTTTTATTTTCCTCAGTTGGCAAATACAGCATTTACGTAGGTATTGCACTTTTCTATCAATTTCACTCTTAATTGCATCTGGTATTTGCTTAACTTGTTGCTCTATAGCGTGGTATTGGAGATTTATTTCTGCATTGTTTAATCTTTCTCTATACCATTGATATTTGGTTTCTATGTCTACTGGTTGTGTTGGTTGAGTCAATCCTAATGTTATCTTGGTACTTTCAGGGCTTATTGCTATTTGCTCATTCTGTTCTGCCAGTTCTATTTGCTTTAGTTTCCAAGTTAATGTTTCGAATGGGGTCCTCATTGATGTTTATGAATTCTTGCACTTTGCTTAGTTTACTTTTATATTGTTCCATCTAAAATAATGATTTATTAAAATTTTTCTACTTTATTCTATTGTTACTTATTATTATTCTATTTATTATTTATTTGTTTGTTATTCTTATTGTTGTTTTTTGGTTGGGTTATTTATGTCTGTTTTGTGACGTCGTTTTATTTTTCCAATCATTCTTAATTATCATACCTCATTCACGCATCATTCTACACCGTGCTATTTAATCATTTTGATTTATATACTATTACCATTTCATACTTTTAATTCATCATTATCGATTTTCTTATCAATCATACCCATGCTTTTATACTTTTATACATTTATCATGCTTATATTATAACACAATTTATTTTTATTGTACTTTATTTTCCTTTTTATTAACAATTACGTTATTCACTCTTTATTGTTCCACAATATTTATTTATTAATTTTTAGCGTTTTATTTCATTCGCGGACGTATACATAAGATCGTTTCGTAAATTTTCTGTCCCGGTGTTTTTAATCTTTCCAATGAATTTACTCAAATCCCGGCTGAGCCCCCAAAAATCATGTTGGCGTACAGGGTAGAATTAATTTTGTTTTAATCTAAGCTCATTCATCCAAACTACTTCTTCAACTACTCTGGCATTCCCTAGGGTATTTCCTTTCTCACCCCGACGCCCCACAATTTTAATCTAACCACTGTATACCCATGGGCAAGCCCATGTTGGTACTGTATACAGCAGCCGAGAGTCCACAAGCAGGTGAGCCCCGTTTCCAAGACTACTCCTTGTGATAATCTCGCTTTCGGGTTCCTGACGGCCGATAGAAGGACTTACGTCTACCTAACTCCTTTAACCTTTTCGATATCTGTGCACACCTTTCCCATCATTCTATGACGAACCCATGCATACGTCCTACATATTGTTTTCCCCTAGTCGCTGTTTAATACATGGCAAAATAGGTAGTACCGAATGTAGTGAACCGTACCCTTACTAGGTTTTTGTCACTTCTCTATTCATCATTAATTTTAATTGAGCAAAAGCCAATTGTAGGTATTTAACTTATGAAATTCAAAGATGATGATTAAGAAACTTTAATAAAAATAAAATATTTATAAATAAACATTTAAAACTCAGCCTCTCGAATTTATCTAACTTTCTGACTTTAATTGCCTAAACTACTGAAAATAGGTAAATTTTCTAACCTAGAAATTTGTTTTAAATCATAAAGTATTTATTTAAATAACATGTAAAAATTTAAATTATTATATAAATTATCGAAATTTCTATTATATCGGCCGAAATTTTAGGTTTATCACATCCTCATTAATAATTTAAGAAAAGTAAATTCCTCCGAGAATGCTTATTTCATTTTTTAACCAAAATTGCTTTTAATTATTAGTATTTCTATAATAAAAACTGAAGTTTTAAATTTCTGTTAACCGAGATCTCTTACTTCCGACTTTACGAGTGAAATAAGAACTTCCTCACCCTTCTTCATGCATACATAAGGTTCCATCAACATCATAATACAATTCAACCAAACTTTAAGCATCCATTCCTAATTCGATTAATTAGAGAAATCAGAAATTATTAAGAGAATAAGAATTACAAAAATATACTTTTATTAGATCTATACAAAATTTACCAAAAAGAAATCACAAAAATATAATTAGTGTATAACTATATAAATAATGTCAGGATAATGGAGTCCATCCTTCTTTCCATTGGGTGGTCATTCGTCGATATCGACGGGGAACTTTCGTTTGTTCCGGAGGGATTGAAATGGTGTAGTTCCGACCTGAGGAACGGTATGACATAGTTCTTCTCCAAATTCGTCCATCCAGCAGCTCGCGAGAGTCGGCGATCTCTCTTTCATTTTCGTGGTGGAATTTTCGACGGGTGAAATGCCTAGGCATATTTGTACCTCATCAGTTTCCTTCACCTGAGTTGGTAGCACCAGTTCTGTTGATCTTTTCGGGGTTGAAGCGGTGTCATCTTCTTTCACAAATTCCGGGTGCTGCTCCGCGACGAGTGCGGCGGCTTCTTCCAGCACTTGTGCTGCATTATTTAAGATTGTGAGGCCTTCAGCTCGGCGTCGTTCACGGCGGCGACGATTTTTGCTGGGGAGGTGCTTCTTGCTGGTCCTAGGGGTCTGAGCTGGACCAGCTTGAGTTGTTTCCGGAAGATGGTTTGCGGGGATCAAATTCAACTTTACCGCCAGATCGCGACCCGCTAGGCGTTTTACCAGTTCGGCTTCCGTAAATGATGCCACCAAGACGGCGCTTTGGTCATTTATTATGATTCGCTGAGCCCGGTTCTCTGCAATTAAATCCTCTCGGCATCTCGACAACCGGTGGATTTTATCCTGGAGGATTTTGACCGCCTCGGGAGCGAACCACGTGCCGAGCGTGCGTTCGTGCTCCGCGAACAGTTTGTTATATCTTTGTTGGCATAAATCGTGATTCAATTGTAATGCCGTGGTGTCTGATTTTCGCGATGATTTGGGGATTCTATATCCTGGGTGCATTTTAGAAAAGAAATTTTGATTACTGAAACGTTTGATGAGAATTTTCAGAAGGATTTTCTTGAGATTTTCCTGACTAAACGAGGGAGAGTTTCAGTCCATTAATGGGTTATGTTGATAAATAAATAAAATATAATAATTATAAAATTTAAAATTAATTAGTCCAAACATTCCTCCAACATTCTCTATCACATTCATTTCATGGTTTGATATTAATTGTGAAGATATCCTATTTGTCATTAGAACTAGTAAACAAAACGTTCGATGCAGAAAAGAAAAATGCTGATGCTCCAATCATTTAAAAAAATTTAATTTTTATTTAAAGATGTTCTAAAAAACCATTTCTTACAAAAGGCAAAAATTAAAAAGAACATTCAATTTTGTTAATCCGTTCATTTGTTTCTATCGACCTAACCCTAGTCGTCCCTTTTCATATAACAATTCGACAGGTTTTAAACAAAAATTGCATCCCTACCTAAACATTCATTTGAATGTTTTCCCCCTAGCTATGTCGATATTCCCGCATTTTAATCCCTACCGCTCCGACCAACATTGCAATGGCCGCCACGGTGAAGTACGACGGCGTCCTACTCTGCGATCAGTGTGACGAGACCTGACCATACCGGCAGACACCGAAGGGTGGTTGACGACAAGGCAGCACATCAACATCCCTCAAAATCAACTGACGGAATTGAATCCTGCCAAGCCATCTTCCACAAATTACAGCATGTATGAAATAATATTAAATTAGGGGACCTGTCGTCGATACTAAAAGTACCTCGACCATCCATGATTAAAATTTAAAAAACTTAAAACTATAAACATTTCAAAAATTTATTTAATGAAATACAAGCTTACCAAAGTTCGAATTCAAAATTTTTAGTTTTCAAAAATATGTTTAACATTTTTTAAGGTTAAATATTATGACAATGGCTATTGTATTTATACTGTTTTCGTGCGTGTGTGCGACCAATCAGCTAATTTCGAATCTTTTTTGGCCATTTTTTCGGGTTTTTTGATGGCTTTTATTTAATTTTATATTTTTCTCTTTTGTTATTTATTTTTCTTAATTTTTTAATATTAATTTTATTAAATTTGTATTTTTATTTTTTGCTGATTCTTATTCTGGTCGCCTCCTCCGCCTGTGTATTTTCTAAACCTTATTTTGCAAGGTTTTGGCGGTTTTGTATTTTTACTTTATTTTTCTATGTATTTTTCGTGCAAAATTTATTAATTATTTGTTTTAATTAATTATGTTATTTTTTATTTTGTTTTAATTAATGCTTTTATTATATTTTTAATTTCTGCTTGCGGTGCGTGCTTGTGTTACAAATAGCCATTTTCATAATTTTTTTCGCCATGACTTTTTCATGGTTGTTTTGTTTTAGTGATGGCTTATAGCCCAACATTAGTAATGGTTATTTTTTTGTTTGACTGTTTTGTACTATTTTTATAATGAGATCGAATAAATTATTGAAAGTACAGAGGAAATATTTTGATATTACATTTTTCATAATTTTTTTTTATAATCTGGATTTTAAATATATGTAAACAATTGAATGAAATATATTAATGTAACTCGTTAGTTGTTTAAATATATAAGATTTGATAACCTTTTACGATGGAAGCTCCATTACAAATGATTAAAATGGAATTAGAAGTTAAATTCATTATTGCTTATTTTGAAATGTATGAAAGTTAGTAAAATGGTTATTACCTCTAGAAAATTCGGGTGACTTGGAGGTTATGCCACCGTGGGAAGGTATTCCTAACAGTTCAGTTATTCACCCAGTTCTCTAATCTCAAGACCCTCTGTAGAGTATATGCTGATCCCGAGAAAGGTCTAAATACAACTTACAAGAAGAAATTGATCAAGAAGGGAGCAAGTAACAATATAAAACCGACCAGAAGTAAACAGTAGTGAATTGTAGTGCCCTTTTTGGTACATACTTCCTACTTACTAAATAATAAATATTTTAACAAAAAGCTTATTTATTTATTTTTATTGATTACTTTTATTTATTTATTTTTCATTTTATTTTCCTTATTTATTTTTTGTTATTATTATACAAGTTTTATTTAAAATATTCATTACACTTACGTAATGGTTATTAAACTTTAATTTTTATGACGAATACAACAATAAATAATAGAACTAAAATCAAATATACATTTATTATATAAATATGACAATAACAATGATAATCACAACTATGTCAATGATTTGATGAAAAGTTCGATAAACATTTTGATGATCAATTCGATGACCAGTTTGATGATCGGTTTGATCAGAGGTGTTAGGATAAGTTTGATCAGCAGCCCATGAGCAATTCTATGATTATTCTGTTAATTTATTGTTATTCATTATAATATGTGCCATATGCCAGATTTTCCTTCTTCCCCAACCAAATCCTTTTATCGTCATTATTTGTAGGTAAGACTTTAGTTGTTTGGAAACTATACAACTAGTGATTTCTGGTGATTTTGGACACCCTAGGTTGTATTCATTTGATATAAGACTGGTGTTTTATGTCAGTATCTTTTAATATCAATAAAAATACTGTTGGAATATTAAATATTCGTCGATGGATAGATATCTAGATCCGACTCCTCGTGTTCAATAATCAATAAGGCAAAATCCCAACAAAGAAAGCTTTAGTCACAAATATACACCACAATATACAATTATTTGCTTATCTTAAACACCCTAAGGGTATCACGTAATAAGTCACTGCAATCTGATTAACTCCTCTATCTTTTTATTATTTTCAACTCGTTTTCAAATTAGTTAAATTTTCCTCTTCAACCAACTGGCAACTTATTTTGTTGTCAGTTCCTTTTATAATTTTGGGTTACCATTTGAATTAGTGCTAGAGAAACAATTTTTATTGGTCGGGCAATTTATTGCCCATTTTACTAATTCTGGGAAACCCATTAGGCTGACATTCAGCTCGGTGGCCCTTGAATAATGGGTTCGTCTGCAAATAATTTAATTAATTAATTTGTTTTTGGGCTCCCGACCCTTCAATATACCCTATCTCAATCTAATAGTATTTTATTCGTTTTCAAAATCAAATTTGCCACCGGTTACCACTTTTCCCCCCGAAAAATATTGATTTTTACTTTTTTCAAAATTTTAATTGATTTTAATTGATTTAGATAATTTTAAAATTTTATTATTTTTATTCATATTTTATTATAACCCCAAAAATACATTTAAAACCATACATTAGTATATTTTGAAGGATCTCGATAATGGAGCTTCCTTGTGTAGTATACACTACTATACAGTGAGGAGTGTTAGCCACTACCCCTTGTCCTTCAATGGCAAGGTCATATGACGTAATAGGTCAATATTACATTACATAATATGTCTAGGTTATTTGATGTCAATGATTTACTGTATAATATGTTAGGGACATAGTATGTAATCGTCATTGTTAAAATTTTGTTTTAATAAAGTGGTAATCATTTTGAATTTTTGTCAGTTGTAAGAATCGAAGGGTCAATGATACGTCTACTAGATCTAGAAAGTCATGTAATTTAAAAGTTAAAATTGAGCGATAGGATATAATAATAATAATAATAACACTAAACTAAAATAAAAATTCAAGACGAGAGGATAAGGTAAAGTGATTGCTAGTAATATTGAGCGGTCACCAAATACTTGAGCCTAAAAGACAAGCTGGGTATTCGTTCGTGGGCAAAAGGTTCGTATGTGCGGAGTAAAGGAGGTAATAAACTTAAAGATAAATCAACCAGTCAAACAAATTGCGTACCAGACAGGGACATCTCCCTTTGGAAAACGTTTCAGTATGCATTGAATTTTGTGAAATCGTACAGAGTAATTGTGTAGAGTATTGTGAATTGAATCGATTTAGTGAGAGTTGTGAATAAAGTTGTGATACATAATTTGGAAATAAATCTTATTGTATTGGGTCAATTGAATCGATTAAAGAGGAACGCCAAGGAGTCAGACCTAAGCACCGACTTTCTATATAAAAACCCAACAAAATGTGAAAGTGTTGAACACAAAGGCAAAGTCTTGCAAAGTAACTTCCCAATTGTCATGTAAAAAAATTTGATTTTGAAGATTGATCATAAATTTACTTGCTTGATTTTCTGGATGAATTGTTCGACAAAGTATTGCTCGGTAAACTTATATAGAAACTCCTTTTATTAGATCTTTTGCTGATATCCAGTGGTGTTGTCGAGCGGGAACTCTCCGGAACGTCGTTCCGGTACTTCCTTTTTGGACAGGAACGCGTTCCGGAACTAAAGATGATTTCTGATAACGAGAATTGGCTGACGTATTGATTTCATGTATTGCTAAAAATATTTATGCAATATTGTTTGAGTATCTAATATGCGTATTTTATAATTTGTTAACTAATTTTTATTAAACGTTCCTATTATTGTAATAAACATATATATATATACTTATATACAAAATGGGTTTCGTAATGATTTTCGTTTCCTTTCCTTTTTATGCTATATACAGGGGCGATCCTGGCGACGGGCGAAAATTGGGGAAATCTCCCCCCGTCGTCAAATTTGTATATTCTAGATACAGCCAACCCGTGGCCCACGAAGTTAATTACAAAATATATTTATTTTATAATTTCCGGGGTATTTTAAACATTCTAATTATATAAATAAACAAACATTTAATAAGTATAATAATATAAATTCATTTTTAATTAATTTAAAAGGTGAAAGCGTCTGCTATTTCTAGCAATAATATAATAATTTTTTTTGTGATTATATTTTAGTAAGTTGTTTTATATTTTGTAATTAAAATAGTTATAAACAAGTATCGCACTCGTTAAATAAATATTTTTTCATGATTTCATTTTTTTATTCCATTTATATTTATATATTTGTTATACTTAATTTTTAGTCACTAAAGATTAGTGCTATATATATTTCTTTGCAATGTAGTTTTAGTATTTTTATTATTATATTATCTATGTTTTAGCTTTACATGTAAGAATACAGGGTTTTCATATTCATTTTGAATCCTTCCAGATTGACTTTAAATCTTTTCATATTGACTTTGAATAAATTATTGGTTATAAAAAAATTAATACAATCAACACAATATATTTTTAAAACATTGCATGTATTAAAGGTTAGAATATGTACTACTATTAATTTACTAAATATAATTTAATCCAAGATCTCTTCTTCTATGCATCTGGTAATATATGAAAGCATATTCCTAAAAATACAATGCAATCAGATGTATTTATCAGCATGGACCCTTTATAAATCAATTCCATTAACTCTTGATCGGTATTAGGGCATCTTTTAACAAATTCTTTCCATTTTGAAAACATATTTTAATTGGATTTAGAAAAGGTGTGTATGGTGGCAAAAACCTCAAAGAAAACCCAGAATTCTCGACTAATGGGCTAATATTTGAGTATTTATGAAATTCCACATTATCTATTATAAAAACACATGGCCCCATATTTAAATGTCTTGTTCTTAATATAAGATCCCTTATGAATTCTTCAAAAGATTGCCAGTTATAAGTAACAGGCTGACTTTTGTAAATTAAAATTCCATTCTTATTCATTCCACAACAAACAGAAATGTTTCTTGATTGTTAAGATGGGACCACCTTGATAGCTGGAGTGCTTATTGCAGATCTTTTCCTATTTGACCTCATAGTAACATTGAAGTCAACTTCATCTATAAAAATAAAGTTTTCTTCAGAGAAATTAGATTGTAAACGCATAAAATTCATGGCATAATCTTTTCTTGTTAAAAGAGTATATTCAGTGTTTCTTGCAGCAATAGTGGCAACGGCATTTTCATTTACATATGAATTTACAATCCTTTCGCGATCTACTTGCGATATTTTGACATTTTTTCTCATAATTGGGATTAAAAATAATACCAAAATACTTATTTAAAATCAATATGAAAATATTCAAAGTCAATCTGGGTTGATGTACGGGGAAAACTTCAACAACTAAACATTAAATTCTATCGGCAATTTTCTTTCCATGTCTCCTTACCGCTAGGGTTACCTCTTCCCGCGCACATCACACAATTTACTCCTCACTATCATGCACCTATGAGCGGACCCATATGTTGGTACTGTGCATGACAGCCGAATGCTATTCAAGCAGTAGAGCGTCGTTACCAACACTACTCCCTAAATAACCTTCGTTTCGGGTACAATGCGATCGTTAGAAGGATTTACGGTTTATTCATTTGAAATCAACTCTCGTCAACCGAAGCATTTTAATTATGAACCGGAGAAAACTCTATGCTGTCATTTGGGAAAAGAAATTGAGTTGAAACCCATTACGATTGAAAAGAGTTTATTAGAATAATCTCAGATTTGATGTTCGTAATTTCATTGATTTAATTAATTAAGTAATCGCTGGATTTTTAAATCATTTTCCTTTTGTAAAAATTTAATTATTCAATAATAAAGTGTTTATGTGTTTGAATTTAAACTAGTGTCATAGCCAGTCGTACTAAAATAAACAATTAACTAAGACTAAATTTATTTCTTTTCTAAAGATTTTCAAAATAAAATTACGACAAGCAAGTTAGCAGAGAAGGGTAACTAAAACACAGTCAAATTTGATCGCTAGTCATCCTCGTCGTCGATTTCCACCCTGAAATACTGCTTTCTGGGCATTTGCGTGATTTGATCGAGATCTCGTCTAGAGGATCTTCCAGTAACCAAGTTGACATAGGCATTGGTTTGTGAGGCTTCTGTCATCAACATTATTTGAGAAATAGATCCTCCACTCGAAATTGTCAACCTCTCATCCCTAACGGTAGACGGTACCGCAAAAAGAGCCAATTGTAGATTTGATGGAAGGCCAACGGTGAGGTTTTCTATTGATACGTTGAAATGCACCGGCTCCGGAGCTGGCTGAGAGAAATTCACCATTCGGGGTGCGTATATCACATCCAAATCAAAATCAGATGGCCTCAAGAGTGAATCGAACTACATCAGAGTTTCAGAGATGTTAGATGCCTCAGTTATAGTTTCAGTTCTGGGGGCATTCAAATTGGCCTGTAATAATGCGTTCCTTGCCCTCCGTTTTTCCTTGCGTCTCCGATTTTTATTAGGTTTGTGTTTGGTTACCGGTTTCGCAATTGGAGTGGCTTCTACAATTATGGTACCCTTAAGATCGTCGTGTCCACTACGACCAGATGAAGGTCCCGGCAGATGGTGAGCCAGAATGATATAGATTTGCTGGGCCATTCTTCTGCCCGGCAATCGCGCTTGCAATTCTTTCTCGGTAAAAATTTGGGGGAGCACGGCACTCTGTTCGGCTATAGTCAGCCGTTGGGCGCGGTTTTTAATCATTAAGTCATCGCGCGCTCGCGAGATCAAGGGAATTTCTTATGACGCTTTTGGTAGGCCCCAGAGAACACCACGTCCTCTTGACTCTTTCTTATTTTTGTAAGAGTTCTTGATAACTAGTTTCTAGATTTGATAAATGTTGAGCAGCGGCCAGAACAGAAGGGGCCGGTGAGATTCTTGGAATCTTCGGTAGCTTCATTATGAAAAGAATTCTGTCTTCTAAAAAATAACGATTATATGGAGATTAGAGATACCGATTTTGGTACGTTCGTGACTTCTGATTTTTAACCCTTGGCATACAATTGTTCGACCCTCCAATCGTTACCCGTTTCTAGGCAACGTTGGTAATGTGACCAGTGGTTCTGAGACCGCCAAAGGCGAGCTCTGCTCTCAGAACTGCTAAGGCCTGGCCTCATATTAGGTTCAACGTGCTGCCGATAGAAGGCATGTGCCTGTTTTTTTGTCTGATCCAGGTTGATCATACGCTTGTGTTTTCCTCGTCTGGCTTCTCGAGGCTAGCGTCTTTACTATATGTCTTACATCTAATGGGCTTAAATACTATCCCTATTGTTGGGCCAGGACAGGATTTTGTTTAAATGAATTGGAAATAGCAATCAAATATAACATGCAGATTTAAAATTAGATCCATAAACATCAAATAAACAACCTTAAAATGTGAGAAAAACACAATTAAACATAAAATCAAAAAACATAAAAGTAAATTAAATAATAACAAAACGCACCAAGATCATCACGAAATTAACACAAATATAACAATATAACAAGAAAATTTGACCGAAAATAAACAATTTATAAAATCAGCATTTTAATGATAAATCTGGTTGAAAATAAAATATTTCTAATCGGAAATATTCAATTAAAAAATAGATAAAATAAATTGTCTATTTAATGCAAGAAAAATAATAAAATTAGAGATAGATATTACAAATAAAATCAAGGTCAAATTTTGTTTAAATGCATCAAAAAGAACACTCAAGGTTAGGGTCACAAAACAGGTATATATACCAATTCATTTTCACAGAATTTTAATGCAAATACAAACATTTCTGTGAGCAGTTCCATTTTCTCGGAGGAACAGACCAACGGTAAATTTTCCATACTTCGACTTCAAGCACTCTTAAGTAAGCACTACTTGAGCGAATGTATGGGAAAATTATTTGCTACTGATGCCTATAAATGTTGGAAGCAGAATATTATGTACCGATGATGATTTTCGAAATATATGATTAACTGAAGATGTTATACTCTATCAAAAATTTTTAGGGTCCACAGCCGAAACACACTGAAAAATAGTAAACTTTACATAATAACCGAGATGTGTAAGTGCAGGTTCATCCGCCAATATCTCGTGCCCGTGAAGATTCTGTCGTGCGTAACGCTAGAATCCAAACGTCAATTCTTACAACTATAGGGGTAGATGGAAGATTGAAGAGCAGTCTTTTGGCTGTCCATTCGTCATCCATCTCCCGAAAATTTGACTTAAAATCAATAGTAACTCATCGGCTTAAAATTATTTACACCGAGTAGTCCAGTGGGCACTCATAAAATCCTAATATCGATATATCTAAACCTAGGACTAAATAAAGGAGGGGAGTGTGGGAAAAGAGCGGAAAATCGTTGAAACGTTAAAAAAATCAATCATCTAAAATGGATAATCTAAAATAACAATCTGAGTTAAAAGCCGTTAATAAAGTATAAGCATCTAATAACGATAAAGCTAACGTGAAATGAATAACAAAAATATTGAAATAACAGTCTAAATGGATAAGCAAAAATTAAGTAATTGTATTGTTTAAATAAATATTTCAATAAATGATGAAAAGATTAAAATTAATTCAGTAATCCAAAGAATTCAACGCGCATATTATTAGGATGAGAGTCTGAACATAAAGAAAGGTTAAATGAAGGGAATTACTAAAATAACATATGAGAAATCGATAAAATATTAGCTGGAGAGCCTAACCGAATAACGTTCAAAAGTATAATTAATCTAAAGTATGTGGCAACCATAATAAACAAAAGAACAAAACACTAATTAAAGTTTATTAAAGACTTTAAGAATAAAAATAGGATAAATTAAAATAGCACATTTATAACGACAACAGTACAAGCATGGACGAATCTTCATAAAATCAGCTATTCGGTATTAAACATAGTAATAAACACAACTCATTATCATTAATTTAATTGTAAATCTAAAAAGTTTAATCATAAAATCATTACTTTTTTACCAATGCTGGATTTGGAAAAATTTGCTCAATATAGCATCAATAAAGCATATTTGATTAACTGAATACAGCGCCTTTACTTTAAATTGTTCACATTTCTGTGTAGGTACGATAGTCTTTCTCCTTTTAAATCAACAGAAGGACAAAACATTTCGGTGTATCACTGAGGATTTAACCTAGCTATATTTTGGAAAATTGGGAATATCAACTCAATGGAAGTTCGACTTTGACTCAAATTGAGGAGAACCGCGAATTCCAATGGCTCTAGAACCTAACCAATATGAAAAGATAAGAAGTTAATAAATCAATCACCTAATTCTGGTCAGGAAATTCAATAGAGGAATTATGATTAGGAGCCGATAAAAAGCTAAAATTCGTCAAATTAAATAATTTTTTTTGGAATTAGCGATAAAAGTGCAATGAGGACAACGAATACATGATCAAGTGTTCAATGACTTTATGATACTTCAACAATATTGGTGTGGCAGTGCAGAAAATGAAATGCGCTGTATGCCAAAATATCTACAAAAATCCTATCCCTACAGAACGACAGGAGCATTCCTATGCTCGGAATCAATCCAGATATCCATCAGGTCCCAGAGTCTGCAATCGTCCGAGAAGATAGTGGCAATAAAAACAATGTCTTTGTCGTGAAAAATACAAAATTTTAGGATCATTTTGTTTAATGTTCTGACCGTATAGGAAAAGATTTAATCCTGAATAATTAATATAATAGTGCGAAACCGTAACAATTATAGGATTTTAATTTGTGTAGACTCAATCGGTTTTTAGAAAAGATAAGTTCCAGTATTACCAACAAATTAAATTCTGCCCATAACAATTTCGATAAAATTCAGTGTTAATTTTTCACAAACCTGGTTAACCGATAACTTATTTGTAGACATGCAATCACTCAAAACCCTGAGTAAGGAGCTAGTGAATTTTCGGAAAGAAACTACGGAACTCCACCGGTAACTTCTCCAAATGAGTCGCGAAATACAGAAGATTCGCGCGACCTGGATAGAACCCGCCAATGCGATGACCATATACTAGCGATTGATCGCCGGGTCTAGGTTAGAAACCACTAACCCCACACTATTTGAATTCCGAATTTAACTTGAAACATAATAAAAAACAAAAAACTATCGAAATAAATTTAATTAGTTTTGTTATACGTTTCATAGGCGGTTTTGATATTTCTGTATCCAGTTTCAGTTCGGTTTGCATTAACCGAAGTCGAGCTCGTTCGGCCTTTCCCGATCTATGCCTTCTTTGGTTGGATGTTCCTCCGTCGTGCGTTGTTGCGCGTTCTATATAGGCCAATTATGCCGGAGCAAATACCAGGGGATGTCACAGCATTTCCCTCCTGGCTGGCTGACAGCGCAACCTCCAAGGCTCGGATTTGCGTTTTCTGAGCCTGTTTCAATTGATTCGCCTCTTTTAGTATGGCCCGAGTGACGTCAAGCTCCTGATAAATTCTCTTTACCCGCTTCGGTTCGAACCATGTGGATTTGAGTCTTTGAATTTCCTGAGTGGCTTGTATCAATCGTCGAGTGAGGCGAATTTTATTCTGGCAACGTCTTCTTGACTGTCTTGGCGGGAATCCGTCACTAAACCAATGAAAAAAACTAAGTGAGACTTCCATTATGTAAGTCAATTTAGATTCTAAGTTCAATACAAATATGACAGCCTAATATAGATCTAATTAGTGGTTCAATTATGCTGCGTTCGTTCCATGGTCACCCAAAACTTATACTTATTGATTGTTCATCAGTATAGATAGATAGTGTTGGTTTAAGGTATTAATTCCACCATTCGTCCCTTATACAAACACAATTTATAAATCAATCGGAAAAACAAAAGAAAATTTTTACTTCGACAAATATTACTATTATAAGTTGATTAAGACAGAGAAAAAAATAATCAATAAAATTTTATTTGAAAATCACTACACATGGATTAGTTGCTTCATTATATTACTGTTTTTCGAATCGGGATCTCGCCACATGAGGTCTCGCGTAGCTATGATCTCCTTTCGTAATTTATGTTTATTGGTTCAGAGTTTACTTATATTTATTGATTCGAGATCGCATTCCTCAGATTAGACCCAAATTGAATTTTCTATCCGGCTCATTTTCAGTTAGTTTCTTTTTAATTTCACAACATGCTCTTTCAACTCCAAATTGTTTATAAGTTTAGTTCACCCAAACAAATGTAGTTATGATTTCAACTTAATTAAACTCAGTATTCAGAAATTCAACTATAACTTTAGTTTATTAATTAGACAAATCTTAATCTTAATATTATTTTAAATTAACTCATAAATCCGAACTAAATCGCTAGTCGGTGTTTTTATCCAAATCGTAAACTCTTTTGATTTTATTTTGGTACTTATCGCTTTTCAAAAATTCTAGCCTTAATCCTAATTCAATTTATTGGGAAAAGCTTGATCTTAGTACCGCCACTTATTAACATTGATTTTAATCAGATTTCGATGAGAGAATTTAAGTTATTCCCCACTTCCGGTACCTTAACTTTGATCGTAGGGTCTACTTAATATAAGGGTCTACTTTCATCATACGTCTCATTTACTTCAAGAGTTTTTTTAACTAATCTTTTAGTTCTATTTATTATCGTAATAGCTATCCTATTTCTAGCTTCCAACTGTCAGTTAATGTCTTGACGAGATTGAAAAGTTTCTCATAAATGATCAGCAGAGAATCATTTTCCTAGTTTCCCTAAGTCATGCAGCTCTTCCCAATAATTTTTCTCTGCCCATTCCGACCGACGTTTTCATCAGCCGCCATGGGTTTTACAACAGCGCCATGCGGGTAAAGTCCTGCGTCTTTCGACCAGAACTTGTAGCTTGTAAGATTTTGGCCGTTTTTATGTATTAAATATGTGTTTCGTTCTGCTTTCTATAGATTTTTGTAGATTTTATTAATATTTGTTTTATTTAATTTTCTTATATTTTTAATTTGTTTAATTGGTGTTTTATTTTATTTTTAGGTTCTGCTTTCGGTGCATGTGTATGTGCAGTAGTCATTTTCATTATTTTTATTTTTAATTAACTACAACATGTTTGTTTTAATTTTGGCTCTAAGCCAAACATCTGAAAAAATTTAAAGTCAATATGAAAAAATCAAAGTCAACCTGAAAGGATTCAAAATGAATATGAAAACCCTGTAATAGTAAACACAAAAAAAGTATATTATATTTAAATCCAGTGTGGAGTTAGTGGTGTCTATGACCTTGACCCCTATCATACAATACTATGTGCTTGCCAATGGTTATCCGTCGCTAAGCAACGTTGGTACTGTAACCAATGGTTCTGAGACCGTCAAAGGTGAGCTTTGTTCCCAAAACTGCTAAGAACCGGTCTGCAGCTGGTTCAGCGAGCTACCGATAGAATGTATGTGCTCGTCTTGCTTATTTAGGTCCCTTACCTTCCTCATGACTTTCTTATTCAATCTAAAACTCACAATTTACGTAAAACTCCTTTCCTTAGTATAACACTTGACTTGTAAATTAACCAAATTAAACCACAGAACTTTTATTTCTATTACAAAGCAATCAAATATCCTAAAATCCGTTCAATGGCCTTGCTTCTGACTCTTTCTGTGTTCCCGTTCGGCTCTTCCCAGTCTCGTACGCAATTTTGGTTGACCTGACTGCATCTCTGGGCCTCTCGGATTTTGGTAGGCGACTTGTGCCGGGGCGAATACCAGAGATAAGTGACTGCACTTCCCTTCTGGAATGCCGCTATAGTAACATCAAGTCCTCGGATTTGTATCTTTTGCGCCTGGTTTAAGGTCTTCTCATCTTGCCAGCTCTTCTGAGCGGCATCTATTGTACTAGGTTTCAATTTTAACTGATAAACCATTCATAGAATCTACTAAGACACGCAGTTGCGGCTGACGTGATTTATCTACCGTAATGCAAGCCTATTTTCTCTTATGCTATAAATTCGCGGTCTAAACCAACCTCCCTTCTTCTATTTACTCTGTAGTCAGATAAGTATTATATAATTTTCAGTGATATCATCTATATTACGTTATTACATTGATTCATTTAATTGAATCTTATAGCTTGTATTCCTATCATTTTCGCAAAATAAAGAAATAAGCAACTAAATAAATTAACTTCAATGTTTACAGACGCTTTAATGGCGGTAAAATTGACAATACCGTCCTCACGTCATAGTCACAGAACCGGTGCTTTGAATTTATATTAGTTATGCGAGTCATAGGAATAATATCTTTATGAAATAATGAGTAACTAAATAATTACTGTTTAAAAAAAATAAAAAGTACTAGCCATCTAAAACTTGAATAAAGATTTCTTATAAAATAGGTAAGTAACTAAATAACCATAGTTTTAAAATGTATTAGTTAACCAAAATCAAATCCAAAATACTGTGTGAATGATCATCCTTACCTAATAAATGATCTTCGGGACGGCACCCTCCATTAGTTGCTGCTCGGAATGCCTCGTTCTTATAGACTTTGGTTTTCGTTTGCTCTTGGTACAACATCTCGGGGTTAGAGTTCATCCTGACCTTCTCTCTGTGCTCCTCTTCCTGAACATTAATGTCTCGTTTTCTCTTCATGTTGCTGCTCATCAGAATTTTGAATTTGCGAAATAATGGCGTGCTTCATTAATCGCCTCGTATTTATACAGGCTAGCTGACTCATCTTTCACGTGAGCGGCTGAAAATAGAAAAACCTGGTGGCCTCCTCTGATTGGTTAATGATAAAACTTTCTTCCATCTATCTCTGAGGGCGGAATTTCTCGTGACAATTTCGTCAATATTGTCTTCGTGAATCTAATTTTCTCTGCCTTCTTCCACTTGGCTGTGTGTATTGAATTTACTCTCATGATTTATATCGTTACGAACTGGATATTTCTAGTATTTTCTTATTTTAGAAGGAATTTCATCGGAATTATTTCAATTTATTATGGGATGGCCATTCTGTCAGTTCGCAAAGCACCAAAAGTTGGACATCCTTCACCACTAGCGGTTCGATATGGTATCAATCATAATTTAGTAGTTCTGCATGGTGAGGCTTACTTTTAAATATTGTATTTACATTGACTAAAACAAGTTCATTTATAAGTTGATTAAATTTTTCTTTATTTAGGTTACTATTTGTATGTTTGTTAGTAATTTAAGATGTATCCCCTTTTGTAGAGGCCTCTCATTTGGTCATCGTTGTGGTCAGCAGGTTGTGGTGAATTGACATTTCGATTTTATTATCATGTTTCGGGTCTGTCTCGAGGGTTATCAAATCACTACTCCAACGCCGGTGGGCCTTTTGCGATGCCAATGGTTTGCTGATTTATGACGGTTTGGGTGTCACGTTAGGCGTATTTTTTGAAATGATTTTTCTTTAATAAATATATTGCTCGGATTCGACTTTTGGTTTTGGTTATGATTGTAACGAGTTGATATTTATTATAAGAACATATTCTTAGTAATTCGTAGGGTGGATGAAGGCTATTATTTCGCGGCTTCCCTCTTTAATTTAGTTTAAGGGATATCTTCTATTTCTAGTGGGTCCTGTTTTTGACTTTTACTTTTATCAATACGACGGAGTTATTTGAGGTCTTATCGTTTATTCATTTCGTCTAATGTAAGGTATTAATAGGAATTTAACGATTATTTATTGACGATATTTACTAAAGTTATACTTTACTCCTATCTATACAGCACTATATTACCTATCTTATTTATTAAATTCTCATTTACCTCCTTACCGACCAGTTATTGCCGGGGTTGTATTTAATAATTTTTATGTTAACCTTCATATTATTTACTGAACTAGTTTTAACTTCATATCGATAGGATACTACCTTAGACCTATTTAATGATTTCACTTAAATCTTTTTATTACTTACCAAATTATCCTTTGACTCTTGTTTGTATCGACAAAACATTTAGTAGATTTTGATTTTAATATGATCATTACATCGATTTCCGCAAGCCCTCTTCCCTTTAACCTCAAGTTGATCCTAAGATATTCGTGTGTTTATATTTGATTTTAAGAGTGTCCACCTGACTACTATGGGTGATAATTTTAGCTGATAAGTATAAGAAGTTTAGGTCGATTTTTCGGGAGTGAGTGGAGAGGAAGTCAGCCAAAAGACTGATTCCCGATCTCCCCACTGCCCCTAAAAACGCAAATGCATTTATTGTTCGAGCACGACGTTACTCACGGCGAGGTCTCTCATGCGCACGAGCTATTGGCGGATGAACCGCACTTACACCGCTCGATAGGGATGTATTGATTTTAATTACTTGCTGGTGTGTGGCTATGGGCCGGAAAAATTTCGACAAAAATTAAATTCATAATTTTGTAACATATAATTGTTCATAATCACATTTCATATAGATTCATCTTTCATATGGCATACTCAAATTGTTCGTGGTCACTTCGATAGTTTTTCCAAATTCGGATTTGTCCGTTCTAGAGTACTGCTTTAAAATTTGCTACTAATTTTCCAGTAATCTCTCACAAGTAGTGATTATGAAGGTTAGTTTTTATGCAAAAATGGATTGGTATTTATACCTATTCTGTGACCCTAACCTTGCGTGTTAAATTTGATGCGATAAAACAAAATTTGACCTTGATATTATTTGTCTAATCTAATTCTAATTTTTATTATTTTCTCGATTTTATTTGACAATTTATTCTTTAGATTTTTATTTAACTCATTTCTAATCGAAATTATTTTATTTTCTTCGAATTTTCGTTAATTCTATGCTTTTACGTAAATTGTCAATTTTCTGTCAAATTTTATGTTACTATGCTATTTTTATGTCATTTCATGTGGATCTTGATGCATTTGTTATTATTTTAATTTACTTTTATGTTTTTCGATTTTATATTTTTAATTATGTCTTTCTCGCATTTTAAGGTGGTTTTTTGATGTTTATGGGTCTGATTTTAAATCTTCATGTTGTGTTTGCGTGCTATTTCCAATCCATTCAAACAAAACTTAGTGCTAGTTCAACACCAGTATAATATATATTTTTATATGTGGCCCGTGGTGTTATGATAATTTTCCAAAGTGGCCCGCAAAATCATTTGGGTTGACTACCCCTGGTTTATCCTAACCCATCTTTTTAGTTTTCAATATTTTATGAATTCTGAACACTGTAGGTGGAGGTCCTGTTCATAAAATTTCCCTTGTATTACATTGTTATCAATGTCTTTAATAACACACATTACAGTACTCTGTTTAGTATTATTTTTTGTAATTCGAAATACTTCCTCAATCCAATTACTATCGAAAATTTTGATGAAAAATGAAGCAGATATTTTACTAATTCTAGCATGATCACTAACTTTATATTTTGGTTTTATAATTTTTAGAACGCATTGATTTAATTAATGTTTTAGATGAGACATATACGGGTCTCAACCCTTTCAGACCTCGATGTGATGAATGATTACAATTATTTATAATTTTCGGTAAAAAAATTATCCATATTTTATTACCTTGGTGCTCGAAATATTTCTTCAATCTATCCTCAATGTTCGATTAAATCTTTCGACAATGACTGCTTTGTATTGAGAATGTACCCAGTAATGATTTGTTTTGATATTATTCAGTATTTGCTTTTTTAAATGAGTTTGAACTTTTGAGAAACAATTTTTAAAAAATCATATTAAGTGCAAATGTTAAAAGTTCGTGGTGTAGTCAGCAATAAATCATTGACACATTTTCATCGATTTTCGAATACTAGTAATGAATGCAAAATCACATGACTGTCCATCATTTCTGTACACAAGTATAATAAGATATCCAAGTTAAAAATTGACTATTGATTTCGAAGAGGGTTTTTTAAAAAATGTTATAGTTAATAAATTTTAGCATAATAGCGTTATTGAAGTTGTTTAGTGCCCGATAATTATAACTATGCTGTCGAAATATATTTTAAAAATGATGTTACGATTTATATAGTTTTATTTACAAAGAAATCGAGTTAATATAATATATTTCGGTGCAAATTTCTAAATATTATGATAATTCCAAGATTAAAACATTAAAAATCACTTAACGAATCGATAACGAGCAAATTTGGAATCAAACGAATCTGATTGGCTGTTGCAGTTAATTATAAAATTTTAAAAAATCAATAGTTATTTACAGCTGCAACAATATAATATTTAATAAAATAACTGATTTAAAAATTAAAATGAAAAACCAAAATTTATTCTTTATTTGTTTTCTTTACACGTTTTGAGTTTACAAAGGTTTTCTTTCTCTCGGCTCTCTTAAACATTTTTTTCTTTTTCGACATTATAAATTCCTTCAATTCGACACCTTTCAAATTTGTCGGCGCGACAACCTTAGGCCGTTTGAAATCTGGTTTGCCATCGGGTTTGGGATTTTTTCTTTTGTCTTTCTGAGTTTGAGATTTATTCCATTTCTGAATGCGAATTTCTCGATTTTCAATCTTCAATTTTCCTTGCAATTTTAAGGCGAAATCAACAGCAAATTCCTCGACAAATTCAACGAATCCGATTCCTTTGATTGAGCCGTCGACTTTGTTTCTCACCAGTCTCACATTGACTATTTCACCGCATTTTTCGAAATACTCTCTTACGATTTCCTCATTAACAGAATAAGGTAAATTCCCGATAAAAATGCAATTGTTTGGAACGAAATTCATTTTTTTCCCATGAATGCGATCGATACGAATATGCTTTCCGTCGACTAATTGGCCGTTGAGTTTTAAACATTTGTCGATGTCTTCTACTTTTTTCAATACAACAAATGCACAGAGCACTTGGCTTTCATTATCGGCAAACTTATTCAAAATTACTGCTCGACGTTTAGCATTTCGATTATTTGACTTATCTTCAGTTACTGCACCTCTTATTCTTATGGTTTCAACTGCACCTTCACCGGCAGCCTTCTTTGAGTTAAATAACTGTTGTAAAACTTTTTTAGAGGTTTTTGGCGTAATATTTCCAATAAATAAGGTACGCTTATTGCGTTCGTTATAGACTTTAATTTGTCTGAAATAAATATTTAAAAACATTATAAAAATATAATTTAATACTCTTTTGATGCTTTTCTATCAAATGGTTGAATTTGATCCTCTTCTTCATCATCAATGTCTTCATTTTCCTCTTCTGTTTCATTATTAGTTTCTTCTATGGTATCATCATCATCATCTGACATATTTATATCACATGCTTTAGGTGCGTTTTCTATAATTTCTTCGTCGCTTGAACTGGCAGCAGAACAATCCATTTCATCATCAGAAAATTTTAAAAATTCTTCCTCCTCTTCTTTAGACGCATAAGAAATAACATCTTTAGGTTGGTTTCTAATTTTTCATAAAAAATAACACATTCAAATACTTTTCATTATTACTTCGCTATTTTTTCAGCTCTGCTTTTCGATTTTGCCATTATTAAAAATCACTAATTAATAATATTTAAACAAAATTACAATTAATTTTAATATTCCGATAAAACCAGCTTAATATATACCCTCAAAAAATTTAAATGTTAAAATGAAATTTTCTTTTTTATAAATTTTATTTCTGAAACAAGATCGTATATTTAATTATTTATAAATTTTGGATTTAATTTATTTCTGGGCTAAATTTACAGAATAAAAATATTTTCACATAATCATCACTGAAAATTTGTTTAGACGAATCAGTAAAATAACACGAAAACCTAGCTAGAAGTCGAATTAAACTCAAAACATAATACACCTACTAAACATCATAAAATGCAATAGAAACAAATAAATAAAATTTAAAAAAATAAATAATACAAAAACGCCTTGTTGGGCCAGAACACAAATGTCCTTGAAAATTGTTTAAATGTATCAGTAATATAGCACGACAACATCAACTAAACACTCTAAAATTTGAGAGAATATAAATAAATATAAAATCCCAAAACATAAAAGTAAAATAAAATAAATACAAAATGCATCAAGAACCGCATGAAAAATACATAAAAATAACATAATAACAAGAAAATTTGACAAAAAAACGACAAGTTATATAAAAGTAGAAAATTAATGAATTAAATGAGTTAAAATAAAATACTTTTGGTTGAATAAATCCAATTAAAAATTTTAGAAATAAATTGCCAATTTAAATTAAGAAAATAATAAAAATTCAATTTAGATAGCACAAATAATTTCAAGGTCAAATTTTGTTTTATCGCAATAAAAATAACATGCAAAGTTAAGGTCAAATTATAGGTATAATTCTGATGTGTTTTGACAAATTATCAACTTGTTTTGCAAACTTAATTTGAACACTTATTTTGCAGTCTTATTTTTCTGAATTTTAGTTGGTGTGCATTACAACTGTGAATTTATTGATCGATAATGATTAAATGACTTGTGATGTTACGAGTGGACAATGTTTATGCTAATTTATGAATTTCAGACTACTATGTGAGATATGACATGCCGAATAAACAATTTTTATGCATCGAAGCTTTTACCCAACTTACATGGTAATATTTTTTTATTTATTTTTCGGCCCAAAGTCAAAACATACCGCAAGATAGCAAATTCCACATAACAATTCGAGATGTGTAAGGGCAGGTTCATCCGCCAATATCTCGTGCCCGTGAAGATTCTGCGGTGCGTAACTCTGGAATCCAAACGTCAAATTATAGAACTAAAGAGCGAAAGCAAGTAGTTCGAGAGTGGGTCTTTTAACTCAGCTTTCTTGCACTCAATTTCGATAAAATCGACATAAAATTTTAAACGACAATCGGCTCAAAATCACTAACACCGAGTAATCCAGTGGGCACTCATTAAATACAATGTGAACACAACTAGATCATAAGGACAAAGAAAGGGAAAAGGTAGCGGGGAAAATTGCAAAATCGTTGCAACAGTTAAAATGAACAACCATCGGAAAAAGATTAATCCGAATGACCAAAATAATTGAAAAGGAATAATTTAAATAATATGTAAGAACTAAACAAATTTTTTTGAGTTGAGATGGAAAATAAGGGCGGAACGCTGCTCAAATTTTCCGAATTAATTAAAATACTTTAGCGAAAATTGTAAAGTAAAAGTGGAGCGCGGCTCAATTGTTTGTGTAGTATTCTAATAAAACTGAGAAATAAGGGCGGATCCCTACTAAAATTTTAACAAAAATAAGGATAATAGTAAGGATAATGGTAATTATAATGATAATGATAATAATAATCATAATAATAATAGTAACAGTAATAGCAGTAACAATTAATAAAGATAACACATATAATAGTAACGATGATAATACTAGTAACAATAATAGGGAACATAGTAGTTATAATAGAGATAAGGGTAAGAGAGATACTGTGGATATTTAACATAACTGTTGGGCTAGCACTGAATTTTTTTTAAATGAGTTGGAAACAGCAAGCAAACATAACATGCAGATTTAAAATCCGACCCATAAAACATCCAATAAACACCTTAAATGCGAGAAACACATAATTAAAAAATATAAATTGAAAAACATTAAAGAAAATTAAAATAATAACAAAATGCATCAAGATCCGCACGAAACGACATAAAAATAACATAATAACAAAACGTTTGACCGGAAAATTGACAATTTACGTAAAAGCAAAAAATTAATGAGAAAGTTGAATTAAAATAAAATAATTCTAGTTAAAAATAATTTAAATAAAAACCTAATGAATAAATTGTCAAGTTAAAACCAGAAAATAATAAAAATTAGAATTAGATTAGACAAATAATATCAAGGTCAAATTTTGTTTTATCGCATCAAATTTAACACGCAAGGTTAGGGTCACAGAATAGGTATAAATACCAACTCATTTTCACAGAAAATCATCATCACTTGTGAGAGATAACTTTTGGAAGCAATATTCGAGAACGGATAAATCTGAGAAGTTGAAAAGGAAACTATTGAAGTGAGCACGAGTGATGAATTTGAATATGCTTTACGAATGATGCAACTAAGATTATGCCATGTAAATGATGCAAAATTATTCTGAACAATTATACGACACGAAAATATGAGCTTATTCTTTTAATGTCGAAATTTTTTCGGCCCACAGCCACACAACAGCAAGTAATTAAAATCATACATCCCTATCGAGCGGTGTAAGTGCGGTTCATCCGCCAATAACTCGTGCCCGTGAGAGACCTCGCCATGAGTAACATCGGGCTCGAACGTCAAATCATTTGCGCTTATAGGGCAGTAGTGAGATCAGGAATCAGTCTTTTGGCTGACTTCCTCTCCACTCACTCCCGAAAAATCGACCTAAACTTATTATACTTATCGGCAGTAGTGTAATATAGGACTATGCCTCGTGGATATTTGGCTTGAAAAAAAACAAAGACCCCCCTAAAAAAAATTTTTTTTCAGGGGAGGGGGTTTAAATTTTTAAAAATTATTTGTTTTAATGAATGAATTTTTATTTAATATAATTTTTTGTTTAAATGTTATAATTTAAAATTTTTCAAAAATTTTTTAATTCACGATTAAAAAGCCTAAAAAATAAAAATTGACTTAAATCGCCTATGATTGGTCGTACTATAGTGAGGAGTATTTTCGAATAAAATTGGCTCAAACCCGATTAAAGAACCTAAAAATGTCGAATAAAAAGCCTAAGTATTTTTTCTTACTTATAAACCCATAAAAATAAAATTGGCTCAAATCGCCTGTCTACTAAAAATCATGAATTTTTTAGTTTTTATTTACTTTAATTATTTGTTTAAGTCAATAATATTATTTATTTATATTTTAATTATATTATTATTAAATTTAATTGTTTGTTTTAATGAAGTGAATTAAATAATTATTTTTTATTTTCATTTAATTATTTATTTAATATTATTATTTTTATTTAATTAATTATTTATTTTATATTATTATTATTTTATTTTATTATTATTAACATTTTTTTTATTTATTTTTAAAATTTAATTGTAAGTCTATTAATAATTTTTCAATGTAAAAAAGATAAATCATCGATAAATTTTGAATTGTAAAAATAACAAACTTTCAATCCTTACAAATATTTTTATTGACAATAAAGATTAAATAAAAACGATTAATTTTTATTTCAAATCAAAAATATCCGAGTAATATGCTTTTCGCATTTCGGCCAACAATATATGAATTGTTTGGTCACGTTTGAAATCGTGGCAACATGGACATCCATTTGAACATGTTACTCTCATACTATTTTTACAAACAATGCAATTTGCAACACATCGGTCACCAGATTCCTGAACGTTGTCATAGTGAATCTCGAGAAGGTCTTCAATGTTAATCCCTGTGAAATAGTAAATTTTTGTTGCGAGAAACTCTGGTGCGCAATAATCCAACGTATTTTTAATTCTTGGATAAAGTTCCTGAATTTTCTTTAAAATTACTTCAAAGAGATAAAGTAAATAATAAAATAAAATACATATTTAAATATACATGATTTAACTTTTGACATTTTTTAATACTTAATAAAAAATAATACTAACTTAAAAACATAAAAATGGTAAACATCAACAAAAATATACAAAAACAAAGAATATTTTCAAATAATTTATTCATTCAAAGTTCTTCGTAATCGTCATATTCTTCATTAACTTTCGAAAATTATTCTAAACTGTTACCTAAAACCACATCACCTCTCCTATAATGACCATATGTTACACTTTTATTTTTACCCACCTAAACCCTTTTATCATCCTTATTTGTTATTGCAGTTTTACTGTTTTTAATTGTAAATAAATGATGTTTTTTTACTAGTAATACGAGTTTGTGGTACCGAAAAAATTAAGTTTTTATTATAACAATCTAGGTATGACTTATGTCATAAGTAAGTACTCTTCAATGTTATACCCTTAGCTTTGATACTTTCAACTCCAGACAAGAGGCTATAACATTTTGGACGAAGGAACACCCACTTCTTGTATTTAAGTCCTTTATTCTCGTCTTTGAACTTTCCAATGACAGAATCAAGGTTCCTACTATACAAGGGATGTTTTGGGTCATAATTAGAAGTATCGAGGAGATTATCACGAACCATAGCAGATAAAAGAATGTCTAACTTACAATTCTTAATTTATAGAAAAAAGGAATCGGTGTCCCCAGCAACTATATTTAATTTCACAAGTGAATTCTTTTCGATATTTTTCTAACTCTATATATTGTAATTGATACATCCTAAGTTTAGATAAATCGAATACAGTTTGTCCAATGTAACTTGGTCGATCTAAACATACCGATTCCTTATTTAATAACACAGATACCAAATCATTGTCGATTTTGAATGATTTCCGAAAAGTTGGTTTTGAGCAATAATTAATAAATTTACATAATAATAAATTTACATATGCAGAATTACATAATCTTAAATTAATAATTAAATAAATTTGGCAACGATTTAATTAAATAAACCTTTCGTACGATATATTTCGATAGCACAGCTATCATTTTCAGGTACTCAAAACTAACTAAAAATATTATGAATTAACATTTAATTTAAACAAATTATTTTTTATTAATTTAATTTTTTAATAAATAAATATTTTTAAAAATATATTAAATTCACTTTTAATTAATTTAAAATTTTCACTTATATTCTAATTTTTAAAAATTAATGTAATTTAAAATTTTCAATTATTTTAATAATAATAAAAATAACAAACATGATTTAACATACGTAAACTATTTAAAAACATTCAAAACATTCGTAGTCTTAGCACTTTGCACATTAATCTTTGGATCCAATGACCTTATCAGCAATGCTTCACATATCACGCATTCCCAATAATTATTAAAGCTTCTCAACAAAATTCTAAAATCAGACATTCCTATATCACTTTTACAGCCTCTATTGTGTTCACTAATATTGGTCAAACCCTTCAATCGACAATGCTCAAGAACTCGAGTACAGAGATGACGGGAAGTCTCTCCAATGTATGTGGCATTACACCCATTACATGTAAATTGATAAACGAGATCATAACACAATCCAACCGGAGTTTTTGATTTATTAATAAACATATTGCGTACCTTACGCGAATTAGAGACGATCTTATACTCTAAATTTCCCATCTGTTTACTTAACTTCCTTTTATAATTTTTAAAGCCTTCAGAGTACGGCAATATTAACACATATTTAGGCTCAATTTTTTTATATCCATTTTTAACATCACCCAGACCAACACTCAATTCACACCCATCCGACAAATTACATTCAGACTTTCCAAAACATGGATCCTTAGGATTTTTAATCAATTTATCAACAGTCTCTTTTATCATCAACAATAAAAATGATTTAGAATACCTTTTCTTTATCAACAACTCAACCAATTTATCAACACTTTTTACCGAATTAGCAAAAGTAGAAGATAAAGACCATGAACGATAAATCAATCCTTTCACCATATTTCTCTTATACTTAAATTCACAAAAGCTTTCTGGAGAAGTATAAAGCCCAGTATCAGTTGGTTTTCTATAAATCTCTGTCTCATACTGTTTATCTTTGCGTTGAATTAACAAATCTAAAAACGCAATTGATGACTTTCTCTCCGTTTCACATGTGAATACAATGTTTTTATGTAAACAGTTAATAAAATGCAAAAACGGTTCTACATGTTTCTGGTTTTCAAATACAAGAAAAATATCATCCACATACCTTTTATAAACAAAAGGTTTTTCAAATTGGAAAGAAGCAATTTTCTTTTCCAAACTAGCCAAAAATATTGATGCCATCGTTGGTGCTAAAGGGGAACCCATAGCGACTCCATCTATTTGTTGATACCATTCATCATTGAAAAGAAAATTGACATTTGAAGTAGCAAATTCAAGAAGTTTACGAAATGCCCTTCTATCGAAAATGTGATGTTCCGAATCATTTTCATTCCACAACGCACAGCATAAGTCAATCGTCTCAACCAGTGGCACATTCGTAAACAAACTACAAACATCAAACGAAACCATAACATCATTCATACTTCGTTTTTGTAGCTTTGCAATACAAGACACAAACTCAAAGCTATCCTTACATTCAAACATAGGAATGTCTGATTTTAGAATTTTGTTGAGAAGTTTTAATAATTATTGGGAACGCGTGATATGTGAAGCATTGCTGATAAGGTCATTGGATCCAAAGATTAATGTGCAAAGTGCTAAGACTACGAATGTTTTGAATGTTTTTAAATAGTTTACGTATGTTAAATCATGTTTGTTATTTTTATTATTATTAAAATAATTGAAAATTTTAAATTACATTAATTTTTAAAAATTAGAATATAAGTGAAAATTTTAAATTAATTAAAAGTGAATTTAATATATTTTTAAAAATATTTATTTATTAAAAAATTAAATTAATAAAAAATAATTTGTTTAAATTAAATGTTAATTCATAATATTTTTAGTTAGTTTTGAGTACCTGAAGATGATAGCTGTGCTATCGAAATATATCGTACGAAAGGTTTTTTATTGGCGTTATCGTTTAATCTTAAATTAATTCGTTTTTTAAGATTTTCAACGGTTTTTCCGTAGAGGCTATTATTTAAAAATTTTTATAATAGCTTTTATCTAAGTCATTGGTTGATTGCGCTCTAAGTTGTGTGTTAGTGTCTATACTTTTTAAATATTGAATTTTGATTACATTTAATGACTCTATGTATATGTGTAATTTTAATTTGTAAAGAAACAAAAAGCTGAAAAAGTCTCCAATGAAGAACATAATTCTTCTTTGGAAAATGTGTTAGCATTAACTTTTTAACCTTAGAACCCGGAGCGCACATCTTTACAGCAGCTACTGGAAAATCATTAAGTTTATGATGAAGAAATGTTGAGATTTCTAAATCTACTTCAAATGTGACAGCAAATAACAGTGATTCAAGATCCTTATTCAAAAAACTAATTAAATTATTTAATTGATTAGTATCAGTAGCCCATTCAAAATTTCCATATGGTAATGGTTGACTTAAAGCCCAACCGTAGAGATTATTGATGTCAATGTAAAACAGTTCGGTGTTTTCATCAGATACTACGTGATGTTTATTAACAAAGGTTAATTCACCACGGATTCCCCCTTCAAAAAATTATACATCTCCATGTCAGTGAGAAGTTCAATTGGTTCGTCAAGAGTCATAAGAGCCGATTTCCAAGACATACCGAGAATTCCATAAAAGTTAAGTGGTTCCAATCGGTTATGAGCTAAGGACTTTGAACGAAATTGCTGGAAAAAGTCAGCCAAAAGAAAAACATCAAGTTTGAGGTAAACCATCATATAATCTAGTAAAGAGTTACAATTGGTTTCTTCCCAAATAGATTGAGCCTTACTATATTCGGCTTCAGTTACATCTTCCCAAATCGGTGGAAGTTCATATGTAGTTTCTAAAACTTCTTGAGAAGTTGCAAAGTTATAAGGGGAAATGCCTTAAGTATCGATAATGCTACCTACAAATTCCGAACGAGTTAGGAAGAGTGATTAATGTTTAAACTGCGTTACTTAATGAAATATTAATAAATTGACAAGAATCAATGAATTTTACAGTTAATCCACTGATTCTTGCTGACAAAGAAAGAAACTTTTCACTTGTTACAGGAATACAACTTATTTTCCACGTGGTAAAATCACTCATACCATACTTGAGAATATGGTGAAGATCATACCCTCTCAAATTATGAAAAACAACTGGAAATTCAAACCTTATTTGTCGAGAAATATTACATTTGGAACAAGCTGCTCCAAAATATTTTCCAGTAAAGTGATCATGGTCCTTAACCGGTACTGATAAAATCTTACTACACAAATAACAACAAGTTGCCGAAGAAAACGAAAGAATGTCTGAGTCTGTTAATAATATTTTCTTTTTATAATTATTTTGATAAAACGGTAAAACAATATTAATTGAAATATTATTTATTTCTTGTAGAAAATTAACTACACAATCATTCACCTGTAAAATTGTTAAATTAAAGTAAACCGGCCGAAATCGGCATATGTATTTGAAAATGTATGTAATCTGAAGGTAAGATAGCCTCAAAATCAGCATAAAGGACGAAAGAAGGAGTAACGGTTTTAGCCCTATTCTTAAATTCCAAGTTTTTATTTAAAGGTAATGTATAAAGAGTTGTGCCTAATTGATTTTTATCACACAACCCTTTATGTTTATTTAATGAAATTATATTGCGAAAACCATTTAGACATCGATGACACCATATACTTTGAACTAGTATCAGTAAAAGAATGATTCCTATATTTTAAAAGCCTATCTAATTTAGTAACAGCGATATAATGATAAGAATCAAGGCTTTCTAATAAAATTAAATTAATAGGTTGTCTCCCCACAACTTTAGAACAATGAATTATTTCGACATAAGGGTATTTGAAAACTTCAGGGTTAGAAAAATTATTAATTAAATTATTTTCATCATACGTAAAGACATTAATTGAAAGATTTGGATTTTTAGCTTCAAATTTTGGAATGTCACAAAGTTTCATAGGTAAATCAGAAGGTGAAAAGTCAAGTTCAGATGTGTTGTAGCTAAAAGTTTCATTTCTATGATGATTACTT
Source organism: Schmidtea mediterranea (assembly GCA_022537955.1). Taxonomy (NCBI): domain Eukaryota; kingdom Metazoa; phylum Platyhelminthes; order Tricladida; family Dugesiidae; genus Schmidtea; species Schmidtea mediterranea. Next base: position 229,989,625 of record CM039680.1, read on the forward strand.
ATATTTTCATGATTTAAAATAGCTAAAATACTGTAAATGAAGCATAAATTATCGGAATTAGCAGCATTTACAGTACAATGTTTATTTAATAAGGATAATGGTGTTGGAATAAATCCATGATTACTCAACCGATTTATTTGTGAAAACTTGGTAAGAACAAAATGAATTTATTTTATTTTATTTAAAACCTTCATCCAAATATTAATCATTCATTATTCTGGCAGAGTTTGAAATGATGAAAGATTGAAATTCTCCATCTTTTTCAAACTCTATATCAATACAAAATTGAATCTTAACAAATCCCATTTGATTGATAACATTATTTAATTTATTATTTAACTATTTGGGTACTGTAATTAACTTTAAATTTAAATTCGAAACATCAATTCTTACAATGGCATGTGATTTGTTTAAATAAAAGTTAACAATAGGTGCTATCGAGTCACCATATTGATTAACAATAACAGAAGGAGTATCAACAGGAAAAACATCAGAAACATCATCTGAATCAGAAATGATTATTACATCATCAACCATCTTTGATTCGTCAGAGTCAGAAAGTATAATAGTATCTATAATTTTAGGAACTTTCGAAGAGCGTGGATTATTATTATTATTTGTTTTTCTTTTCTTTTTTGTAATATTATTATTATTATTATTATTTTTATTATTATTATTATTATTATTATTATTATTATTATTATTATTAATATTATTATGATCACTCAATGGTATTTTAAAAATATATTTTCTCTTACAGTTAAACTGTGTTAAATGTTCCTTGTGGTTTAAATAAACGTCTGTATAATTCATTTTATGGGTGGTTTTACACGTGGGACAAATGAAATAGGTGATGTGGTTATAGATATGAAAATAATAATTCTCCATAATCGTATCACAATTTCCAATAAATTAATTTTACACACAATGAATAAATGAATTTGATTGGTTAATTTTATTTTGAAAATCTTATATAAGTAGATTAAAATAGTTTAAAATCATAAAATGAATAAAAGTAAATGGTTTTCATATTATGTAATTATTCATTAATTGTTTTTATAGAAACCTCGGTTAGAAAAGAAGCTGTCAAGTTAATTCTTGAAGAAAATTCGTAAATGCTATCAGTTTAAGCAGAAATTCACCAGTAATGTATTTACAATATTCAATGGAATATTTAAAATTTCCAATCATATATTCATTTAGGGTAAGTATTTTCATTAAAAGTAATATTATTAATAAATTTTAATAGGAACCAACAACATTGAAATAAAGCCTATATAATATGAAAGTTGGTGAAATTGGGGAAATTGATCGAAAAAATATAACAGAGTTATTAATAGCAATCAACAAAGATATTAGTTTTAATGAACAATTCACTTTTATGAATTGTGAAAAAGAATATAATTATGAAAATAAAAAAGAAAATGAACATTTTATGATTAAAATAAGAATTCAAGGATAAAAAGAAGGAAATCAGACTATTCGATAAATTTGGAAAATTATTGAAGCCAAATGTATTTAAATAAAATTTATTTAACTCTATTCGTCCTAGTTTTTTATTTTTTATCATATTGTTTGAATTTATTGTGTTTAAATTAATAAAATGTTAATATTAAATTTAATTCAAATATAATTAATTATCATTTTATAATTATGATATGATAGTAAAAATTTAATAATACTTACATTTTACTGTTTTATTTTTGCGAATCGGAGTTTTAACAATTTGAACATTTTTGTTGATCATTTTTATTAATGACTTTAAATCTTTAATTATGTTATTGACGGATTCCATTTTCTAAAAATAAAAATAAAAATAATTAAAAATATGATAAAAAAACTTACTAAAGTTTGGTATTTGATAAAAGTGAATTTTTTAAAAAATGCATTCAGTTATATATTAACAAACATGTAAGTGATTACATGATCAACCAATTAAAATTTAGTTTATAAAATACACTTAATTACATCACATCAAAAACATTTAAATACATATAATCCTCTGAACTTAATCCTTTAAAAGTAATACGTATTACATAATTCATCTTTAATTACATTTATAATTAAAAAACAATTTTGAAAAGAAACTTTATTCAATAAATTCATTTATTTTTCATTGTTTTTAACCAAGCTAAGCAATGCTGTCCACAGTTTTTGTCATCGGATTTTTATGACGAATTCGATTGTATTCAATTGGCATTAACATTGATTCTAGTTTATTAATTAATATAAGGGTTTCACATAAATTGCAAGCCAATGTTCGCCACTGAGATTAGACGATTGAGTATTTACAATCAAAGCTTTGTTAACATTGATATATGGAATTTTATCTAGAGTGAAAACTCCAAGAAATTCTTTTACCAATAATTTTCTACAAATAGAATCAATCTGAATAGAACTAATAATAATTAAAAAATATATAATTAATAAAATTTCTTACTTCATACTTGACAATTAAAAAATCTCAATCTGGCGTATAGTTCAAACTAATACTGTTCGATTGGAAATAATTTGAATTTCCTTTTCAAAAACTCCATATACAATTACCGTAACAGATTCAGTTACGGGTGATCCAAACTTTTTCCACTAAAAAATTTCCATTTTGTGGTAACTGACTTTGATTAAGATCGAAATCTGGAGAGAATACGAATGTAAAAAATGGATACCTATTTCTAAAGTCTGACATACTGATACTACAATTCAAATTTTTATTAAGATATCCCATATTCCTATATTGCATATAACTTGTACTATAATTATCATTTTCAAAATCTTGACTATATTTTTCACAATAATCACTTCCTTTACTTAAAGTTATTGACTTAACGTTTAAGTGATCAAACATAGTAAATGTATCGAAAAAAGAACCACTAAATCTTTTATTTCCACGGAAAGTTACAAGGATAAAATTAGGTAATTGTCTATCACCAAATATTTGTTCCTTATAAAAAGAAGAAGATCCAATAGGTAAAGAAAATTCAACAACTTCTTTGCTTCGCATTGGATAAATTACATTTCTTGTTGCACGACCAATTTGATGACCCGCTAAAACAGAAGGTTCAACACGAAATCTTCTAACCATTAATTTTGCATTTAGCAATACTATTTTAGGTACAAATTTAGTACATGTCAGACTTTTTTCTGGATTTGCTCTTGTTAATTTAATTTGGATACTAACACCTGGTAACAAATATTTGGGTTGATCAAAGAAATCAAATTGGCATGGAGAACATAATGAAAATGCTTTTGATTTTGCAATCCATGTTTTTCGCATAATATCATGTTCAGTGTAACCCATTCCCCTTAAAGATCTATGTTTAGTATCTTGATTATAATTTATAATAGTTTCAATTATGGCTTTGTCTGCAAAACTATCATTTGCTCCTTCAATTTTAGTAGAATTAAAAACTAATTCAGCGTCTTTAAAAAGAGTTTGAAAAAGGAAATTGTTTGCTGTTACGTCAGCTTCTTGTGTAATATTTTCACCTAAGCTATTTACAACTTTCAACTGAATATATAACAAAGTATCGTTCAAATCTAAATATTCTGTTTGTGATCCGTTAATGTAAAATTGAATCGAAGAGGTACCAGCATCAGTTATTGAATTCATTGGGAAAATATCTTCAAATGAACCATGTTCAATCACGGCTTGAGGGAATGGTCTATCAAAAAGACATAATTCAGATTTTTCACCATTCATTTTTCAAATATAGTTCCGAATCCTCTCATTCTTTTGTTTATATGTTTCTTCATAATCTTTCTACGTTTAAGTGTCCCTCCTTTTTGTTTATTTTCATGATTAAATACATCACTTACTTTATTAATAACACTAGGTAAAGTTTGCATAACATTAAGTAAAGATTCTATAATTTCAGATATTAAATTTGATTTTAAAGCAGGTAAAAAATCAGAATTATTATTTATTAAGTCATTTGTCGTTTTCATACCAAAATTGCCTATACGTTTAAGAATAGGTAATGCAAATCTACCTATTGTTTTCAACCAACCGGTTCCAAATTATTTACCTATAAAATGCGGTAGTTCTCCACCAGATTGACTACTACTATAAAAATTTACAATGTCAGGATTACTCATTTATTTTACGAAAATGTAATGTAAGAAAAGTTTATCTTCTTTACCAAATATATATTTTCCACTATCGTCACGAATATTGATTTCTATATTGTTTATATATGTTGACGATACAGAAAAATACATTGGATTTTTCTCTATAATTTGAACTAGATCATCCTTTTTATGTTTTTCAACCCATACACATTTCAATAGAGGTATCAAAACATCACCAACAAGAATAGATTCAATGATATTTGTATAGATCATCATTTTTTGATTACTTTGCAAAATTTCTGGTAAACGTAATCCAACAATAACTTTTTCTGAATATGATTTTTCACTTAATCCCAAACTTTGAGCCAAGAATTTACTAAATTTAACATTACTGACATCATCTTCCAATTCAATTTTGACTAATCTTCCTTGTTCATAAACTGATCATTTATTTATGATAAATTAGTAATGATTAAATTTTCTTCAAATTTATCTGTATACTCGACATCATAAAAATAATGTATAGTTAATCGAATGGTATCAAACTTTATTTTACGATTATTTGAAGGAATTTTAATTTGATTCAAGTTTTCAACAAAATTTATTTCTTTTTTTCTTAAATCCTAATTTTTGAGCTTCTGCAATATTGTCAAATGAAATTTTAAATGGAAAATATTTACAATTAATATTTAAAGTATTTCCATCAATGTATACTAGATAAAATATAGAGTTGTGACTAATTTTATATTCATTCTTTGCATCGTTATAGTAAAAATATTCATAACTTGTATTTAATGTACTCTTACTATATTTAATATTTGAGTTGTGATAAAATGGAAAATTATTGTATACAAAAGTGAAATCGGTCAGAGAAACTTGCCATTCACCTTCCAAATAAATTGGATTTTGAAATTCAACATTAAATTTATTAGCTTTATTATTTGATGAGTAAGAAGACAACTATTACTCGGTAGATTTATGTAAAATTCTTTATTCATTTATTTTTCTAAAATGTATTGATAAATGTGTTTTAGTATCTTTACTAAATTTAATTAATTTTCCACAATCATCGCGAATATTAATTTCAATGTTGTTTATAGTTGAAGTTGAAAATGGTAAATACATTGGATTCTTCATTTCTAATTGTATAATTTCCCCTTGTTCATAGTTTTTAAACCAAATAGATTTTAATAGAGGAACTATAACATCTCCAGCAGTTATTGGTTCAATAATATTCGAATAAATGAACATTTGTTGATGATGGTGTAATAATCTTGGAACTTTATTACCAACGATGTCTTTATCACTAAGGTTTTAATTAAATTGTTTTCAAAATATATTTTTGAAATGTTATCTGCAAGTTTTATTTTAACCAATTCATTGTTTTCAATTTTTAGTTCTTTAAACGGAGACGAAATAAATGACATTAAATGTCCTTGTTATTCAGATAATGTGTTTATGAGTAAATTATCTTCAAAATATTTTTCAAATATTGTTTTTTCTTCATAACATATAATTATCCCGAATTGTTCCAAAACACCATCATCTGTAAATTTTGGTAATTTTAATCGACAATGATCATCTTCATTAATGACGGATATAGATTTAAATCCAAAACTAAACGCATGTTGAATGTCAGGGAATGTTACTTTAAATGGAACATGTGGACAGACAATAACCAAGTTCTCATAATTTTCAATAAAAACATCAACATTAGGGGTATGTTTAGAATTTATCAATTCATAAGTTTCATTTTGATTATTTATTTTCAAATATTTTATTTCAGTAACATTCTTCATCGTTTCATAACTTAGGTAAGAATTACTATAAAACGGAAATGTTTTATGCGCAAAAGTAAAATCAATCAAAGCAACTTCCCACTCACCATCCAAGTAAATAGAATTTTGAAATTCGACATTAAAATTACTAGCTTTATTATTAGAAAAAATAAGAGGACAACTATTACTAGGTAAAATCATATAAAACTGGTTTTCTTTCATAATATTTATTTTAGTATTTGGTTTTCACATATGCAAGTTGGGGTTTCATATCCATGCCATTTAACATAGTATTGTTTATATTTACCAACATTCTTGGATTTTAATATCTTTTAAATTCTGAATATAGTAGGGGCTTCTATAACTTGGAGTTCTTGTTCGTAGAATTTTCCACTAACTTGATTGTTTTCCTCATCTTTGATAAAGTGCATTTCAGGATTCTGATTCGTATCACTTTCTGAGATTTGAAATACTTCATCGCTCCAATTGTTGTAGAAATTCTTGATGAATGTAGAAACACTGATTTTACTTATTCTAACGTGATTACCCACTTTATATTTAGGCTTTTTAATGATAGAATCAAATTGTTGTGATATCCAACTATCCATATTATTCGTTGAATAAACATCAATTGGTCGCATTCCATTTAAACCATTATGTGGCGAATAATTGTAGCTATAAATTGCTTTCTGTAAAACATTTATCCAAGTTTTATTTACTTTATATACGAAATATTTTTTCAAGCGATCTCTTAGAGTTCGATTAAATCTTTCCACGGGGGCAGCTTTAAATTGAGAAAATACAGAGTAATGATTTATTCCTTTGATAATTTCTTTAACTTTACTATTATAAAATTCTTTACCTAAAGAAAAAATTTAATTTAATTAATTTATTTAATTGCATACCCAAATCAGTTTGTAAATTACGAGGCTTGCCATCAATAAATAATTCATTGATTGCTTCCGCCATTTCATTCGCCGATTTGGTTTTTGTTGGAATAGCACGGGCGAATCGACTAAATATATCAACACATGTCAAAATATATTTGTATCCCTTATTAATTTTAGAGAATGGTATCATTTCCATCAAATCCATTTGCCATAAATCATCAACTCCCATTGTTTTATAACTACGGGTTTTGAATTTCTTCAACATTGGTTTATTTAAACTGTACGCCATTTGCCCAGATAACCAATTCTGAGTTTCTTTATTTGAATTAACTACTTCCTTTGTCAGTTTTGTTACACCACCAAAACCAGCGGGATGTTTTGAATCTGTCCATACTTTTTCGATCTTTTTCACTGTGTTTCGATTTTTGGTTAATGCTTCCTTCATTATTACAACAAGTTGTCAAAATATTTAAATCTAAATTATGTTTATCCGGTTATGAATTCTTGATACCCATTAAGAAGTTGCAGATAATACTATTGGAATTAATGCCCTCAAAAATCCACCATTTTGTTTATATATTATTTTTCGCATCAGACGACGATTCTTAGTGTTTACTAAAAATAAAAGTGATATTGGCATCACGAATCGCCTATCAACATTGAAGTAGTGATTTGATAATCCCTTGTACAGCCTCTAGAAACATTTGACACCAACCATAACAGTAAAAACCGAAATTTCGATTTGCCACGACTTATTCAATATGGGGTTAACCATAACGATGACCGAATGAGAGAACTCTACAAAAGGGAAATACGACATGAGTTACGAACAAACATATAAAGAAAAATTTAATTAACATATAAATAGACTCGTTTCGTTAATATAAATACGATATCTAAAGTAGGTCTCACCATATAGAAATAATGATTTCATCCCGGACCTCTAACGATGGAGGATGTCCAACCTTTGGCACTTTGCGAACTGACAGAATGGTCATCCCATAATAAATTGAAACATTTCCGATTGAATTTTTCCTGGAATAAGAAAATACTAGAAATAACCACCTCATAACCGCATAAGTCAGGAGAGTAAACCAACCACACACAGCCAACGTGGAGGGAGGCAGTGAAAATTCTATCACCAAGACAATATTGACGAAATTGTCACGAGAAGCTACGCCCTAGCAAATCGATAGAAGAAATTCAGAAATTCAACCAATCAGCGAAGGCCACCACTTCTGCAAGTTCTCACCCGCTCAAATTGGATGAGAATTAGTTAGCTGATATAAATACATGGCGATTAACGAAGAGCGCCATTATTTTCACCGAGATAAAATGCACAAGACGACACAAAAGAAACAAGACATCTACATGCACGAGACAAAACAACCGGGAAAGGTCAGGACATTCCCCAACAAGGATATGCCAACACAGGGGCAGACGAAGGTCCAACACTTCCCGAATATCCAAACATGAAGGATTTTGCTCAGAGAGTTATTCAATTAGTTATGATTAGTTATTCAATTATATAATTATGTAACGTAAACATTAACACCTATACGTCGAAAGACTTACATTAAAGAATTGATACAATAAAATACCTTTAGAGTAATACGTTTCATCTCGACATTATTTATTTAATCGTGTAAGTATATAACATAAATATTAGTATTATAAGTCGAAGGGTTATCTTGAAATAATTGGTACTATAATATGCCTTTACCTAATATAGTGGAACTATTAAATCAGTGATATGGTTATTTCGATGCAAATATTGTTACTATCAGCAGAAGAGTTTATTTTAGAATAGTAGATACGGCGAGATACGTTAAATATCATTGGTTAAATTTGTGTATCCAACAGCACAGTAAGAAGATCCTCAGCATGAGGGAGATAGACTCATGTTATAACAGATAAACTACCACAATTATAGTGATTAATTTTGATGGATTTCATGAAACGGTTTTAGTTAGAAGTAATCTAATATAGAGTCTAACATTCAAAGAAGCGATTGGAAACAGATCCGTTTGATAATCAACGCAGGTAAGTTGAGTTGAATAAGTAGCGACGCTTAGAATGAAATGCACGATCGACTTACATTATCAGGGATGAAGTGGCTAGAGATGAACAGTTTTATTCGGGTCATTTTGAACAGTGGTTGCTGCCAACGATTGAAATAGACCGAAAATCTTATCTTGTTGACTCAGGAAGAATATAGTTGAAATGACTCGACAAGTGAACAACGATTAATAGCCTGATGCTGAGACATTAGATAAAATAATTAATTACTAATTATAATAAGTTGTTCCAGCAGTCAATGGAGAGATATCGAGCGGACAACATTGACGGTCTCCAGCAAATTTGCGGGACGCTACCGACAGGCTCTTTGGGATCAAGGATAAACCATATCCACGTATAGTACCCCCGAATGGCCGAATCGGAATTCCAACAGACACGACAAGGATACAGAACTACCGAGGCTGGTGATCAAACGAGAGCCCGGGAGAAACTCAGCTCGGGCGAGGGGATCACTCCACAAACTCAAGCAGTTAAAACGAAGGTACCGATGCCTTGCCAACCAACAGCGCAGACGATTAGCAAGGATCAATGAGGACATAGTGGTGGGTTACAGGGTTTCAAATCTTGCTTATCTTTATGGTTGCCCCGGTAACGCCATACAAAATGATTCCAGCTGCCACTTGGCACCCGTTGCTAGGCAACGTTGGTAATGTGTTCAAGTGGTGGATTGTCCGCAAAAATTGAGCATTATTGCTAGTACTGTAATTGCTCGGACAACCCTCGGGTTCACGAGCTGTCGATAGAAGACCTGTGCTCGCTTTTAATCATTTGGTCCCCTTGCGTTTTAGTTTCTATCGTTTATCTAATTGTTTTATCGACATTAGTTTAGCAATGGAATGGGTGGTACTACTTATTTAACCCTTCTACAGTGTTGCTTCAAAACCTTAAGATGATATAAAGATAATAAGAGGTATACGGAAACCACAATATATACCAATGATTCTTTATTTATCTATGAAACACATGGATTATACGATTTCCGACGGTTTGGAAGATCGAGCGGCTCGGCGCTTAGCCCGCTCCTTTCGTCCAGGTCGACGACTGGCTATTGACGGGGTGATTGGAGTAGTTAAGGTTGAAGATGGAGTAGGGTTCGCTTCGCGATAGGCCAATTGAGCAGGGGCGAAGACCAGAGGGTAGGTCACCGCTGCTCCCTCTTGACAGGCGGATAACGCTACATCTAGCCCCTTGATTTGAGTCTTCAGTCCTTGGACCATTTGCCTTTCTTCCGCCCATCCCTTCTGGGCTGCGGCCAATTTTTGTTACAACGGTTTGACCCTCTTTGGTTCTATCCACGTCGCTTTAATTTGCTGGGTTTCTCGGACTAACTGGACGAGTTGATCGTGTAGTTTCCTATTGGTTTGTCTCGCCTGGGTTAATTCATTTTGGAGTAACTGCATGGGGTCCATCTCTGGAATAATAAGGGTTGAATTTTATGATGATTATTATAACGATAAGTGTATTTAAACTTAAACATAGTTATGAAATGAAAGCTACGATAATAAAAGAAGAGAAAGAATTTTTAGAATCTATAATGCTAATATTTTGCCACATAACAAAATGTTCAAATCAGGAATTGTCATTATTGCGACGGTCCCTCGTCAGCGAAGAATCGCTTGATCCCTTCTTCTGGAGAATAGCCAGGGATCACAAACACTGGTCTTTTGAGATTCCGGACTGGTCTCGGTGAAGGTGGGTAACTACTGGCCAGACGTCCTGCCGCCAGGTCATCTTTGACGTTGGCCAGGTATTCCGTTGCTCGTGTTACAGCTGCCTCGACTTGGCGCTGGTGTTGGAGGAGGCCCTCCAGGAGCTCTTGGGCCTGAGTTAGGATGTCCTGGGATGGGTTTGGCTCATCAGACAGCTTCCGGAACTGTCTCATAAACTCCTCCGGTGATGTGTCCTCTTGTTTGTCTGCTTCGGCCACGTCAGGGTATCGCTCTTGATACACTCGATTCCATGCCTGCCTCCATTGTTCCACGACATGAGCAGGGGGTTCTACCATAGCTCCAGTTTGGCCTAAATGGAAAATTGACGAAATTAGTATTGTTACTCAGTATTTCTCTGGAGATTTTAAATTGGGGCGGTGATCTGGTGGATTGCAATTATGCAACATTTCTCGTCGTTTAAGAAGACTGGGTTAGCTCAATTTCAAAGGCGCTAGAACTCACAGAACTCGACGTTGAACGCGTATTGCTGACCGGTCCGGCAATGTATTTGGAAATTAGGGAGCACGACACTTTAAAGCTACGGGATTTCACGTTCTCATGCCGTAAAGGTCCATTCGAGAAGATCGTTACCGACGTTGCCAATCCTTTATGGTTTATCTTATTCAGTTTTCGAATAAGTTATTCATTTCTAACAATTTAAAATTTGTGTATGTTCATGATATTCAAATAGATGTATATTTAACTATTAATAGAAGATAAAGGAAAATTAAATAAATACATAATTTTCAAGAAACCTTACCAAGTATCTTTTGTACATTTATTATTATTTTCTCTTTCGGAATAAAATATTAATAAAGTGGTCTATCTCTCAAGAAGCATTAACCGGATACGTAAACTTTTATAGGTCTTTTAAACTAGAATGATTTTAACAATTACCGTTCAATCGAGTAAACATTTACATGTCTTTTAACTAAAATGATTTCAACAATTACCGTTTAATTATTTCAAAATAAAATCGTTACATAGGGGACAAAATTCATACTACATGTTTGGTTCATTACTCGATGAAAAATGCTGGGTCGAATGGGAATGATAACAGTAACATGATTCACCGATGGGATGGAAGACGTCAAAGGAAAGTGCTTGGAATGATCGTCAAGCCACTATCATAATTTCCACGAGAGTTTAATTCAGATTTCTGAGTTAAGCATTCAGGGGATTCGTTAAAAGTGAATTTTCCAATGCTCTTCTTATGTAATCCGGATGAGAACTCTTACGCAGGGCTGGTTAACTAATCATTCGTGGAGCGGTAGACCAATTGGGGTTGCTGAAGGTGCGTAGCGACAAATGAGAAGCAGAAAAATGATTGCTACACGTATGGGACGCCAGGGGTTTTAGATCTGTCTGGTATAGAAATACTGCGGTGCATCAGCAAGTACGGTTTCTTTGGACATTGCTTTTAACCGGGAGAGTTTTCTTATGCTATCGGGTATTTTCGGCGAAGGTGATGAGATGGTTCCGTCTCTAGGGCTCGTACACAATCAAAATTTAGTATTAACATTAATTAAAATTTACCTAAAGGGGCTTCTGCAACTTCGGGAGATTGGGGTTCGAAACCCTCGTCTGAGATATTTGGCGAATACATAATTTGTCGAATCTGGTGTTTGGTTGGTTATTGATGATGAATATATTTATGAATATATAATGGAAACCCGATGGCAGGAAGTGAATGCCAATCGTGGTCTCGACTATGATGGTTAATGTTTATGTCACCGGAAACGCCTACGAGTAAGATTGTTTATTTTTCGGCTGGTACTTGACGAAATTTATTTTAGACAAGTTGAACTATTGAACCTCGATTTAGTGTATTATCGGTGAGGTTCATGTTTGGTCAATGGATTTTCTTATTGATTGTCAATGGTTTTGTGGAAAATCTCTCTCGGGCATTCGGTAATTTATTATATTTAATTACTTTATTTTGGTACATAATTCAAGATATTTTCCTCGTCGCCAAATTTTCTTGTTGGAATCATTTATCCCCTTCACATTCATAATACCGAAAGTTTGTTCAACTTCGGTTGGAATCTCATCGTTAATATCAAGTCAATCTACTTACCTCCCGGATTGTATCTGCGTTATTTTATGTTATTTGAGTTGGTGGGTTACAGGGTTCCATATCTTGCTTATCGTTCGGGTGACCCTAGTAACATCATACAAAAAGTTGCTAACCGCCACTTGGCACCCGTTGCTAGGCAACGTTGGTAATGTGTTCAAGTGGTGGATTGCCAGCAAAAATTGAGTACCATGTGCTAGTACTGTAGTTGCTCGGACAACCCTCGGGTTCACGAGCTGTCGATAGAAGACCTATGCTCGCTTTACATTGGTTCCTTAAATATAGACTGATTAGTGTAGATGAATTCGAGTCTAACCCATTATGACCGACTACATAAGAGCTAATTTATTTAATGAACAACAAAAAAATGTATATCAATGGTCAGTTAATTCGATCGACTTGCTGCTTGTGCGGCTCGGCGTCGGGCCCGTTCCTTACGTCCCGGCCGGCGGATGGTTGGTTGGATGGCTGTCGACTTTGAGCTTGGTGCGGCACCACCAACGGCACGTTGACTCGGTAGTTGGGAAGGGGCGAAGATGAGCGGATACGTTACCGCTTCCCCTTCCCTACAGGCTGCTAGGGCGACTTCTAAGCCCCTGATCTGCGTGCGTAGACCCTGGTTGAGCTGACGTTCTTCGGCCCAGCCCTTTTGAGTAGTAGAGAGTCGCTGATATAATATCTTTGTCCGTTTGGGATCTAAACAGGTCGCCTTGACCTGTTGTACTTCGCGAGTTAACTGTAGTATCTGGCTGAGTAGCTCCGCGTTTGCCTGCCTAGCGCGGGCTAGCTCATTTTCCATTAATTTCAGGGCCGACATTTCTATGAAGCAAAATATTAATTTTGTCTAATATGGAGAACTCTAATTATTTCAAACATAATCGTAGCAGGAAACTTATTTAAAACAAAAATTTCTAAGATGACAATTCATTATAATTTATCATTAATAACATCAATAAGATACAAATGTTAGTCATGCTTGTGTCTGGAGGTTCAGGACTCTTCGAGAAATTTCCTGACTCCCTCTTCCGGCGAATAACCGGGAATAATGGGCACTGGTCGTCGGAGGTTGCGTGCCGGTCGAGTCGGGTACGTCTCCGCGATGCGTCCGACGAGGATGTCCTCTTCAACGTTGGCAAGGTACATCCTCGCCTTCACAACCTGTAGATCGACCTCCTCCTGGATCTTCTCCCATTGAGCCAGCAGGTCTCGAGCATGATCGACAATCTCCTCGGCAGGGTATTGTTCCTCCTCTGGTCGGCGGGGGTCATCCCCTCTGCCTAAGACTTGCCACAGAGTTGGGCACGATCTCTTTGGACGTGGTTCCTCGAGAGTCATTGACGGGCGCGCTCGTTTCCAGGCTCGGCGCCATTCATCGGCCTCTTGTTTCGTAATCCAATTTGGGAGCATGAGTTCTTCTGAAATGAGGTAATATCATATATTCTCGCACTATTTACTAATAGATGAACGTTTAATCAATAATCATAGGCTCATATGCTTAAAGTGCTCGTTAATTTCAGGGGGTACGTTAATTGATTACGTTAATGTTCGGGAACTTGATTTTTTGATATTTGAGCTGAAATCATAGGTTGGTGCGTTCGGATGACTTCTGTGGTCTCTCTATGTTGGATTTGGGTCATTTATCCTTTAATATGTTATCGTAAAAATCTATCTGCGTTTATCGTACAGCGGGATCTTATCGATTTGTAGTCGGTTCCCCTATTGTATGATTTGGACGATCTTTGGTGTGTTAGTGATTTTTATTGTTTGCCAAATTGCAACGATTATCTGCACATTTGTGGTGTTATTTATTTCTCGAATGGGAGTAATTACTAGGGTACTCATGCATTTCAAGTATTTATTAAATCGAAACAATTTACTAGTATCTACATAATTTAATTATTTATCGATGTAGACTAATTATTGATATATTCGTCATCCGTTAATGTCGAACAGGATGTTTACCGTCGACATTCGAGAACCCATGTGTTCATGATGGTGACATCCGTTCGCCCTTTGTGCCGGTTATTTGAATATGGCGATTTCACTATGAACTTTAATTCAGGTTCATTAATTTATCATTTGAATCTAAATTATTTATCTGGTTAGGGGACGAAACTTGGAGTTAATTGTTCGAATCTAGTTTAGTGCCTTTGAATGATCTTTATACTATGGGAATCAGTGCGGCTGTGACATGGATTCATGGGTTACTCTATGGAGATAGTAGGTTTTTATTTTTCTTATCGAATGGTTTATGATTTTACTTCAATGCAGTTATCGCGTTCGGAAAAACTATTCATGTCGCTTATCTGGTTTTCAGATTTATGTTATTCGAATTCTGATCGATTTAGTGGAAGCTTATCAATGGCAGTTATCAAGGGAGTTTTATACTAACATTTGATTTATTCGTGGGGATTTTTATGCAATAGATTCTTATTCATTTTATGGTTTTGATTTATTCTGACATTATCTAGACTATTCGAACTTCCTTCAAAAGTTAATTGATTTTCTTTAGATTTTCGTGCTTAATTACATAATGGGCTTGTCATTTATTTTAATTACTAAACGTGCTTGGTTTGGATTTAATTTGGTAACTGATCTCAATTTACCTATTGAATCGTTTCAATCCTATGTGGCAGGTAGTTATCAATTTTAGTAATTTGATTTTTATCGCAGTTTCACTCTATTTTTTTTCCTACACATTCCTTCAGTTGGATTCGCGGTTCACTTAATTCGTCAGTGGAATTTTAGTTAGTCTTATCTCGTGTTGGATGTAGTAACTTTTTAATCTACAAGCTACTCGAATTTTTCTCAGTTAGATACTTTATGCGGGTTTCTTTACTGTTAACTTGTTTAGAACTAAAACATTTTATTTTAATACGTTTGGATCTTTAACTCATTTAACTTCTTCTTTATCTAAAGAATTTCAGGACCGAAATTTCCTTTACTGACACGGGATGATTTTAGTATTTAAACAGTGGATGAATTTAATTCAGACGTATAATTTAATCAAAGTCCTCTTGATGATTATTTTCATTAAACTAAATCAAAACGTCGTATTCAATTATTTAGATCAACGGATCAAGTCAATTTGAATTACTTTTAATTTGATAAAATGAATTGTAGTCGTTTAATTAATGGCTTATCCATTCTTACCTCATACTAAATTAGTTCAATTTACTGAATGACATATTTATAATTAGTTTACTTTTATTCCATTACTTAACCAAAGAGATATTTATAACTAATTTTTCTTTTAATCCGTAATTTAATTTACTTCAATCAGCGAGATAGTTGTAATTAATTTACTTTCAATCCATAATCTAGTTTAATTTAAGCTATGTGATAATTGTAATTAATCTACTTTTGATCCCTAAGGTAATTTAGTTTTTAAATCCCTAATTTAATTTAATTTCAAGTAATGAGATGATTGAAATCAATTTACTTTTAATCCATAATTTAATTTGATTATGATCAATTTATTTTTTAAATCCATAAGGTAATTTAAATTAATGATTTTATAGTTGTTTCGAAGTAAATTCAATTTAGTATACCAATGATCAAATTAATTCAAATTAGTAATTCAGGTTAGTTATATCAACGACTTCAGTTTAATTCATCCCCGTACCTTTTCCCTTTAATAGATCCTAGACGCATTTGTGTTTACATTATATTTATTGAGTGCCCACTGGACTACTCGGTGTTATAAGTTTAAGCCGTGTGTAGTAAAATTTTAGGTCGATTTTTCAGAATTGAGAAACGAGGAAGCAGCCAGAGACTTCTTCCTTATTTCTCGCTTCAGCTATAGGGATAAATATTTACGTTCCGACCGCTGCGTTGCGCACGCTGAGTCTTCACGGGTGCATATCATTGGCGATTTTCCACGCTCTTACATGCAATTGCACTATGTTGATTTTACTAACTTGCGTGATGTGTCGGCTGTGGGCCGGAAAAATTTCGACAGATTTAATTAACAAATTATATATATATATATGAAACAATTTATGCATAATAATGTTTATTAATTACAAGAAAAATATAACAAGTTACCATTCCAATCCATAAAAATAGCATAAATTCATACAATAAACCAAATGCCTCTCTTCCCACGCCGACGTCCGAACAGAGCTCTACAGAGATGCAAGGTACGGGGTGTGGAAAGAGGGTTCCAAAATCAATGATTCTCACCTAAAATTTCTAAAAATTCAAACAATGATCTCGAACAGATTTAAATATTTAAAAACGATTCAAATATTCCGAAACACGGTGTGTTTTTCAAAAATAGTTTTAAACTAGTTAAAATGGTTTTTGATCAAAATGGTTTTTGTTTTTAAAAACGGTTTGTTAAATGTGAAAATGGATCAGTATATATACCTATTTGTGTGACGTGTGAAATTTGATGTAGTAAAACAAAATTCGACCTTGTTCTTTTCTAGCAAATTCTATTATTTATTTTTATTATTTTTCGATTTATTTTTATAATTTTTTATTCAGAATTTAATTCGAATTATTACTAATTCAAATTTTCCGATTTAAATCTTGCTTTAATGAACTTTAACTGCTTTTTCCAATTTCGTCGAATTTGTCGTGTCTTCTTGCTATATTTGTGTAGGTATCGTGCGGTTCTTGGTGCATTTGTTATTATTTTAATTTATTTTTATGTTTCTTAATTTATATTTAATTCTTTTATTTCTCAGATTTTATATGGTTTAATTGGTGTTTTGGGGTTTTATTTAAATTGCGTGTTGTGTTTGCGTGTGTGTTTCTGATCCATTTAAACATTTTGAAGGCCATCTACGTTCTGGCCCAACAGAGTAAACGAATATTTTTAATTTACCGAAATAAATTTTACATGATCTTTCTTTCGTTTTTAATATATTAAAAAAATCGTTTTGCCATGTCTAGGCGAATTAATAAGGAGTTTCAGGTTATTTGGAATAGCATACGATGATTTCTTTAGAGAAAAAACCAATTATAGGATTGATCACGGGCTAGGATTTGCCTTATAAACCGCACTATAGTGGAGGTTATTTTAAACATTTCGATTATTACATGGTAGTCGACACAAATGCACCTAGGTTTTAGCTCAATTAAATTCCCCCTTTTGTAGAAGTTTGAGTTGATTAGAATTTTAATTCAGAATTACACAAAATTTTAGGTTGGTTTATTGTAAATCGAGGAATTTATGTTATTTCGTTTAAATCTACAATTACCTTAGAGGAAATTTGTTGATTAAATCAATGGGATACATTAACGTTGCTTAGTACTTATTTTAAATACTGAAATTTAATCACTATTATATTTAGTTTTACTCAACAATCAATTTACTTTTAGTCAATAAGTTATAATAATCCAATTTAATGAATTAATTATCTCTACTCTACTTTTAAATTATAATAATTCAACGAAGTACTTTAGCTACTTTAATTTTCATTAAATCAATGAATTACCTATTTAATGATTACTACTAATTTATTCGAATTGCAAATTTATTTCAAAATATTAATCCAAATTAGTTATAACAACGAGTTCCATTTAGTTTATTCCCCGTACCATTCCCCTTTAATAAGCCTTAAGTGCATATTGTGTTTACATTATATTTAATGAGTGCCCACTGGACTACTCGGTGTGGTGATTTTGAGCCGTGTGTGAGATAATTTAGGTCGATTTTACAGAAATGAGAAACGAGGAAGTAGCCAATAGACATCTCCCTTATTCCTCATTTCTTCTATACGGGATAGTATTGACGTTCCAACCCTGCGTTCCGCACGCCGGGTCTTCACGGGCACAGATCATTGGCGATGTTCCACGCACTTACACGAATCTGACTTGTGTGTAGATTTTATTTACTTGCGATAAGTGTTGGCTGTGGGCCGGAAAAATTTCGACAGATTTAATTTTGGGTTTATTAAATATATAAAAAACAATTTATTAGTATTATAAAATCTATTATTAAGAACAATATACAAAATTACTTGCAACCAATACATTCATAAAAGCATAAAAATGCATCTCTCCCCACGCCGATATCCAAGCAGAGCTCTACCGAGGTTGCGAGGATGTGACGTGGAGAGAGAGCTCCAATTAACACTATTTCTCACCTAAAAGGAAGTTCTGAATATAGATTTGCAAACAAAATTCTAGATCAAAAATGATTTTTAAACAAGTTTTCAAAATGGTTTTCGTTTGAAAAACGGTTCTTGGTTTGCAAAAATGGTTAACTTTAATGTGAAAATGGATCAGTATTTATACTTATTTTCTGTCCCTAACCTCGCATGTTAAATTTGATGCAGTAAAACAAAATTCGACCTTGTTATTTTCTAGTGAATTCTATTCTTTAATTTTATTATTTTTTGATTTATTTTCATAATTTTTTATTTAGAATTTTTATTGAATTATTACTAATTCAAATTTTTTGATTTAAGTTTCATTTTCATGAACTTTTATTAATTTTTCAATTTTTGTCGAATTTGTTGTGTTTTCTTGTTATGTTTGTGTTGGTATCGTGCGAATCTTGGTGCGTTTTGTTATTATTTTAATTTATTTTTATGTTTATTAATTTATATTTAATTCTCTTTTTTCTCGTATTTGATAGGGTTTAATTGATGTTTCAATAGGTTTATTTAAACTTGCATGTTATATTTGCGTGTGTGTTACTGATCCATTTAAACATTCCTCAAGGCCGTTTGTGTTCTGGCCCAACAATAGTCAGTGGACTCATACCGAGTTCAGACGGCTATCTACCGGATTATTGCATAGTCTACGACCCAAAGGATCCGACCCTTCTCGCCAGTGCATCTGGTGGTCCCGAAACACATGCTGCAACCAGAAATTCGAGATGTGCTGAATGATAGAGGAAGAGAGGAGCACGCCTACTCTCGGTGGCACCTAGCTCGAAGATTGCCGCGCAAAAATTAAGCTTATATTTGTAATCAAATAAATGTTTTTCCCTAGTGTTGGCTTAGATTAGTTGCAAGGCATTTCAGTTTAAGTAGAGAGTATTCTGGCAATTGTAGCAGGCAATGATGCAACAACTTAAATATTCAGTTAAGGTTAGTGCTAATAGTTAGATATACTCAATAGAAATTATGTCCAAATACTCTATCTGTTTTCTGTAATATTGCAATCGATTCTAGTTGTTAAGGTTGCTGATAAATTTAGTTATCGGGTATAGTTATTTGGTGAGCAAATTGAATATTTTAAATATGGAAATTAATATTATGTATTAATGTCATCGATAAAATTTAGCCATGGACGCCATCAAAGAAATTGGATCAGAGCTGAAGAAGCTTCGTCAGGAGAACGGCAGTTCATCAACAATGTATCCAGCTTAGCCGCGAACTCCAGCGGGTCAAAGCCACTTGGATCAAGCCGTCCCGAGCGAAAATATTTGTATGGGATTGTCTGGGTAACAACCATATAGCTTCAAAATCTCAACGCCGAGAAACCCTCCAGACCATTGATAAAATCAAACAGTCACAAAAATTTCATATCATATATTGAACTGTTTCTAATAAATTAAAGTAAAATTAAAATAATCCATGTGAATCTCAGAATATAGAACCTAACATTTAAATTTTTAATAAAATTTGATTGTTATCATAAAATTAAATTTTTTGAATTATAATTTACAGTTTCACTAAATTATATTAATAATGACTTTGATTTAACTATAAGTTTTCTAATTATATGAATCATAAAGTTAGGTATAATCATCTCATAAGTAACAGAACTAACTTTGTTTAAATAATGCATATTTATTGCGGTCATCATGCTTGCATCTAAGAATAATATATTACTTACTTTTCAACAATCTCAATTTAAAATTCATGACACAAAGTAACCGATTTTTATGTTACAATTTTTAATACTTTTATTAGATTAGAAACTACACAGACAATTTCTATCAATTCAACAAGAGAGTAATTATTTTTATCACTGTATTTTTTAGTAATTCTATTAAGAGATGAACATTTGGGATTTGTTTTAGACGGCTCAGTTTCACCTTGCAATAATTATATATGTGTTTCTGATGATTGTAAAGGACTTTATCTATACAGTAAAAATGACTCAAATTGGATTTTATTGCGACAAAGTTGTCTTGAGAGACGGTGTTCCAAAATAAAGTTCACTCACGACAGTCAATATATTATAGTTGCTGACAAATCAGGTTATATATTAAGAATTCCATTGGAGTTTGAAAATCACCAACAAAATAGCAAAGAGGAAGATAAGTTAAGATGGATCACTATGGGCCATGTTTCAGTTTTAATTGACTTTGTAAGTTGACTTCTGCTAACATAAATAAGTTCTAATATGTATTTACATTCAGGATTTGCATCCATTTCAACAACTAATTGCAACCGCAGATCGAGATGAGAAAATTCGAATTTCTTTTTACCCGAATTCATATGAGATCTATACATTTTTAATGGGACATACAAAGTCAGTTAAAATGCCAGGTTTTATATTATCATATATAATGTTATAATTTCCAGATTTGTCTCTCAAGTTAAATTTACTGCAGATGGTAAAAAATTGATTTCAGTAGGAGCGGTAAGCTTTTTTATTTTATTAAACATTTATTTATTGTGTATACGTGATTAATTGCATTATTATTTGATTAATGAAACATGTTTCCTTTATCCTGCTTTCTCGAGTTCTTAAGTCTTATAAACATACTAACTATTGATGTGATTCTTGATCTCTCTCGTGAGTCTGGAACTTGAACAAAAAGCACTCACCGGTGTCACGATAAAATCTTTCCGAAAATCCACTGCTGAGGCGCTTCATGAACATCGATAAATCAGTTTAAAGGATTGTGTCTTCGTCTCCATTGATCTTCACGCTTGCATGCATTCCAGTCGACAGTAGTTGCACGATTTGCTCGATGCCAGTTCTTCGGCCCAGCAATTGAATAAGCGAACCTTAGTGATGAATGTCAAACGTAAGGTCAATAATCAGATATCCACTCTGTCTGCAAGATACTTTTCTCATCGAGGAATGTGACGGCCATTCTTGTTATAATCAGGCCGTAACAATCTCATTGGGTAATTGGAATGCTATTGGGTTTATTTTTTATGGTATTGGATGATATCATACATGTGATTATTCCAAAATTTGTCTCTTACATAAAAGGATAATGATGGTAAGTCGTTTTGGTCTACAGATTTCAATTAGATTGACCACTGATCATAACCCGATGCTCTCTAGTATTAATACATTTTAGTATCATTGCATTTCTTGCTCTGTCCACCGTTTACACCTGAAGATATCCAAATTTGGTGGTGGTCTATGTTTTGTTTACAGTTGTTAGAGAGCTGTATATTTTAACGTGTATATATATATGTCTTGTTAACGTCTCTCCATCCACAGGAAGCTGTTGCATTTGTCTTCAAAAATGGCATCGGCACTTCCAAATTACAATAATAGTAGTTTTAAATAGTATTCAATTAAAAGGAATTTGAAGGGTTTTGGTAAATATCAAAATGATTCGAATAATGTATAAGATTAAAGAATTGTAGTTTTACTCATATTTTCACAATAATATTGTATCAAAAAATTATCATGTTTCCACTATTACAATCCCTATCAACATTTTATTTCTTTTTTCATACAATTTTTAAATAATATAAATAAAGTTTAATTGGCCAAAAACGGATATTTGTAATCAAATAATCTTTAATTATTTTAAATCAATCCAAAAATTAAATGAATCAGATAAGTTTATATATTTATTGTTATTATTAAGTTTATATACTTCACGAGTTACATCTAGTAAAACTGACAGTTTGTATATACATTTGACAAAATTTAGTTTAAAAGGACAATTTTTATCCATTTTCTTGATGTTCTAAAGTTATTCAAAAAAGTTTACAAACCAAAATATAGGAAAATTCTTCAGGTGGATTGTAACTTTTTTAAAATATGAATCTCCTAGGATGGTTATCTCATAATTTGGGATCTGAAATCCAAGCAATCACTCTACAGTCATAAATATTCAACAAAAGATGAAAGTTCAATTCCAGTTGTTACTAGAATGTTTATTAAGAAGGATAAAATATTCCTATTTTTTAAAAAGTAAATTTATAATTGTCTGATATATGATTGAGAACTGCGGATAGCGAAAACCATTTGCAGGTTGTCACACTGAATGAGTCGGTTGATGGGGTTAGGGCTTCTAGTGAATATATCCGCTTACCGATGTGCATTCTGGATGCAGCTGCGATTGAGACCGGCGATTCGATAGATTTCTATATCATCGGCGGAGAGGAGAAAGTCGTAATTGACTGTGTGACATTCGATGAGAATGATACATTGACAAAAGTAAAGGCATAATTTGCATAAGAAATATAATTATTACTGTTACTTATGTAGAAAGAAAATAATTGGTTGACAAGCGAAAATTTCAACGATTCGGCCATTTCATCACGAAACAAATTCCTTGATGCGTTACCCAAAGTACCGTTGGATAAGACTGGATTGCAAGTTTATTATGAATTGAAAGAAAAGAGATTGAAATTAAATGGAGATTTCAAAAGCGTCGAAAGTGATGAAGATAATCAATAAATTTATATTGAGACTTTTTTATTCAACTGCTTAGATAACTTTTTTCTGTAAAAATTCAAAACTTTCACTAAGAAAATCATGTAATTTAAAAAGAATATTGATGTAATATATAAAATTTTAATGCAAAATTAAATTACTAAAATACTTAATTTAAAAATAATTGATTTTAGATATTATAAATAATTCAGTGACAATTTATTTAATTTTTTAACTCCCCCAGCCCTTCAACTTTCGTGATCGAACTTTTTTTAATTATTGTTTTCATGTAATTTTTGGAATTATTTTGAAAATCCCTAAACCTATTATTATCTTTTCTGCTTTTATTTAAGTTCTCTAATTGTGTGTTAATTTGAGCGTTTTTTATAATTTCATTTCTGCCTGTCTGTTGGCGTTTATGGGTAAAATACGCACGGTTGCTAGGGAAAACCACCTTGGTAACTTACATATCCATGGGCACCAATTGGACTATTTTTTTTACCAAAGTTGTACCCGTGTTGATCTACTGTTGGCGAATAGGGTTGATTTTTATTTCTTTCTAGGGGTTTTGTGCATCTACCCCCTAAACGCCAGCAAGATTATTATTCTATCCCTCCTATGTACCCATTGTGATTGCCATGTTGGTAATGTACATAAGGGTTGAAAATTCATGAGCAGGTGAGCTCCATTTCTAGAACTACTCCTCATGATATTTTCTCTTTCGGGTTCTGGACTGCCGATGGAAGGTCTTACGTCTTTCTCTTTCTATATCCTGGTCCTTACTCGTCTATTCCTACAATTTCCACACTTATTTGTCATCTTTACCCAGTATTTATAAATGTATCTTTCAAAAATTTGGGCAGCGTTCCTCCCTTATTTTTTGGTAAATTTCCTATTTCATTTGTTTAATCCCGGTATCGACTACATTTGTCCTAGTTTACCTTTATCTTTACCTATATTAAAAATTTGATCAACAATTCCTTAATTCCCGGTACGTTTCCCATGATTTTAAGTAGTTACAACCCTCTGCGATCACCTCAATAAACGCTACTCTCTTCTGTCAGATTATATCATTCAACTTTTGGAAAACTATTTTCAAATTTACCTTCCTATACTATCTTATCCTTTCCTACTTGATTTTTAATTAATTTTCCGTAAATATTTTAGATTTTCCCTACAAAACTTTATTCCCCCTTAACTAAAGTCGCACTTCCCGTGAGTTTATTTCTGCTCGCCCGGCCACTTTTCAGTAGCCGCTACGAGTCGTTCAACGATGCACTGCGTGGAGGTCCTGTGCAATTGCCAGACCCTACTGCGGACTACCGAGGTATCAACGAGGCGCGACCCACGAGCACAACTAGGGAACTTAATCCACCAGCCGGCCCTAGATCTGTCCCACTGATAGCTATTGAAATACGTATTATAAATAAGATTTTAGGGGGATTTGTCAATGGCACCAAAAGATTCCACGACCATCCAGAATAAAATCAAAATAACAAGACGTTAAATATATATTTATACTAGAAAACAATACTTACAATCCACAGTCATGCAACCAAATTGGAAAAATTGGTATAAATTGGCATAAAAATTCTTGTCTAAGAATGACTCACAGTTCGTCTAAAAATTTCTACAAATTTTCTGCCTAACTAAAATTGTCTAAGAAAGTCTAAAATTTTGTCTAGTAGTCTCCTGACTGAAAAAATGTCTGAAAATTATGAAAATGACTGCCGTATATATAGTGTTTTTGTGCCTATGTGCGACCAATGGGCGATTTTTCGCGATTTTTAGGGCTTTTTAATTATTTTATTTATTTCGAAATATTTTTGTAATTTTTTATATATTTTTCTTTATTTTTTGATATATTTATATTTTATTGTTGGATTTTTAGTTTTATTATTATTTTCTTACAATATTATTTTTTTAACCCCAATATTTTGTTTTCTGGTCGCCTCTTCTGCCTGTGTTTTTTCTAAACCTTATTTTGCAAGGTTTTGGCAGTTTATTTTATTTTTCGTATGTTTCTTTTTGCATCTGTAGGTTTTTCCGGATTTTAATTAATTATTTGTTTTATTTAATTTTTAATTTGTTTTAATTAATATGTTTTATTTTATTTTTGGTCTCTTCTTGCGGTGCGTGCTTATGTTACAGTAGCCATATTGACAATTTCCAAACGACATTAATTTTTTTTGTATTAACTTATACAATTTTCAACTTTTTGTTTAAATTGGTTTTGTAATTTTGTTTTAATTTTGGCTCTGAGCCCAACACTACTATCCCGTTAGTCGAAAATACATCAGGGGATCCAACTATGAATTTCTTATCTTGACTGCCGATATAAGGTCTTATTTATTCGTGCCTCTTTACACTTCTTAACTTAATCTCAACCCTTCCACTATACTTGTTACTTCCATTCCTTATTTCCAAATTTCAACTACATTAGAGAAAAAACAATAAAGATTCATTATTAAATCAACTATATACCATTTAGCCAAATAGCTATTCTCATTGAATAAGGCAAAGGCATTTAGTTTAATTACACATAACATTAAGAAAGATTAAATAAGAAGTATATTATTTATATTGAAAATTCAAGATGAAACTACATTATGATACTACAGAGTTCTCGACTACAACATAACATATAACAACAAGGTTGAATAGTTGAACAAGAGGATCATGTAGATTAGGGTCTGCTTAGTGATGGCATCCGCGTATCTTGTACACATATATCACACTTTATGTGGCTTGTATTTGTTCTTTTTATTGAAAACTATCGTCAATTTCATTTTGTCAGTGGATATATGGTGGGCTGGAATATTATTCATGGTTTTACATAAGATGTTTAAATTCGGTCTCTATCTAGACCCTTTTCAAAGCCCTACTTTATAAAATCAGTTCATCGCGGCACTTAGCCAACATAAATAATTTCTGCTCTATTTCATTCATTTATATATGACTAAACCATTTTCCTTGAAGTTTTTCCAATTTCAAAAAATTCAGATAATTCATTTCCATGGGCTTTTTGTTGAATGCCAAACGTTTACAACGGCAAATTCTATTCCTTTTGAATGGAACTGACACCTAAATAAAACGATAAAAGACTAAAAATGGAAATGGTTTGAAGATCTCAGAAAATCGATTAAGTAAAGAAAAACTGCAAATAATAATTATGATAAAAGGTAAAAAAAGATGACAGATCAACATACTCATTACGAGTTTTAGAATATTATATAAATATCATATGTTTTAAGGATATCTAATTAATAAAAACCAAATATTTATCGATTAATTGAATAAAATAATTGAAGAAAAGGTATTAAACAAAAAATGTGTTGCTCCACGATCCTGCAAAGTAGGAGTGAATGGAAGAAGTTAAAAAACAAAATAATTGAAATTATCAAATAATAAAAGAAGATAAGGTCATTTTAATTAAAAAGTGCAAAGTAAAGAAAACAAAACAAAAACACGAAAATAGTTTAACATATATCGAAAGCCTGTTCAAGATAAGGAACAGGGATCACCATGGAAGCCGAGAGATGGAGCCTTCAAATTATTTTGAATCTTGACAGCTGTCAGAGAAAGTGAAAGAATTGGAAAAGACCAAACAAAATTTGCGGGAAAAAGTATTGAGATTAAGATTAACAAAGGCTCTAAAAGGAAAACTAAACTTGAATCAGAACAGAATTTAGAGACGAAGTTGTGCAAGGAGAAAAATAATAAAAAAGAAGATAACAAGGAAAACGTTAATTAAACGGTGCAAAGTAGTGACAAGGAGTAACAAGAGTATAAAGAGTGAAACGAGTAAAATTAAACTAGAGATTATTGAGGAAAAATTTGGCAAAATAAAGTTGAATTTGTTAAAGTCATCATTGAAAGTTTCGAGTAATTTCGTTTCAAAGTAAAGAAAAAAAATAAATCGAATCTAGAAGCAGCAATCAAGTGTTTGAGTTCCAAAGTATTGTGCAAAAACTATTCTTAACGAAGGGTCGTAATAAGTAATGCGTATTGTGATGATATTGAATTATTAGTGCCATTGGAATTTGGTAATCAATTGTATGAATCAATAAAGTTTATATTATCTGAAATTCGTTGTTAATATTAATACGCCTTGGAGTCAGATCAATTATTGTTAATTGCACAAGTTAAGGATAACTAATTATTACCACAATATATGTTGATTTGAAATTGATTTAGGTTTCTAACACATTTTGTCCTATCTCACACACTTCATGCCTCTTAAAAGTTTCTTATATAAATCAGAAAACAATTGATTAATTTTTAACTGTATAATTCTTAATGTAAAATGATTTGAGTATGTGGATC
Organism: Schmidtea mediterranea; assembly: GCA_022537955.1. NCBI lineage: Eukaryota > Metazoa > Platyhelminthes > Tricladida > Dugesiidae > Schmidtea > Schmidtea mediterranea. The sequence continues at coordinate 230,017,091 of CM039680.1, forward strand.
AGTTTTGTAAATTTTTTTGTTTGAATTTTGGGTATTGAACGTTTTGAACTTGTATTTTGAATTGGAACTTTTGGATTTGACTTTGAATTTTCAAACGCTTCTTTTTGGAATTTGATTTGTCTTTTTCGTATTTTGAATTAGATTTTGAAGCAAATAAATAATTTTTGAAATTCACCTTTCATTTTATTTTTTTTACTGTCGATTTATCCCAAATGTCTGGTAACACTATCGGTACTTATTTGAGTACTACCTATTCATACTTTGATGTATTTCAATATAGAAAAGTTGAAATTATTGCTAATAATCAAGAAAACCGCACAACAGCCAGTTGTGTTGCATTTACGGATACAGAACGATTGATTGCGGATGCAAAAACTCAAGTTACGATGAACCCCGCAAATACAATTTTCAATGCCAAACGAGTTATCGGAATGACTGATAAAAATATAACAATGAACATGATAGAAATTATAAAAATGGTAATAGAAACTAATCTGAAATCATTTTTTTTGGCCTATAGAGAAATTTAGAGAAATTATTATCCAAATTTATATTTTCAGTTCAATGTTGAGTTATTTTCTGAATTTGTAAGTTGAATTACTATCGAATTCTAAATTTCGCGTAAATGATTATTCATTTCCGTCATCTATAATAAACTCAAAATTTGTGACTTTAATTAATTGGTAATGGGTTTGACTGCTCCTCGTCTACAAATTATGAATTTTTCAATTTACAAGTTTATTTTTGTTCGGTTATGCGAGATCATTCTGCTTATCTCTTGAATTTAAAATGAAAAAATGATGAAATTCCATATTTTTGCTAGGTGACGAGCTTGGAAATTTACTTCATGAATTTATAAGTTTCTGAACTTAAATATTTACTGTTGTATAAGCAATACTAGATTTTACTGATAATCTTCTAAACTTGTGATCTGATCCTATATTTTTAATAACTAATCAGCGTTGTAATGCCTACCTCATAGACTTAAGTATTTATAATAAAATCACAACGTTAAATTTCGGTCTAATGTTGGTCCAGCACAAGATGACCCTGAGATTTTGTTATAGCAGATCAATATAGCAAAAAAACAAGCACGAAGATGATTTAAAATACAACATAAAACATTAACTAAACACCTTAAATTCTGAGGAAAAACACGAATAAATATAAAATAAAGAAAACACAAAAATAAAATAAAAAACTACAAAGGCACCAAGAACCGCACGAAAACGAAGTAGACAAAACCACATAGCACAGAAATTTGACCAAAAATTCAGCTAATTCATAAAATCCGTTTTGCAAAAGTTTGAGAAAAATAAAATAAAAAAATAATGAAAAAACTTAGACACACCAGCTAGTAGGACTATATACACTGCTTTTTTTTTACAGTTTTCAATCATTTTAGACTGGTAACAGTTAAACTTTCTGAACGACAGAACACTCCAAATTTTATCTTAACGAATCCATGTCTCTAAGTATTAATTACTAAGTAAGTATACTACTTGGGTATGTTGGATGATGAGGGTAGACCCATCACCACATTTATTTTAAACATACTTCAATGCAGGGCCTGGGAAATATATGGTGAACGTATACGCTGAAGAACGAATCTAAAATGTATAGCCTAGAACGAACCAATCCCCAATATGAAGAACGAATTATAATAATCTAATGTATAGTCCAGAACAAACCATCAAGCCAATTCCCAATATGAAAGACAGTATTGACAATCTTTATGATTTATCCAAACAATTATTATGACAAACCTTTGTGATTTATCCAAACAATTATTATAACATTTTATTTTTTTGTAATATGTGGAATTTTACGTGTAGTATTTTATTTTTAATTAAATTTAGGTATAGCATTATTTTTATTGAGATGGTGTTTTATAGTTATTTTATAGTTATGATTTTATATCTAGAATGCTATTTTATTGTTAAAAAATTATAAGGAAAATAAGCATAAATTTTAATTTTGATTAATTGTTAAAAAAATAGATATAAAAATTAAGTATAGAACATTAAATAAATAATATAGATTTTTCGCAATAAATAATTTCTGAGAAAATAAAGCAAATGATTCGGGTAAATAAAATGCTCCTAAAAAAATAAAATAAATAAAAATTCCCTTTTAACCCTTTCTAAGGCAAAGGAAACTAAAAGTGATGTAAAACTCTGTCTGTCAGCTGTCAATAACTATAGCAAGAAAACACATCTATGGTTTCGAATACTATAAATTTGTTCTCTTGTGGCTCAATATATGTCAGTAGTTGTACCAAAAGTAAAATTGATTACCGACAGCGTTACACTTAGATATTTTTATTAGTTTAAAATGGTGTACAGTATATTGCCACCACCTTAGAAAGGGTTAAATAAGTAAATATTTTAAAATAAACGCAAAGGAAATTAGTATAAATAGTAGAAAATGTTTAGTTAAAAGCGCCACCTAAAATCTTAACGAAAAAAGAAACAGTTTTGCATTGTTAATCTTTACAAGGCTTTAAAATAGAACAGTCAAAAACGTTCACATTGATTTTTTTGATTTCATTACATAGCATACACCTATATACATAATAACACATACACAACACGCACTACGTATTTTAAAAGAAAAGAAAATTTAAAAGTTGAAGTTGAAAGTTAATTTGAATATATTGATTTGGTAATTTTTATTGTCATTAAATAAATTATTTATAAAAAGAGTTTTGTCTTTTCATTTATATATAAGAAACAACAGTGAAAAAATTAGACCTCACCAAATTCGAGACCTCAACATTTGGTGCCGCGAACCGGGACTTTAAAATCAATTATTGTTATCAGCAATTTGAGGGATAGGAATTGAGATCAGAGGGTTAGTATAGAAATATATCGGGAAAATATATTTATAGTAAATATTATTATTGACCATAATTTAAAATCATTATCTGTTATCTAAAAAAGATAATCAGTAGTGGGATACCGACCCTCTAGCTCAGAGGCCATCTAGCCCACATACCCCACACCCCCCGGCAAAAATTTTTTTCTAAGTTTAAAAAAATAATTTTTTAGAACAAAGAAAAAGACTCATTCAAGGTCATTGGATGACTCATCAAAAATTTCAAGGTAATTAACAAAGACCATGACTCATTAAAGGTCATCGGGTGAGCCATCTAATTTTCTCAAGGTCATTTAACAAAGACCATGACTCATTCAAGGTCATTGGATGACTCATTAAAAGTTTTCAAGGACATTCAAAAAAGTAGGTCAAGGTCATTCAAAATTTCTCAAGGTCATCTCATTTTTAAAAAATTTTAAATTTTAATTTACTATTTATTTTTATAAGTAGTATATATTTTGTAAATTTATTTTATTATTATTATTATTATTAATATTATTATTATTATTATTATTAATATTATTATTATTAATATTATATTATTATTATTATTATTATTATTATTATTAATATTATTATTATCATTATTATTATTATTATTATTTTATTATTGTCAAGGTTATTGGATGACTCATCATAATTTTTACAGGCCATTGAAAAGTAGGTCAAGGTCATTCAAAAGTATGTCAAGGTTAATCGAAATTTCTCAAGGTCATATTTTTTATAAACTTTTTGAAATATTTATTTACTACTTATTACTATAAGTATTATATATTTTGAAAATTTGTTTTATTATTATTATTATTATTATTATTTATATTATTATTATTATTATTATTATTATTATTATTATTAATATTATTATTATTATTATTATTATTATTATTATTATTAATATTATAATTATTATTATTATTAATATTATTATTATTATTAATATTATTATTATTATTATTATTTTTATTATTATTAACAAGGTTATTGGATGACTCATCATAAATTTTCAAGGTCATTCAAAAGTAGGTCAAGGTCATTCAAAATTTCTCAAGGTCATACATTTTTAAAAAAAATTTTAATTTTAATTTACTATTTATTTTTATAAGTAGTATATATTTTGTAAATTTATTTTATCATTATTATTATTATTATTATTATTATTAATATTTTTATTATTATTATTATTATTTTTATTATTATTGTCAAGGTTATTGGATGACTCATCATAATTTTTCAGGGTCATTGAAAAGTAGGTCAAGGTTATTCAAAATTTCTCAAGGTCATATTATTTTTAAACATTTTAAAATTTTAATTTACTACTTATTTTTATAAGTATTATATATTTTGTAAATTTATTTTATTGTTATTATTATTTTTATTATTATTATTATTAATATTATTATTCATATTATTATTCATATTATTATTTTTATTATTATTGTCAAGGTTATTGGATGACTCATCATAAATTTTCAAGGTCATTGAAAAGTAGGTCAAGGTCATTCAAAATTTCTCAACGTCATATATTTTTAAAAATTTATAATTTTAATTTACTATTTATTTTTATAAGTAGTATATATTTTGTAAATTTATTTTATTATTATTATTTTTATTATTATTAATATTTTTATTATTATTTTTAATATTATTATTATTATTATTATTTTTTTATTATTATTGTCAAGGTTATTGGATGACTCATCATAATTTTTCAAGGTCCTTGAAAAGAGGTCAAGGTCATTCAAAATTTCTCAAAGTCATATTATTTTTAAACATTTTTAAATTTTAATTTACTACTTATTTTTATAAGTAGTATATATTTTGTAAATTTATTTTATTATTATTATTATTATTGTTATTAATATTTTTATTATTATTATTATTATTATTTTTTTATTATTATTGTCAAGGTCATTGGATGACTCATCATAAATTTTCAAGGTCATTCAAAAGTAGGTCAAGGTCATTCAAAATTTCTCAAGGTCATATATTTTTAAAAAAATTTTTATTTTAATTTACTATTTATTTTTATAAGTAGTATATATTTTGTAAATTTATTTTATCATTATTATTATTATTATTATTATTATTATTATTAATATTTTTATTATCATTATTATTATTTTTATTATTATTGTCAAGGTTATTGGATGACTCATCATAATTTTTCAGGGTCATTGAAAAGTAGGTCAAGGTTATTCAAAATTTCTCAAGGTCATATTATTTTTAAACATTTTAAAATTTTAATTTACTACTTATTTTTATAAGTATTATATATTTTGTAAATTTATTTTATTGTTATTATTATTTTTATTTTTGTTATAATTATTATTAATATTATTATTATTATTATTATTATTTTATTATTATTATTGTCAAGGTTATTGGATGACTCATCATAAATTTTGAAGGTCATTCAAAAGTAGATCAAGGTCATTCAAAATTTCTCAACGTCATATATTTTTAAAAATTTATAATTTTAATTTACTATTTATTTTTATAAGTAGTATATATTTTGTAAATTTATTTTATTATTATTATTTTTATTATTATTAATATTTTTATTATTATTATTAATATTATTATTATTATTAATATTATTATTATTATTATTATTATTATTATTTTTTTATTATTATTGTCAAGGTTATTGGATGACTTATCATAATTTTTCAAGGTCCTTGAAAAGAGGTCAAGGTCATTCAAAATTTCTCAAAGTCATATTATTTTTAAACATTTTTAAATTTTAATTTACTACTTATTTTTATAAGTAGTATATATTTTGTAAATTTATTTTATTATTATTATTATTATTATTATTATTTTATTAATAATAATATTATTATTATTATTATTTTTATTTTTATTATTATTATTTTTATTAAAAATATTATTATTATTATTATTATTATTTTTTTTTTAATAATATTATTATTATTATTAATGTATAATAAAAACAAAACAACTACATAAACTTTTATTATAAGGAAATAATTTTATTATTAATAATATTATTATTTATATGAATAATTATATTATTAATTAGTATGATTACTTATTAATATTGTTTAATTATATTTATTTTTATTATTTTTATAATTGTTATTATTAATATTATTATTTTTATTAATAATATGATTAATAATATGATAAATTAATATGATTACTTATTTCTTATTTTTATTTTTTAATTTTATTATTATTATTATTTTTATTATTATTGTCAAGGTCATTGGATGAGTCCTAATTTTTTTTTCGAGGTCATTTTAAAGTATGTTAAGGTCATATAAAATTTCACAAGGTCATAGTATTTTTAAACATTTTTTATATAAATTTACTACTTTTTTTTAAAAGTAATGTTTTAATATTTTTTAATTTTATTATTATTATTTTTAAGGTTATTGGATGAGTCAATATTATTTAAAGGTCATTTAAAAGTAGGTCAAGGTCATTGTATTTTAAACATTTTTAATTTTAACATACTACTTATTTTTTATAAGTAGTGTTTTAATGTTTTTTAATTTTAATTTTATTATTATTATTATTATTTTTATTATTATTATTATTATTGTTATTTTTATTAATATTATTAATATTACAAGTTTTTATTATTATTATTTTCATTATTATTTTATTTAATTTTCAACAAAGTTTATACAAATAATATTGAATAGAAAAAGTTTGTTCAATTGTGTTTTATAGGAGAATGGGATAGAACAATGGTAAATGTTTGTAAAAAGTTTACGAAAAATTCTATATTTTTAAGAAAATATGTGCAAATAAATAGCAAAACTAATTATGGCTCAAATGTGTGTTTTAAGCCATCAATATGTTACACTGTTTTTGGAAAAACTTTAATGAAAATATGTGTTATTTTTCAAGAATTTATGAAATATTTATTTTATGGATAATAATGTGTATGTGTTAAATCATAAAAATAGTTCAATATTTGTGTAAAGTTTGAGATTGTTAAGAAATATGTATATAATTTATGATACACACGCGTTTTTGATTGAAATATGTGTGTTTGTTTTACCAATATAAGAAAAAATATGGACAATTTTTAAGAAAATACATGTAATTTATGATTATCATGGGATTAGAATTTGATTAAAGTTGTGAGAAAGTTGTTAAATTTGAAATAAAAAGGATTCATTTGTAAAAAATGTTATTACTTTGAAGAAATTTTAAAATAAGACTTTCAGCAAATTGGTAAGAAAATAGTAGTTATTGAGAAATACTTATTAAAATTACCAAAGTTTTATAATTTTTGACAAGTCTTGATATATCTTTAATAAAATTTGTTAGTACTTTGAAATAAGAATTTAAAAAAAAAGTTTCAACACAGTAGCAAATTGTAAAGAAAATAGTATTTATCAGTTAATTAAATTAACTAAGTTGTAAAATAATTGAAAAAATTTGTTAGATTTTTTTAAAATAATAAGATTGTTAGGTAATTGTTCTAGGTACTGGTTGAATGAAAATTAATGTATGTTATCAACAGCTCATAGTTTTTAATCTTACAATTTCTCTTCATTCCTGGAAATATTCGTAAATATTAAAATTATTCAGAAAATTGTCAATAACAACATAAGTAATGGGTAACATAAATTTTTTAAATACTAATCAATTTTAGTTTTTAATTAAATTACAAATATAATAATAAAATCAAATAAACACTTGAATACATGAATTGATCAATTTCTTAGAACTGAACACGTATCGTATATTCTATTCAAATTCCAATAATATCATTTAAATTAACCAAAATCTTATTGTTATATTTTGATAACCCTTAAGTCAATGAAAATGTATCGATTTCACTAAGTATACATCTTTTGACATTGATATCCAACCGAATAAATCACCATAAAAATATCATAAATTCCACCTCTTGACCTATCGGTTCTCCCTAAAATAATATAAAATTTACTCTCAACCAATCATTTCTCTTTAAATGACAATATTCCAAACTATATTCAATATTTTTCATAAAAATCACCGACTCATATCGATATTCAACCGAATAAATTTCTTGAAATCCCTTAAAATAAATTCATCTTTTGATCAATCATTTTCCATCAAATAACAATTTTTCCAGCCATATTCATTATTTTTGATAAAACTCCCAATTTAGATAATATTTACCAGTAGTGGGATACCGGCCCTCTAGCTCAGAGGCCATCTAGCTCACATACCCCCCCCGGCAAAAATTTTTTTTTGCGCTAAGTTTAAAAGTACAAATTTTTTAGAACAAAGACCATGACTCATTCAAGGTCATTGGATGACCCATCATAATTTTTAAAACAAAGACCATGACTCATTCAAAGTCATTGGATGACTCATCAAAGTTTTAAAACAAAGACCATGACTCATTCAAGGTCATTCAAGGTCATGGAAAAGTAGGTCAAGGTCATTCAAGGTCATAGGATGACTCATCATATATTTTCAAGGTCATTGGATGACTCAGCATATATTTTCAAGGTCATTGGATGACTCATCATATTTTTTCAAGGTCATTTAAACAAAGACCATGACTCATACAATTTTTTTTTCAAAATTTTTTCTATGTTGAAAAGTACATATTTTTTCAAGGTCATTCAAAAATTTTTTCAAAATTTTTTCTATGTTTAAAAGTACACGATTTCCTATGTCACCGCTGGACCAAAAAAGATAGAATATTTTTCGAAATTTTTTCAAAAATTTTTCTATGTTTAAAAGTACACGATTTCCTATGTCACCGCTAGACCAAAAAAAGATAGAATATTTTTCGAAATTTTTTAAAAAATTTTTCTATGTTGAAAAGTACACGATTTCCTATGCCACCGCTAGACCAAAAAAGATAGAATATTTTTCGAAATTTTTTAAAAATTTTTTCTATGTTTAAAAGTACACGATTTCCTATGTCACCGCTAGACCAAAAAAGATAGAATATTTTTCGAAATTTTTTCAAAAATTTTTCTATGTTGAAAAGTACAAATATTTTTCAAGGTCACGGATTTTTTAATCATTTTTTAATTATAATATATCTACTTACTTTTATAAGTAGTATATATATATATATTTTTTAAATTATTATTTTTATTATTATTATTACTATTATTACAATGATTATTTTTATTATTGTACTACTTACTTTTATAAGTAGTATATATATATATATTTTTTAATTATTATTTTTATTATAATTATTACTATTATTATTATTATTATTATTATTATTACTATTTTTATTATTATTATTTTATAAAAGATTATTATTATTATTATTATTATTATTATTATTATTATTATTATTATTATTATTATTGTCAAGGTCATTGGATGACTCATCATAATTTTTCAAGGTCACTCAAAAGTAGGTCAAGGTCATTGGATGACTCATCAAAATTTTAAAACAAAGACCATGACTCATTCAAGGTCATTGGAGACTCATCATATATTTTCAAGGTCATTCAAAAAATTTTCCAAAAATTTTTCTATATTGAAAAGTACAAAATTTTTTCAAGGTCATTTAAAAGTAGGTCAAGGTCATTCAAATTTTTTTTTTTCAAAATTTTTTCTATGTTGAAAAGTACATATATTTTCAAGGTCATTCAAAAATTTTTTCAAAAATTTTTCTATGTTGAAAAGTACACGATTTCCTATGTCACCGCTAGACCAAAAAAGATAGAATATTTTTCGAAATTTTTTCAAAAATTTTTCTATGTTGAAAAGTACAAATATTTTTCAAGGTCACGGATTTTTTAATCATTTTTTAATTATAATATATCTACTTACTTTTATAAGTAGTAAATATATATATATTTTTTAATTATTATTTTTATTATTATTATTACTATTATTACAATGATTATTTTTATTATTGTACTACTTACTTTTATAAGTAGTATATATATATATATTTATTAATTATTATTTTTATTATTATTATTACTATTATTATTATTATTATTACTATTTTTATTATTATTATTTTATAAAAGATTATTATTATTATTATTATTATTATTATTATTATTATTATTATTGTCAAGGTCATTCGATGACTCTTCATAATTTTTCAAGGTCATTTAAACAAAGACCATGACTCATTCAAGGTCACGGATTTTTTAATCATTTTTTAATTATAATATATCTACTTACTTTTATAAGTAGTAAATATATATATATTTTTTAATTATTATTTTTATTATTATTATTACTATTATTACAATGATTATTTTTATTATTGTACTACTTACTTTTATAAGTAGTATATATATATATATTTTTTAATTATTATTTTTATTATTATTATTACTATTATTATTATTATTATTACTATTTTTATTATTATTATTTTATAAAAGATTATTATTATTATTATTATTATTATTATTATTATTATTATTATTATTGTCAAGGTCATTCGATGACTCTTCATAATTTTTCAAGGTCACTCAAAAGTAGGTCAAGGTCATTGGATGACTCATCATATTTTTTCAAGGTCATTTAAATAAAGACCATGACTCATTCAAGGTCACGGATTTTTTAATCATTTTTTAATTATAATATATCTACTTACTTTTATAAGTAGTATATATTTTGTAAATTTAATTTTATTATTATTTTTTATAAATATTATTATTTTTATTATTATTTTTTATAAATATTATTATTATTACTATTTTTATTATTATTACTTTTATTATTATTATTATTATTATTACTATTATTATTATTATTATTATTACTATTTTTATTACTATTATTATTATTATTACTATTATTATTTTTATTATTATTATTAATATTATTACTATAATTAATAAAAACTATATACAAATAAAACACATTATTATTATTATTATTATTATAATTATTTTTATTATTCTTATTATTATTATTATTATAAATATAATTATTTTTATTATTATTATTATTTTTAATAGTATTATTTTATTATTATTATTATTATTATTATTATTATTATTATTATTATTATTATTATTATTATTATTATTATTATTATTATTATTATTATTATTATTGTCAAGGTCATTGGATGACTCATCATATTTTTTCAAGGTCATTCAAAACAAAGACCATGACTCATACAATTTTTTTTTCAAAATTTTTTTTTTGTTGAAAAGTACATATTTTTTCAAGGTCATTCAAAAAATTTTTCAAAATTTTTTCTATGTTGAAAAGTACATGATTTCCTATGTCACCGCTAGACCAAAAAAGATAGAATATTTTTCGAAATTTTTTCAAAAATTTTTCTATGTTGAAAAGTACATATATTTTCAAGGTCATTCAAAAATTTTTTCAAAAATTTTTATATGTTGAAAAGTACACGATTTCCTATGTCACCGCTAGACCAAAAAAGATAGAATATTTTTCGAAATTTTTTCAAAAATTTTTCTATGTTGAAAAGTACAAATATTTTTCAAGGTCACGGATTTTTTAATCATTTTTTAATTATAATATATCTACTTACTTTTATAAGTAGTATATATATATATATTTTTTATTTATTATTTTTATTATTATTATTACTATTATTACAATGATTATTTTTATTATTGTACTACTTACTTTTTTAAGTAGTATATATATATATATTTTTTAATTATTATTTTTATTATTATTATTACTATTATTATTATTATTATTATTATTACTATTTTTATTATTATTATTTTATAAAAGATTATTATTATTATTATTATTATTATTATTATTATTATTATTATTATTATTGTCAAGGTCATTCGATGACTCATCATAATTTTTCAAGGTCACTCAAAAGTAGGTCAAGGTCATTGGATGACTCATCATATTTTTTCAAGGTCATTTAAACAAAGACCATGACTCATTCAAGGTCACGGATTTTTTAATCATTTTTTAATTATAATATATCTACTTACTTTTATAAGTAGTATATATTTTGTAAATTTAATTTTATTATTATTTTTTATAAATATTATTATTTTTATTATTATTTTTTATAAATATTATTATTATTACTATTTTTATTATTATTACTATTATTATTATTATTATTATTATTACAATTATTATTTTTATTATTATTATTAATATTATTACTATAATTAATAAAAACTATATACAAATAAAACACATTATTATTATTATTATTATTATAATTATTTTTATTATTGTTATTATTATTATTATTATAAATATAATTATTTTTATTATTATTATTATTTTTAATAGTATTATTTTATTATTATTATTATTATTATTATTATTAATATTATTATTATTATTATTATTTTTATTATTATTATTATTATTGTTATTATTACTATTATTATCATGATTTTTATTATTTATTATTATTATTATTATTATTATTATTATTATTATTATTATTATTATTATTATTATTATTATTGTCAAGGTCATTGGATGACTCATCATAATTTTTCAAGGTCACTCAAAAGTAGGTCAAGGTCATTGGATGACTCATCATAATTTTTCAAGGTCATTCAAAAGTAGGTCAAGGTCACTCTAAAGTAGGTCAAGGTCATTGGATGACTCATCATATTTTTTCAAGGTCACGGAATTTTTAATCATTTTTCAATTATAATATGTCTACTTACTTTTATTAGTAGTATATATTTTGTAAATTTTATTCTATTTTATTATGTTTTTTTATAAATATTATTATTTTTATTATTATTTTTATTATTATTTTTTATAAATATTATTATTTTTATTATTATTTTTTGAAATATTATTTTTTTTTCAAGGTCACTCAAAAGTAGGTCAAGGTCATTCAAAAAATTTTCAAGGTCACGGAATTTTTAATCATTGTTTAAATATAATCTATCTACTTACTTTTATAAGTAGTATATATTTTGTAATTTTTATTCTATTATTATTTTTATTAATATTAATATTATTATTATTACAAGATTTTATTAATAATTTCCTATGTTTCATGTGCTTGTTACTCACGCTCTTATATTGATAATGTCCTTATTATTCATGCGCTCCTATTGACCATATCTTTATAAGTCATGTGCGTGCAATGTTTAATAATATTATTAATGTGTAACAAAGACATTGAAAACACACACACACACACATATATATATAGTGTTAAATAATATTTACTCTCATAAAATGACATTAGATATTTCAGAATCACTTTTAAATCATACAGAGGTTTTATTTTATTTTTATTAATTGTATTAATCTTCTAAATTAAGATACCAGAATTCAGTATTGAATGGAATCAGACATTTTTAATAATCGATAGACTGTTCACAGAAACCTATGATTATTTATTACTATCAAAAATAAATAAGTCTTTTAAACATCACAACATTCAAATTCTCGTAGAATTATTCGGTTTCAAAAAGTCACTAATGAAATTATCTAGTTGTATATTATTTCTAAATAATATAAATCCTACAGAAATTAATATGCTTAATATATTCTGGGTATGCATGGATTTCAGGTTTGGCAAATATCGAGATGTTATTCAATCCTACATTGATAATGCAGATAAAATCGAAATAAAAATCAAGGATAAACTGGATGAAGTACAAAAACAATATCTTACATGTTCAAGTTGTTTAATTAATAAAGTCAATATTTTATATTTACCATGTGGGCATATCATTATTTGTTCATCATGTTTTAAAAACTCTAATAGGTGTGAAAGTTGTGGTATAATTATTGATGAGTACCATTCTGTGTATATGTAATAAATGTTATTTTGTTTCTAAAGAAATATTATTCAAGTTACTTTTAACTATTGTGAACATGATCTCAAACCCTAATTTATAAAAGCAACTAATAATAAAATAATCAAAACATAATAAAATAAGTAAATGAAAATGTACAAGTTTAGTTTTCTATAATATACAAGTTTTATTACATAATTGTTCGAAATCGTCTGATAAATCCTTTTATTGATGATGATCATTCAGAAGCCAAAATTTCATTGAAAATATCTTGAAATGGCTGAGATCTAATATAGTTAAAAACACAATAAAAATTTACGATAAGAGAGGACAATATGAAGTTTATGCTTAATTATTGACAGACCAAGTGAGGTCAAAAAGTACCTCGGCTTCATTGCACAAATTAGGCTTAGCTTGTCGAGTAATTGCACATTACACAACTTTCATGCGCGGACACTACAAAGTGTCATAGGCACTAAATTAATTAATTAATGTTTATTACTACCAAAATAATTATTTGCAGACTAGGGAGATTATAGCCGCCTACGACCAGCTTGTAAATAAAATATAATAAAGTGTAAAGATATTATTATATTTAAAAATACAAACAAATAATTCATCCATTTAAACTCATCGAAATCGAATGATGGGAGTCAAAATAATGTTATTATTTAGTCAAAACGTGATATATTAAAGGCGCGCGGGTATACTTTTAATCAATATAATTTGTAAAGTTTTTTTTTTTTATAACTATATTCCTAAAATCAATTAATAAAACCATAGTTTTTAATATATATTCATTAGTCAAGTCTTTGTTAAACATTCACTTGTATTGCATCTACATTGTGAACTAACATAATCCACGTATATTGAAAATTTGATATATTCATATTTGCTATAAAGAGTTTTAAAATATGTTGAAATTAAAAGTGTGAAAACTGAAAATACTCAGAAAGCAGAAAAAATGATAATTGATATTAGTAATTCTGTGTTTATCCAATCTATTTGTATTAAGATATATTTTATAAGTAATATAACAACTGTAAAATAAAATATCTGTAATATTCAACAGATCTCTATTAATATTATTAATTAATACTATTATTATTATTATTATTATACTTTAACTTTTTATTATTATTACCATTTCATTAACATTATTTTCGTCTATTATAATTTTATTATCAAGCATTTCGTCATCATGTGTGTTATCAACATTTATATTTAAAGATCTAAAATTTATAATTGAAGAATATTAAAATGTTTACTATTAAATTATCAAAAGTGGATAACATAACTAATTAATGATAATATTAAGTTAATTTATAAAGTTTTTACTTAAATTTTGAACTCAAATATATTTTATAAGCTAATTTTAACTTAAAGTATATATTTTATGTGTAAATATCTAATTGTGATTTGAGTGAGTAAATTGATGCACTATGTGTATATTAGTAACAGATGGCTATCAGGTAGGTACAATATGAGTAAAGAGGGAGTTAACACATAATAAATCAATAAAAAGAAAACTAATTTACCCAATGAATCAATAAAAACAAAAGCATATGGAAGCCAATCTACACAATAAAACCCCAGTTATTTTATGAAAATATTTATTAAAATGACATTCTAGCACTATTGACTTTCCAAATTGGAGTCATGACATCATCTGAATTGATCCTCTATCCTTGTATAATGATAATTGTATACCAATGAAAGTTTTCAATAAAATTTACTTCTTTATTAGCAATATAAAACTTTGCATTCTCGTGGCCAAGATATATGTTGTTATCGCTTCTTAACTTGATATTCATTGTATTTAGAATTTCGTTTACTAATTACAATCTGCATCCGATATTATTGGGTATTGATTAATGTGATTGGCATTGAAAATTTGATATATTCATATTTGCTATAAAGATTCTAAAAATATTTTGAAATTAAAAATGTCAAAACTGAAGATACTCAGAAAGCTAAAAAATTAGCTATGATGTATATAACCTTAATGTCTGCATAACCTCTTCATAATCTCGAAGTTTGAGTAATAAATTGCATCGATATTGCATTTTAAATGAATGGATATTGCAATAAAATATTATAAAAAATCATACGGAAACAAGTGATCAAAACTTATCTATATATATATATATATATATATATATATATATTTTTATGATGGAATAATACCAGTTGAGGTTCTAAGGATCTATATAGAAATGTTTTGTAATCAAGTAATTCTAAAACAAATTGAATAGTTATACATGTTTTTGTTACAAATTAATAAATTTTATCATAATTCATTAAAATATTTAAGTAAAACAATATAAAAAAGTTTTATGTAAATTGTTACATTGTTGTATTAACTTAATATTGAATCGAAGTAATGAACCAGCAAAATTTATTTAAATATTACCATCAAATTATTTATGATAATTATAGTAAAGATAATAACGTTTTAAGTAAATTATTACAAAATCATAAAATAACACAACTTGCAAATACTGCGATAAATTATTTTAATAAAATAGTTAACAAATAATAATAATAATAATAATAATAATAATAATAATAATAATAAAAATAATAATAATCATAAATTTTAATAATTTGACAGATAAAAAATTAGTTCTGATACTAGATGCTAACTAAATATTAACAAAATATTTTAATGGGGATACATAACTTGAGTACTTAATGTAATGTTCAGATGGATGAATAAGGTTTTGTTAATCATATACGATTCACGGCTTTTTATGTAAAAATAATTGAAAATGAGTCAATTATCATCAAATTAATACTGTCCAATAAAGATATCATAGCTTGTTTTAAATATCTGATTTAATCGAATTTCCATTGATTTGTCGTAGATTTTGAATCTAAAAAACATACATTCAAAGATTTACTCACTGTTCGATGAAGGGGTTACATATCATTGTGGTATTAAATAAATCGGGAACAAAATTACTTTAAAGGGTTGATAAATGTATCGATACAAAGTTGACATATATGCACATACAAGGTTGACACAACTGCATTCACATGATATAACATTCACACATCTATCAATCAAAATCATGCATTTGGGTCGCAGATGAGTAATAAAATCAATCAAATAACAAAAATGAGCAAATCACATATAAAACACGATAATTATACATTGAGGTTATCAATTTTAATCAATGTGAGGTATTTATCACATATAAAATCTAACCTATTTCATACAATTTAACAGTCTTAATATGTTTGTTATGAAAACATGGGTATATTTGGGGTACTTCATTGAAATATATCACTCACTGTTGAGAATTATTTTACGTTAGAATTATTGGAAGTTGAACTTTGTTTTATAAAACTGTCGTAACTTTTATCAAATTCAATTGGTAAAACAGAAAAAATATTTTTACTACATTACATATATACAAAATGATATTCTTCAATAATTATACCACAACTTTCACATTTACGAGTAGTGGTTTTGAAACAAGAAAAACAAATAATTATATGTCCACAAGGTAAATATATGATGAATGCTTTGTTAATCTGAGAAATTGATCATGTCAGAAAATCTTTTCTTGCATCGGACAGTTTTTTGAATTTTTATATTTCTATTTTATCGACATTATCATCAATAATTTCATCAGTGATTTGTTGAATCCAAACAAGTCTACAAAACATTCAACTAATTCATGTTTAAGGGATTTATTTCAATTTTGCTAGAAATATATCATCAAATTTTGATGCCAAAAGCCTATCAATTATTAAAAAGGTCTGACCCCCATATAACACCTAATTTAAATGGTTAGTTTATTCAATAAATATCAAACCAAACTTCTGTATCCTTTATCACCATTTATGAAAATAAAATCTAAGGTAATTTATTAATGAATGTTTAATAAATGTTTAGTAAAATATAAAATTTTGTTATTCATTGATATTCACGATAAAATATCCATGGCAATGTTGATATTTTGTTAATGAAAATATGGTCATACAATTTGATCATACAACATGGTCATACAATTTGATCATACAACATTGAGCGAATCATATATATGTATATTAGTTAATACATAGCCATTTCGTAAGTTCTTAATAATTTTACTAATATTAATTATATAATTGAGTATTTGTTACCAAATTGGAAGTCATACAGGCTTAGTCAACTTCTATATATATATATATGTTTAGAAATTATTTTTATTTTTATACATATTTATTGGATATTTTGGTAAGAAAACATATAAATTATGTAAAAGTATGGGCCATTCTCAAATATTTTCCTTTGCAAATATTTTTCCGTCAAAACATTTAAAAATCTATTAAACCAGTTTCATAGACGAAATTTATAACCCAAAGAAAAATTTTCCAGTTAAACTGTTATATTATTGTTTTTAAAGCGACTTTGTCCAATCAGATTAATGTATGCTCGTTGCACCTAAATTGCAATGTCTTTGTTTGGGAATCGAACATAATATTGTTTTACTTAGTTTTACTATGTATTTTACAGTATTTATTAATGTCATTATGGTTCTTTTTATGTGTGTATTTATAATGTGCAATTAAACACTCTTTGTGTTACTTTCATCCAAATATTTTATATATTTTCCTATGATACTTTCGAATTCATTTACGAAATGGTAGATTAAATATTTTATGTAGATTATTTAATTTTATTTTTTATTTTTAATTTTAATTTTAAATATTTAGATATATATTTGAGTATTAATTCATCATTTTTATTTGAAAAATAATTAACATTTATTTTCTACAAAATTTTGAGTGTACATTTGATTGATGATATCGAAAGTACGATCATCTTTTACGAAAACTTAAAAATAATCATTATTATTATTATTAATTCATATGATTTTGAATGTATTCCTAACATAACTAAATTTTGATTTTCTATGAATGAGTTTTCATCCAATAAATTATTTACAAACACAAATAAATACAAATAAAAGTAATAATAATCAAAAAGTTATAAATTCTATTTTAAAAACATTCGTCTTCTTCTTTATTCAATAGTTCTTTTAAATTTTCGTTTTCTCTTCTGAGGTTTTCTAACTTTATACACATTTTTCGATATTTATTAATAAGAACATCTTTTTCTGTGATATATTTTTCAAAGATTTTCATATACTCTTCTCTCTGCACTTTCAGATGTTCCTTTAAGAATGTTTCTTCAATCCTCTGTTTTTTAACTTTATCAATAGAGTCTCCTAATAATAATATATAACTTTATGAAAATTAAAATTTTATACTTATTGAGTTTTCCAGTTTCATTGAAGATATCAACTCCTTGTTTTCAGTGGTTTTATTTTCTTTATTCATAATGTAACAATGAATTATAATTAAATTATTGGAAGATATATTCTATCAGTCATTACGTTGTGGTAATTTATGATTATTTTACGTTGCAGTATTTCAAAATAACTTTAAAAATATTTATTTTACTTTATAAATCTAATATGATAATTTTGTATGATCAAATTGTATGACCATATTTTCATTAACAAAATATCAACATTGCCATGGATATTTTATCGTGAATATCAATGAATAACAAAATTTTATATTTTACTAAACATTATTAAACATTCATTAATAAATTACCTTAGATTTTATTTTCATAAATGGTGATAAAGGATACAGAAGTTTGGTTTGATATTTATTGAATAAACTAACCATTTAAATTAGGTGTTATATGGGGGTCAGACCTTTTTAATAATTGATAGGCTTTTGGCATCAAAATTTGATGATATATTTCTAGCAAAATTGAAATAAATCCTTTAAACATGAATTAGTTGAATGTTTTGTAGACTTGTTTGGATTCAACAAATCACTGATGAAATTATTGATGATAATGTCGATAAAATAGAAATATAAAAATTCGAAAAACTGTCCGATGCAAGAAAAGATTTTCTGACATGATCAATTTCTCAGATTAACAAAGCATTCATCATAAATTAACCTTGTGGACATATAATTATTTGTTTTTCTTGTTTCAAAACCACTACTCGTAAATGTGAAAGTTGTGGTATAATTATTGAAGAATATCATTTTGTATATATGTAATGTAGTAAAAATATTTTTTCTGTTTTACCAATTGAATTTGATAAAAGTTACGACAGTTTTATAAAACAAAGTTCAACTTCCAATAATTCTAACGTAAAATAATTCTCAACAGTGAGTGATATATTTCAATGAAGTACCCCAAATATACCCATGTTTTCATAACAAACATATTAAGACTGTTAAATTGTATGAAATAGGTTAGATTTTATATGTGATAAATACCTCACATTGATTAAAATTGATAACCTCAATGTATAATTATCGTGTTTTATATGTGATTTGCTCATTTTTGTTATTTGATTGATTTTATTACTCATCTGCGACCCAAATGCATGATTTTGATTGATAGATGTGTGAATGTTATATCATGTGAATGCAGTTGTGTCAACCTTGTATGTGCATATATGTCAACTTTGTATCGATACATTTATCAACCCTTTAAAGTAATTTTGTTCCCGATTTATTTAATACCACAATGATATGTAACCCCTTCATCGAACAGTGAGTAAATCTTTGAATGTATGTTTTTTAGATTCAAAATCTACGACAAATCAATGGAAATTCGATTAAATCAGATATTTAAAACAAGCTATGATATCTTTATTGGACAGTATTAATTTGATGATAATTGACTCATTTTCAATTATTTTTACATAAAAAGCCGTGAATCGTATATGATTAACAAAACCTTATTCATCCATCTGAACATTACATTAAGTACTCAAGTTATGTATCCCCATTAAAATATTTTGTTAATATTTAGTTAGCATCTAGTATCAGAACTAATTTTTTATCTGTCAAATTATTAAAATTTATGATTATTATTATTTTTATTATTATTATTATTATTATTATTATTATTATTATTATTTGTTAACTATTTTATTAAAATAATTTATCGCAGTATTTGCAAGTTGTGTTATTTTATGATTTTGTAATAATTTACTTAAAACGTTATTATCTTTACTATAATTATCATAAATAATTTGATGGTAATATTTAAATAAATTTTGCTGGTTCATTACTTCGATTCAATATTAAGTTAATACAACAATGTAACAATTTACATAAAACTTTTTTATATTGTTTTACTTAAATATTTTAATGAATTATGATAAAATTTATTAATTTGTAACAAAAACATGTATAACTATTCAATTTGTTTTAGAATTACTTGATTACAAAACATTTCTATATAGATCCTTAGAACCTCAACTGGTATTATTCCATCATAAAAAATATATATATATATATATATATATATATATATAGATAAGTTTTGATCACTTGTTTCCGTATGATTTTTTATAATATTTTATTGCAATATCCATTCATTTAAAATGCAATATCGATGCAATTTATTACTCAAACTTCGAGATTATGAAGAGGTTATGCAGACATTAAGGTTATATACATCATAGCTAATTTTTTAGCTTTCTGAGTATCTTCAGTTTTGACATTTTTAATTTCAAAATATTTTTAGAATCTTTATAGCAAATATGAATATATCAAATTTTCAATGCCAATCACATTAATCAATACCCAATAATATCGGATGCAGATTGTAATTAGTAAACGAAATTCTAAATACAATGAATATCAAGTTAAGAAGCGATAACAACATATATCTTGGCCACGAGAATGCAAAGTTTTATATTGCTAATAAAGAAGTAAATTTTATTGAAAACTTTCATTGGTATACAATTATCATTATACAAGGATAGAGGATCAATTCAGATGATGTCATGACTCCAATTTGGAAAGTCAATAGTGCTAGAATGTCATTTTAATAAATATTTTCATAAAATAACTGGGGTTTTATTGTGTAGATTGGCTTCCATATGCTTTTGTTTTTATTGATTCATTGGGTAAATTAGTTTTCTTTTTATTGATTTATTATGTGTTAACTCCCTCTTTACTCATATTGTACCTACCTGATAGCCATCTGTTACTAATATACACATAGTGCATCAATTTACTCACTCAAATCACAATTAGATATTTACACATAAAATATATACTTTAAGTTAAAATTAGCTTATAAAATATATTTGAGTTCAAAATTTAAGTAAAAACTTTATAAATTAACTTAATATTATCATTAATTAGTTATGTTATCCACTTTTGATAATTTAATAGTAAACATTTTAATATTCTTCAATTATAAATTTTAGATCTTTAAATATAAATGTTGATAACACACATGATGACGAAATGCTTGATAATAAAATTATAATAGACGAAAATAATGTTAATGAAATGGTAATAATAATAAAAAGTTAAAGTATAATAATAATAATAATAATAGTATTAATTAATAATATTAATAGAGATCTGTTGAATATTACAGATATTTTATTTTACAGTTGTTATATTACTTATAAAATATATCTTAATACAAATAGATTGGATAAACACAGAATTACTAATATCAATTATCATTTTTTCTGCTTTCTGAGTATTTTCAGTTTTCACACTTTTAATTTCAACATATTTTAAAACTCTTTATAGCAAATATGAATATATCAAATTTTCAATATACGTGGATTATGTTAGTTCACAATGTAGATGCAATACAAGTGAATGTTTAACAAAGACTTGACTAATGAATATATATTAAAAACTATGGTTTTATTAATTGATTTTAGGAATATAGTTATAAAAAAAAAAAAACTTTACAAATTATATTGATTAAAAGTATACCCGCGCGCCTTTAATATATCACGTTTTGACTAAATAATAACATTATTTTGACTCCCATCATTCGATTTCGATGAGTTTAAATGGATGAATTATTTGTTTGTATTTTTAAATATAATAATATCTTTACACTTTATTATATTTTATTTACAAGCTGGTCGTAGGCGGCTATAATCTCCCTAGTCTGCAAATAATTATTTTGGTAGTAATAAACATTAATTAATTAATTTAGTGCCTATGACACTTTGTAGTGTCCGCGCATGAAAGTTGTGTAATGTGCAATTACTCGACAAGCTAAGCCTAATTTGTGCAATGAAGCCGAGGTACTTTTTGACCTCACTTGGTCTGTCAATAATTAAGCATAAACTTCATATTGTCCTCTCTTATCGTAAATTTTTATTGTGTTTTTAACTATATTAGATCTCAGCCATTTCAAGATATTTTCAATGAAATTTTGGCTTCTGAATGATCATCATCAATAAAAGGATTTATCAGACGATTTCGAACAATTATGTAATAAAACTTGTATATTATAGAAAACTAAACTTGTACATTTTCATTTACTTATTTTATTATGTTTTGATTATTTTATTATTAGTTGCTTTTATAAATTAGGGTTTGAGATCATGTTCACAATAGTTAAAAGTAACTTGAATAATATTTCTTTAGAAACAAAATAACATTTATTACATATACACAGAATGGTACTCATCAATAATTATACCACAACTTTCACACCTATTAGAGTTTTTAAAACATGATGAACAAATAATGATATGCCCACATGGTAAATATAAAATATTGACTTTATTAATTAAACAACTTGAACATGTAAGATATTGTTTTTGTACTTCATCCAGTTTATCCTTGATTTTTATTTCGATTTTATCTGCATTATCAATGTAGGATTGAATAACATCTCGATATTTGCCAAACCTGAAATCCATGCATACCCAGAATATATTAAGCATATTAATTTCTGTAGGATTTATATTATTTAGAAATAATATACAACTAGATAATTTCATTAGTGACTTTTTGAAACCGAATAATTCTACGAGAATTTGAATGTTGTGATGTTTAAAAGACTTATTTATTTTTGATAGTAATAAATAATCATAGGTTTCTGTGAACAGTCTATCGATTATTAAAAATGTCTGATTCCATTCAATACTGAATTCTGGTATCTTAATTTAGAAGATTAATACAATTAATAAAAATAAAATAAAACCTCTGTATGATTTAAAAGTGATTCTGAAATATCTAATGTCATTTTATGAGAGTAAATATTATTTAACACTATATATATATGTGTGTGTGTGTGTGTTTTCAATGTCTTTGTTACACATTAATAATATTATTAAACATTGCACGCACATGACTTATAAAGATATGGTCAATAGGAGCGCATGAATAATAAGGACATTATCAATATAAGAGCGTGAGTAACAAGCACATGAAACATAGGAAATTATTAATAAAATCTTGTAATAATAATAATATTAATATTAATAAAAATAATAATAGAATAAAAATTACAAAATATATACTACTTATAAAAGTAAGTAGATAGATTATATTTAAACAATGATTAAAAATTCCGTGACCTTGAAAAAATATGATGAGTCATCCAATGACCTTGACCTACTTTAGAGTGACCTTGACCTACTTTTGAATGACCTTGAAAAATTATGATGAGTCATCCAATGACCTTGACAATAATAATAATAATAATAATAATAATAATAATAATAATAATAATAATAATAATAATAATAATAATAATAAATAATAAAAATCATGATAATAATAGTAATAATAACAATAATAATAATAATAAAAATAATAATAATAATAATAATATTAATAATAATAATAATAATAATAATAATAAAATAATACTATTAAAAATAATAATAATAATAAAAATAATTATATTTATAATAATAATAATAATAACAATAATAAAAATAATATAATAATAATAATAATTATAATAATAATAATGTGTTTTATTTGTATATAGTTTTTATTAATTATAGTAATAATATTAATAATAATAATAAAAATAATAATTGTAATAATAATAATAATAATAATAATAGTAATAATAATAAAAATAGTAATAATAATAATATTTATAAAAAATAATAATAAAAATAATAATATTTATAAAAAATAATAATAAAATTAAATTTACAAAATATATACTACTTATAAAAGTAAGTAGATATATTATAATTAAAAAATGATTAAAAAATCCGTGACCTTGAATGAGTCATGGTCTTTGTTTAAATGACCTTGAAAAAATATGATGAGTCATCCAATGACCTTGACCTACTTTTGAGTGACCTTGAAAAATTATGATGAGTCATCGAATGACCTTGACAATAATAATAATAATAATAATAATAATAATAATAATAATAATAATAATCTTTTATAAAATAATAATAATAAAAATAGTAATAATAATAATAATAATAATAATAGTAATAATAATAATAAAAATAATAATTAAAAAATATATATATATATACTACTTAAAAAAGTAAGTAGTACAATAATAAAAATAATCATTGTAATAATAGTAATAATAATAATAAAAATAATAAATAAAAAATATATATATATATACTACTTATAAAAGTAAGTAGATATATTATAATTAAAAAATGATTAAAAAATCCGTGACCTTGAAAAATATTTGTACTTTTCAACATAGAAAAATTTTTGAAAAAATTTCGAAAAATATTCTATCTTTTTTGGTCTAGCGGTGACATAGGAAATCGTGTACTTTTCAACATATAAAAATTTTTGAAAAAATTTTTGAATGACCTTGAAAATATATGTACTTTTCAACATAGAAATATTTTTGAAAAAATTTCGAAAAATATTCTATCTTTTTTGGTCTAGCGGTGACATAGGAAATCATGTACTTTTCAACATAGAAAAAATTTTGAAAAATTTTTTGAATGACCTTGAAAAAATATGTACTTTTCAACAAAAAAAATTTTTGAAAAAAAAAATTGTATGAGTCATGGTCTTTGTTTTGAATGACCTTGAAAAAATATGATGAGTCATCCAATGACCTTGAATGAGTCATGGTCTTTGTTTTAAAATTTTGAGGAGTCATCCAATGACCTTGAAAATATATGATGAGTCATCCAATGACCTTGAAAATATATGATGAGTCATCCTATGACCTTGAATGAGTCATGGTCTTTGTTCTAAAAAATTTGTACTTTTAAACTTAGCGCAAAAAAAATTTTTGCCGGGGGGGGGGTATGTGAGCTAGATGGCCTCTGAGCTAGAGGGCCGGTATCCCACTACTGGTAAATATTATCTAAATTGGGAGTTTTATCAAAAATAATGAATATGGCTGGAAAAATTGTTATTTGATGGAAAATGATTGATCAAAAGATGAATTTATTTTAAGGGATTTCAAGAAATTTATTCGGTTGAATATCGATATGAGTCGGTGATTTTTATGAAAAATATTGAATATAGTTTGAAATTTTTGCCGGGGGGGGTATGTGAGCTAGATGGCCTCTGAGCTAGAGGGCCGGTATCCCACTACTTTTACCCTTTAAATAACAATATTTAATCAACTCACCCTCTTAAAAATGACAACAAACCTGTTCTTAATCGGCTATTTTCACTAAAATAAATTCCACTCTTGACCAATCTTTTCCCATCAAATAACACTTTCCCCTACTTTACCATATTCATTATTTTTATAAAAATCACCTTTTAAATAACGATACTTAACCAACTCAATCCCTTAAAAATATCAAAAAATCTGTTCTTAATCGATTATTTCCCCTTAAAAGATCATAAATTCTCTTCTTAACAAATCATTTCTCTTTAAATGACAATATTTCCACTCTCTCAAAAGATTTACACACATATTGATATCTATCTGAACAAATCCCCTAAAAATATTATAAATTCCTCATCTATATTCTCAATTTAGAAAATATTTACCCTTTGAAAACAGATATTCAACCAACTCAACCCCTTAAAAATGACAACAAACTTGTTCTTAATCGATTATTTCCTTAAAATATCATAAAATTTACTCTTAACCATTCATTTCTATTGAAATAACTTTTTCCCCCACTGCACCAATAATATACATATTTTTTAAAAAACCTACAAGGGTAAATTTCTTTAGAAATCTATGTTTAACCGACTCTACTCATTAAAAATCCATCATTCGGATCATATTTACTATATTTATTCAACCAATCAAATTCCCTTAAAATTATCATAAAAATCTGAATTTTACCAATAAAAATAAATTTTCTTTAAAGTATTATAAAATTGTTATCGATACCCAATTCGATCACCACAATTTGATTCTGGTAACAAATTCTATCAAATAAAAAATTCATCAAAATGACTAAAATCGAATAAAATCTATGTTTTCCAAATAAATGAAATTATTGTAAAGTCATAAAATATATATCATATTGCTCATTAAAATTAATCAGTAAATCAAGTATAAATTCAATAAAATTTACCAGTCAACCATAGAGATATATCAATGATTTTCATAAGTATACTACTTTTGTGTTTGATATCCATGAAATCAATAAAATTGAAAGTAATTATTGATCCCCTTTTTTTACACTGTAAAATCAATTAAAATTTTAGGTTTCACTAAAATATTTTTAAAAATTAACTGATTTAATCAACTATTTAAATAGAACATAAAATTATAATTAAAATATCATTTATTATTCAAAATCTATCAGTCAAATTTGATTCTAATTGGTAAATAATTATCTTAAATAGATGTTTCATAAACATTTTGATCCTAAATTTACCTTTTATTTAAAATATTCCTAAAATCAAGTCAAATCTAATAAATTATCAAGAAATTAAGTGTTTCTAAATTTATAGATTTACCCTAATTTCTTCAATAATTTCATTAAAAACCATAAAATTCAAAAGATGATTAAAATTTACTAAACTAAACACATCGTAAAACTAGATATCACTTAAATTATCATCAAATTTCCTTAAAAGCTCTAATTGATTTACGTAGTCTAAAATTATTTTATTTTTGTTGAGTAGAACCTAATCTATTGAAAGATGTAATTTATTTAATTAAATTTTCATTGAAAATGACAAGTCAATAATAAGTCAACAAATGGAATTTTAATTAGTAGAGATTATATTCTATAAAAAAAATTTTCAGTGAAGAAGTGATATTGGTGAGAGAGTACATTAAGTGACTAAAATCGTTAAAATTACTGAAAAAAGTGATATAGCTAAAGATATCTACTAAATAGATGAAATACCAATTGATATATTAAAAACTTACAAGGGTAATATACTTTGAATGGAGAAAATATACATTGAAGAGGAAAATATTAATTGAAGAGAAAATATTCGTTGAAGAGGAAAGCAATCATTAAAGTGAGAAAATATGAATTGAAGCTAACAAATATTCAGTGAATCGAGAATTGCTTATAATAAATTAGATGGTAAAATTTTTCAATGATGAGATGAAATATCAATTAAATATTGAGAAATACTTGAAATAAAAGGAGTCTGAATTATTAACTGATCAACAAATATACTTAAAAGATGAAAATATTCACTGAAAATGAATTGTACTTTAAGAGTGGATGAATTACTATTATATTCAACTAAAAAATTATTAACAATTGAGTAGATTTCATCGGTTGATTATATTTAAGTAGGGATATATATATATATTTTGATGGACACTTATGGGTGGAGGAATAGTTATTAAAAACAATAAACGCGCGCACGTATAATAATAAAAATAATAATAATAATAATAAAAATTAAAAACCATTAAAACACTACTTATAAAAAATAAGTAGTATATTAAAATTAAAAATGTTTAAAATACAATGACCTTGACCTACTTTTAAATGACCTTTAAATAATATTGACTCATCCAATAACCTTGAAAATAATAATAATAAAATTAAAAAATATTAAAACATTACTTATAAAAATAAGTAGTAAATTTATATAAAAAATGTTTAAAAATACTATGACCTTGTGAAATTTTAAATGACCTTACCATACTTTAAAATGAACTTGAAAAAAAATTAGGACTCATCCAATGACCTTGACAATAATAATAATAAAAACAATAATAACAATAATTATAATAATAATAAAAAATAAAAATAATAAAATAAGTAATCATATTAATTAATCATATTATTAATCATATTATTAATAAAAATAATAATATTAATAATAACAATTATAATAATAATAAAAATAAATATAATTAAACAACATTAATAAGTAATCATACTAATTAATAATATTAATAATCATATTAATAATCATATTAATAATAATATAATTATTTCCTTATAATAAAAGTTTTATGTAGTTGTTTTGTTTTTATTATACATTAATAATAATAATAATATTATTAAAAAAATAATAATAATAATAATAATAATAATAATAATATTAATAATAATAAAAATATTAATAATAATAATAATAACAATAAAATAAATTTACAAAATATATAATACTTATAAAAATAAGTAGAAAATTAAAATTTAAAAATGTTAAAAAATAATATGACCTTGAGAAATTTTGAATGACCTTGACCTACTTTTGAATGACCTTGAAAAATTTTGATGAGTCACCCAATGACCTTGACAATAATAATAAAAATAATATTAGTAAAAATAATAATAATAATAATAATAATATTAATAATAATAATAATAATATTAATAATAATAATAATAATATTAATAATAATAAAAATATTAATAATAATAATAATAATAATAATAATAATAATAATAATAAAATAAATTTACAAAATATATACTACTTATAAAAATAAGTAGTAAATTAAAATTTAAAAATGTTTAAAAATAATATGACCTTGAAAATTTTTGATGAGTCATCCAATGACCTTGACAATAATAATAAAAATAATAATAATAATAATAATAAAATAAATTTACAAAATATATAATACTTATAAAAATAAGTAGTAAATTAAAATTTAAAAATGTTTAAAAATAATATGACCTTGAGAAATTTTGAATGACCTTGAAAATTTTTTAATGAGTCATCCAATGACCTTGAATGAGTCATGGTCTTTGTTCTAAAAATATTGTACTTTTAAACTTAGAAAAAAATTTTTTGCCGGGGGGTGGGGGGGTTATGTGAGCTAGATGGCCTCTGAGCTAGAGGGCCGGTATCCCACTACTATAATCCACCTGAAATAATCTATAATTTAAGAAATAGGATCATATATAGGATGAATAATAATCAAAATAATATTAATTTTATTAAAATTCTACCGATTGAACCTTATAGAGGAGAACCCGAAAAGTTCGACGATTTTTTCACTGAAATTACTCAGTATGCAGACGCTTGTGGTTGGACACTTGATGAATTAAAGAGGAGAATTCCGTTGTATTTGAAAGGATATGCGCTACAGGCATATAACAATTTAGAGTGTAGAGGAAACAATCTTGATCAACTTATAGAAAATTTGAGAGCAGAGATAGTAATTGACAGTGATTTACAAAAAATAAATGTGCAAAAATTTATAAATCGATATCAAGGATCTAGAGAGTCAGTTGGGGACTATGTGTATACGATAACAGAATTAGCGAAAAAGTCATTTGGTGCCAGAGACCACACTCCGAAATTAATTGAAGATCAGTTTTGGAATGGAATCCAGAAATATTTATATAAAGCACTAATAATGGTCGAGTATAGAGATTTGAATGAATAAGTTCACAACGCGAAAAGAGTAGAGGCAATACAAAGAGATAGATTCACTGCATCTATAGATGCAATTGAGATCCAAAGGCCAACGATGGCGAAACATAAGTTGAAAAACGATGATGATGTTCCATGGGAAGAAATGAAACAGTTATATTTAAATTTTGTAAAAAATAGACAAAAATATAGTCCAAATTCGAGCAGAAGTCAATCACCTGAAAACAGGAAAAGATTCGACGCATTGAATTTTACAGAACAAAATCAAAATCGATGTAGAGACGGTAATAGAGACAGTTGTTCTGACTATAACAGAAACAATTCTTACAGAAGCAATCGTAATTTTAATAGAGACAGTCGTTCTGACTATAACAGAAATAGTTATAGAGATAACCGTTTTGATTATAACAAAAATAGTAGAGACAATTATTTTGGGAATAATAGAGATAATCGTTCCGAATACCGCTAGTAGGATTATAGAAGTAACAGAAATAGTTCAAGAGGGAGACAATCGAGTCCATATAGACAAAATCAATATCGAGAGAGGCGAGCAAGTCCATATAATAATGATGGAAGAGATAGAGTGAATTTCAATGGACAAATCGAATGCTGCAACTGCCAGAAATATGGTCATTTAGCAAAAGTATGTACTAATCAGCGAAGTGAATCACCAAGTAGAGTAAAATTTAAAAATGAACCCAAAGTAAAAAAAATAAATGGAGTAGAATTTGCTAATACAAGCAATGAAATAAATACTTTGAGAGAGGATTTAAAAGAGTTTAAAACTCAATATGGCCGACTTATGGAGAGAAAGTCGGAGGTGTCACTTAACGAGTATGAGTGTTTTATAAATGAAGTTGATATTGATAATGAAGAGTTGATGAACGAAACAGATAGACAAATGAAAATGAAAGAGGAATTAAAAGAAGTTTTGAAAAAACGACCTTATGATGACAATGAAACATTCAGAGTAATAAATAAAGTTCAAGAAAGCAGAATTGATCCAGAATATTTAACCAGTTTAATCCCATTAATGGTAAAGAGACAAAGAGAAACACGGGTGTTTGAATTAGAAATAGAGTTAAAGGAGATGATCAAAAGTTACGGAGAATTTGTGAGAAAAAGTCCGAAATTTTATGAACCCATAAAGATAACATTGGATACTAAAGATGAATATTTTCTTCAAATAATATTATCAAAAACAGAAGTCCATGTATGTACAATCGAAAAGAAAATACGACAATTGGCAAGAGATAAATGGCCTCGAAAAATAGGGCCAAACGATGAAATAAAATTATATTTTAACGATATTGAGTTGAAAGATGGCGAGTATCTGATTGACTATGGAATAAATACAATAGACGAGAATACTATATCTGCAGTAATAGATAGAGAAACTAGCTCAAGATTGGCAACACCTTCTGTTGAACTAAATGAGGAAAACGATTATGATATGTTATTTAAAATGTGGGATCAACCATCCGAAGGGAGTACAAAGTCACCACTCGAAAAAGAGATAATTTTCCAACCATTGGATAATAAATACGGTAATTTGCAGGAGACGATAGAAACGATCTCCAAGCAAGCAATGATGCAAGATGCTGAAACAATGAAACGAGGTAGAGGACTACCTCGAAAGTCAGAAATAGCAGAGAAATCAGATGATAGAAAAACGGCAGAGCGTTTGATAGAAATAGCTAACAACAAGAGACACGAAAATCCAAAAGTAGCAGACGATAATAACGACTTAATTACGATAATTGAACTACTAAAAGCAATGAACTTAAAACGATATCCGGAAACAAAACCATCAACGTTAACTGAAAATATGGTACAAAAAATCAAATTAATGGAGAAGCAGGTCAGAGAGTTGAGTGTAGAGGATGTAAATGAGGAGGCGGTTTTAAGGATACTCTTCACAACTGGTATAAATAGAGACAAAGTAATTACGGCAATGGCATATCTAATTGCGAGATATAAAAAGCTTTTAAGATCAAACCCAAAAGAGCAAATAGATGAGGTAGCTAAAACAACATATCAGAGATTAAAAGCTGATGTGATGCCGTGGATAAAATTGAAAGGAGGTTGGAAAACAATGTATGATGAGACATTAAAAACGAGCGAAAGTGAGACGATGGAAAATGATGATACCGAGGAAATTGTAAAAAATCTTGTGAAAACGACGAAAAAACCAAGCAAAAGTGAAGGGAAATCAAGTATCTCAATAATAATAGTAATAATAACACTATTGTTAGATTTAATCAAAGTAAGTAATGCGATTATAGCATATGATTGTCAGAACTCAAAATGGGAGCAAAAGTATTCATTATTAGATGTGGAAAATTGTCCGGAAGCGAATCCAACCAAATTTATCATAACTGAACCCAAGATTTTCCATGTGTATCAAGAGTCAGATTTTATACAAACAGAAGCAAGAGAGTGTATAATCAAGTTTTCAGAGGAAAGCTTTGTATGTAATCAAGTGGCGAGGACAATGTTAGTAGCGACATTAGCGCCAGAAGCATTAATAATAACACCAAATGAGTGTGAAGAGACATTTTAAACGAAAAAATTAAAACAACGGATGGAATAGAATTGAAAGCTCAAGTAGGAGCAAGAGTAAAACAATCAGTAAACGTGGTTGGATGCACATCAACCGGCGGATATTGTATGGGAGGAAAGTATAAAATTTGGGGTCAGATAGCAGATAACATTGTGGTTCGGAGACAATACTATGTTGAATTGAGAAAATTTAAAGCATCATTTGATAGCTCATCAAAGAAAATGATGACACATAAGTTCTGTACGCTAGACGAATCTAGCTGTAACACTGGTGAGGCGATGATCGTTTATAAGATAGACAAATATGAATGCCAACTAACCAAATTGAAATCACTAAAATTCCGAACAATCAGAGGAAAACAGTTTACCGATGCAGAATCAAAGAGACTAAAAGATCAAAAAAGGAAAACAGTAATCGTACAAGAAAAGGATACCCCAACAATATATATGGCAGACTCAGAAGCAGAGGCCATGAGATTTGTAGAAAAAGGAGAAATTATCAAATGCGGAAAAGCAGTTGTAAAGACTAATTATGAAGAAATCTATATCAGTAGTAATGAAATTAAAGATGCAAAATTAAAAGTCGATCAATTCGTTGTCAAACTATCTTCATATTTTAATAATAAAATCGATTACTTTTATCATCATCAATTAGTTCAATTAGACAAAGTGTATCAAGCAACAATTACTAGCGACTGCAAACTCAATAGAGAGATACTGAGGACAAAGATGGCTGTAGCGGTTACAAACCCAGATTTAATGACACCAAGGTTGTTGGGGGAAAAAGGAACTTTTGCGAGAGTAGTAGGAGAAGTGTTACAGACCTTTCAATGTAAACTGGTTAGCGTATCACTAGCAACAAATAACCAATGTATCAATGAACTACCAGTGATTTATAAAGGAGAAACAGTATATTTACAGCCCATAACCAGAATACTAACAGATAAAATTTATATTCCAAGGAAAATCGATAGATATACCAATTTGCTTGATCTATTATACAAGCTAAATGACGAAATTTGGATTACAATATCTGATAAAAAAGAGGCAACTAAACCGTTTGAACTAGAATTAACAGAACTCGAGAAAAAGCTAGAATTTCAAGAAGTAAATGATATGAATAACAACGGCATGTATACTCGAGATGCCATAGAAAGTGCAAGAAAGCACATGTTATTTCCTAACGAAAAAGAGAAGATATTATCAATAATGGTGAGTAAAGTCATCGAGGGTAGCTACAGCGGTGATTATAATTTCGATGTGCTGCTATCAAAGAAACATTTCAAAAAAGTGGTATACAACGTATTATACATCAGATGGGGATATTTTACAGTTTTGGGAAATATGTTCTCAATTATACTGGGAATATATTATACAGTGGCATTGCTCAAAATGATATGTTCATCATTAGTATCATTACGACAACTTCGACAAGTATTTGGCAATTCATATAAGACGTTGGCATGTTTATGCCATTTTATCGCAAAATATCTAATAACAGCAAAACATGATAAAGAAATACAATTAATTAAAAACCGGCGAGTAGAAGAAGAAAAATTGATGGAAAATGATAAGAATGATGACAATCTAAGCGGATCAGAGAATGTGGAACAACCACAAGGTGGATTGTATGATAGTCAAAATCAGCAATTAAGAGAATTGATAATTAATCTAAATAATAAAATAACTAATTGTCATTGTGCAACAAGAAAGGCCTATGGATGCTACGTGTTAGAAGCAAATGAGATACTACGAGAACTCAATGAAGCCAGACTAAGCATCCAAGTATTGATCGATAACATAATCATAAAAGCACTAATAGATACCGGAGCAGCAGCCTCCATGATAAGGGAGCATCAACTATCAGAAAATCAGAAAAAGAATATAAAAAGCACAAACGATACGATAATATCTATGTCATCACATACCATGCAAGTGAGAGGAGACATTGAGTTGACTGTTCATTTCCCAAGTATCATAGTTAATCACGTCTTCAAAATAATGACTGAATGCAGAAGTAAATGCATCCTAGTGATAGATATTCTTCGCAAGTTAGATAACTGCGTAATAGACTTAACAGATGGTGCAATAAAAAGAAAAGCAAACTATCAGGAATCGAGATTTGCGGTAGTAGTAGCATTGGAAGCCTTTGAATTAGAATATCACTGTGATCATATAATTATAGTAAAAGTCAACGTCAAAAGTGAGGACACTTTCATTTTCGAGCCGGATAAGTCAATTACAAAAAATTATAATATAATGTTAACAGACGAGTATGTTATACCAAAAAACGGGATAATTTCAATAAGAATTGCTAATTATGAAAGAAGCAATGTAAAAATTCACAAAGGAACAAAGTTGGGTAAGTTGTTCAAAGGTGAATTAGAACAAACATTGGAAATGGGTGAAACGATGATGATGAGAGATGACAGTGAACAAATGGTCGAATTGAGTAAGACAAATAACGTTAAATTTTATGATAAGTAAAAAATTATTAATAACTATTTAAATGAAACTCAACAATTTCAACTACAAACATTAATCGACGAATATATTGACGTATTTGCAAAACATGAGTTTGATTTAGGGGATACCGACATCATTAAACATGTGATCGATACGGGGAACGCCAGACCAATAAAACAACGACCTTATGGGGTACTTTATAAATTAAGAGAAGAGATAAAGCGACAAATAAAAGAGTTAAAAAAGGCAGGCGTAATAAAACAAAGTTTTTCACAATGGGCATCACCCATTGTACCAGTTAGAAAAAAAGATGGCGAAATTAGAATGTGCATTGACTATCGTAAATTAAATGACGTAACAATTAAAGATTCATACCCATTCCGAAAGCACAAGAACAATATGATAATATCAGAGACACTAAATATTTTACAGTTATCGAAGCAAATAAGCGATATATGCAAATTCAAATGGAAGAGGGGGATACGGAAAAAACTGCTTTTGTCATTGAAGTCGGGTTGTACGAATACACAAGATTACCTTTTGGGTTAACTAATGCACCTGCAACATTTCAATGTCAAATGAATACAATATTAATAGATGTACAGCATTGCGCAGTTTATATGGATGACATATTAATAACATCAAAAACCTTTGAGGAACATCTAAAAGACATTGCAAATGTGTTACAAAGACTAAAAAAAGCTAAGGTAAAAATCAAACCGACAAAATGTAAATAGGCAGAGCCATCAGCACTATTTTTAAGTCATATAGTCACAGTAGAAAGCATAACACCTAACCCAGATAAAATTGAAGTTGTTAAAAATTTTCCAATCCCATCAACGCTACAAGTACAGAGATTTTTAAGATTAACCGGATATTACCGTAAATTTATACAAGATTATGCAAAAATAGCAGCACCAATGATATAACTAACAAAAGGAGTCAAAACAAAAGGAGAAAGTAAAGGAGTATTAATAGTACAGACAATAAATGATAAAATCAATAAACCACAAAAGAAATGGACACCCGAACATCAAAAAGCATTTGATCAGCTAAACGAGAAATTAATAACAGCACCAATATTACGATACCCACACTTTAAGAAACAATTTATCGTCATGACGCACGCCAGCGAAAAAGCCGTAGGGGCAGTCTTAGGACAAGAAGAAAAAGGTAACGATTACGTAATAGCATATGCGAGTAAAACATTGAAAGGAGCGCAACTTAGGTACTCAACCATAGAAAAAGAATGTAATGCCATTGTATTTGCATTGAAACAGTTCAAACCCTATATATACGGAACAGAAGTAGTAATAAGAACAGACCATAAACTATTAGAACGCCTTTGGAAACATAAAGACACCTCAAGTAGACTTTTAAAATGGGCTATGAAAATACAAGACATACATATTAAAATTATTTATAAACCAGGTAGGATAAACAAAAATGCAGATGGACTACCACGTATACCTGAGCTAGGAGCATTAGAAGTTTTTGCATTAGTAATAGAAAAACCAATAGATATACCAAAAGAACAAGATAAAGATCCAGAAATTTCTAAGATTAGAGAGGAAATTAGAAAAGGAATAAATCAAAAGTATAAAATTGCAAAAAAATTAGTCGTTATCGAGGATTTCAGTGGAAAACAGTTAATATTAGTACCACAAAAATTAAGGAAAATTCTTTTGTTACAATATCACGATGTGCTCTAGGGGGTCATTTATCAAGTAGAAAGACGGCGAGTAGACTATTAGAAAAGTACTACTGGGATAACTTAAAAAAAGACGTTAAGAGATGGTGCAATGCATGTACAATATGCACAACTAGAAAAAATACAGGGACAAAGACAAAAGCACCCCTATACCCAATCCCAGCTACAACATCGCCAATGGAGTTGTGCTATGGAATTTTTGGGCAGAAGCATTCACAACCAAAGATGAAACAGCAGAAACAGTAGCCAAACTACTTTTAGAGAAAATTATTTTTAAAATCGGCACACCTAGAAAATTATAAACAGATAAAGGAAACAATTTCATGAGTGAAACAATCAAAAGGGTAGCTAATATGTTCAACATGCACAAAATTAATACAACAGCTTATCACCCTCAAACTGATGGGTTAGTAAAAAGATTTAATGACACACTTCTCAGTAGATTAGCCGTTTTTGTGGGGGAAAATCAAAACGATTGGGACGAATACGTAAGTCAATGCACATACATACATAATATCACACCTAACGAAACAACAGGATATTCTCCATATTTTTTAATGTATTTAAGAGAACCTGCAACGCCAACAGATACAATTTTTGAACCACGAGTATCACAATATCTAGATACACCAGACTACGTAACGTTAATGCAAGAGAGAATGCAAGAGGTATTTAAGATAGCTAATTTAAAAGTCAAGTTTAAACAAGAGCAATATAAAGACGACTACGATAAAACAAGTAAACCCCATACTTTTAAAGTGGGAGATAAGGTTAGACTTATGTCTCCTCAAGTAGGCAAAGGTAAAACAACAAAACTAGCAAGAAATTTAAAGGCCTATATAAAGTAGTTAAAGTAATCAACGAAAACTTACATATACAAAAACATAAAAATGAGGATCCCATAGTAGTTCATGTAAATAGATGCAAACTAGCAGAATCGGAAATAGTAGAGGGACCACCCCATAAATATAATTTACGATCCCAGAAAGGATTAATGATGTCGGCAATCTTCTTAACAATTATAGGTATAATTAATACAACTAATATTGAAGAAAGATGTCAAACTGAATTTATGGGAGATAAAGACATTTTGATAAACATTTCACCTCAAGAAATTAACGTATTTAATCTAAATAAAAAACCGATAAGAGGCTTATACTTAGAATCAACAGATACAGAACCAAAGCTTATGGAAACGAGAGAAGAGAAAATCACTAATGAGTTTGAAAGGGGAGATAACGCTAAATTTATTAACTTAGAACCCAATGGAATACAAACAATGATACGTTACAAATAAAATGTAAAAAGATAAAGACCATGCAGATAGAGAAACGAAAAAAGAAAAGAGAATAATAATAAACACAACACCAAGAATAGAAAAACAAACCAGCTCAAACACAAACATAAATACAATAACCACGAAATTAACCAATCAAACTGTAATAAATGAAACCAAGTTATCCATTCAACGTATAGGAAAATTAATTAAATTGCCTTCGGGAAAACCAATTTTAATAAAGAGTCGGAATGAACTACAAGCATTTCAATAAGAAACAGTAAAACAACGATGGCCCTTTTATGTAATATCACTTAGTATTCTAGCAATAGCAATATTAGCAATAGTCAGTAGTGTACAAATCTACAAAAAATACAAGTGGAAAAGGCAGCGGTATCGGCACCGACTGGTCAGAAATGTACCAGGGCATTTTCAACTGGACAAATATATACCAGGCCAA
Source organism: Schmidtea mediterranea (assembly GCA_022537955.1). NCBI lineage: Eukaryota > Metazoa > Platyhelminthes > Tricladida > Dugesiidae > Schmidtea > Schmidtea mediterranea. Next base: position 230,055,682 of record CM039680.1, read on the forward strand.
TATACAATGTCTACGCTCGTTTAATAAAATTTATAATCGTCAATGTAAAATAATGTGGTCAATAATATTAATAAAAATTATATATTTATATAAAAAAGCGTATAAGGAAAAACCTTACCCTAGATTTGTACAATGTAATGGGGGTGCAAGAGATGCCGGAGGATAATTTCATGTGATCATTTGTGAAGAACGTCGCTCCACATAAAATTAGACTATCCAATTTAGCATATAAAATTATCAAACACCACAAAAAATGGTACAAAGATAGAATTATTAATGAGATATTACAGAAACCCGAACCCTTCTCTACAACATCAACAACAAAAATAGTAAAGGCCATCTACGTGATAGTAGAGAAACAGTGGGAAGAAGTTGTCAAATGGGATTCAGAAGTCTTTAGTGAAAACAAAGAGTATTTATTATCACAAGCCCAAGATAGCAGCAAGGAAGACATGTATATCGAACTTTCCCAAGTTGAGCTAAAATTCAACAAAAATGGCACTCGGAGAACATTCGAAGATGAATTACGAGATTGCGATGACGACGTCATTTTTGTAAAACAAGAGAGGAAACCAAAGCTCGCGGAAACAGTTAAACTGGAACTGCAAGAACCAACAACATCCCAACAAATGGAGTGTGATATGGACTCAGATGATAAATAACTATCATGCAACGAAGAAGAAGACAACAAGGCAGATGTTATGGATACAGAAGAATCAGAAGGAGAATTGGGCTCGGAACCAAACATAGAAATAGAAGAGCCATATTTTGTGATAAATAAAGAAAAGGAGTAAGTCACAGAAAGGGATCTTTGCCATCATTTAGGGAGACGAATCAATGAAGGAGACGTTCTTAACCTGGCATTAGGAAAAGGGTTCAAAAGAACAAAAATGATGATCCAAGATGTGGAAGTAGAGCTGGTGCGTACAGAGAAAGATAATGCGGACATTATCCTAACGGCCCAGAGAGGAATGCTGGATGATGAGAGTAGACCCATCACCACATTTATTTTAAACAAATACTTCAAAGCAGGGCCTGGGAAATATAGGGTGAACGTATACGCTGAAGAACGAATCTAAAATGTATAGCCTAGAACGAACCAATCCCCAATATGAAGAACGAATTATAACAATCTAATATATAGTCCAGAACAAACCATCAAGCCAATTCCCAATATGAAAGACAGTATTGACAATCTTTATGATTTATCCAAACAATTATTATGACAAATCTTACTGAATACTAAAATAGCATCAACTATTGCTTTTTGATGTACACGGTTAAATGTCCTTAACTACAAGTATAAACCAGGACATATTCGTTGGTTATAATTCTGAAAATATTCGTCATTATAAAATTGATTTGATCAATTCAGTGTACAGTTCAAACATATTTTACAAAATTTTAGCCGAGTTTAGATAGTGGGGGTCACACAAATGAAAATTTATTTGTTACCAAGATTTATGACCCTTAGACCATTCTTATGTGTAGGTTTTTCTTTTCTACTACTGAACATCAGTAATTTATATGTTGCCAAAATTTATAAAATGTAAAACTTAAATAAAAAAAAATATTCCATAAATATGAATATATTTAACCATTACCATTTTTTAACTTAGTCCAATATTCTAATTCGAGGATTTTGTATTAGGTTAATTTTGCAATTTTCAAATATATATATTTGACCAAAACATTCAAGAACATTTTTAATCAAACGTTGTTTTAATAATCATATAATACTTAAAAATTTCGATTAATTTTTAAAATAATTTTAATTTTTAAAATTTAATTTATGGGAGCCTCATTGTGCAAATCTTGTATTCCTAAAAGAAAGAAGCTAAAGGATGATGTATTTATATTAATGCTTTCTTCGTAATTTTAGTTTTCTTTAGAATAATGTTTTGAATAAAAGCCAGACAAAGCACGAAAGAGTAAATAATTGATTATTTATATAATAATTATATGTTTATCATAGCCTTTTACCAATCAATATTTGTTAAATGAAAATTTATCATCATCCGAAATTAATTTGCTAAATCAATTACGAGATGGTAAAGAAAAATTCCAAAGACCTAAAGGCATTGAATTTAGAGGATTAATTAATTGCAAACCCGTAATTAGAATTGCATCTTGGAATGTTAATAATTTAACAACCGAAAAAGTTATGAATCCAGGAGTGTTAACAGTGATTTGCTTAACCATATTAGAGAATAATTTATCCTTGATTGCGTTACAAGAAGTTATTAACAAAGAAGCTGTAGAAATTGTAAGAATTTAATTCCATTTATTTAAAATAATCTCCTATATGTGAAGCAATTTAAAGTCAAGATTTCCAAACTAATACTCACGATTTCTTTCTCATAGTCACAATTAGTTTTACAAAATATTGATTGTAGGTTTATCATAGCTTTCCAAGTTGTTACGATTCTCCTTAGACATCATATTCAATTCCATTTCAAATGAAATTTTGTCATGTAAATCCGCCTGTTGGCGTTTGTTTAGGTTTTGTATATTTATATATAAAGATAGATTAAAACAACTAACCTTTTGACATGGAATCCCTTCAACACAATATCCAATGTACACAACGTCCTCCGATGTTTGGAATATGGCTACATTTTGCTATCGGTTATACACATCCTGCTTATAATTGCACAATTTACTGATTCTCAATTGCAACTTGGTGTTTACCTGCTGACACTGTCAGAGGAAATGGATCATAATTCCATTTGCTTTCTAATTCGCTGTCTGTCAATCCTGATAATCAGTAACTTGTCAATCCCGGGCCTATTTGCACTGCATAAGTACCCGGCAACTTGCTACATTTCATATCCGCAAAGTCTGCCAACGAATAAATAATATTCAACTGGAAATTAATATCATAACAAAACATCAATAACAATTAATCGATAGATAAATTATCAATTGAATATTCAATTTCTGGTAGGTTTGCAACGAGTTAAACAATCCAACTTTGACCAAGATCAAACTAAGCCAGAATTCACGGGCATGGGGTTTTGTCATGTCGGATGAACCGGTCGGCAAAGGGTACCAGGGCCATGAATATGGCACCTTGATTTATGATAAATCAAAAGGAATAAAAATCCTCGCCTCAAGTCAACTGAATTCGAGCACTCTATCGAAATCCTTTATCAGAAATCCTTTTCTGGTTAATGTAAATGTTAGTGACGGACCTTTGTAAATTGAGACCTTTTGACATTGGAGTTGACCTCAAATTCAGATTCAGAAAAGCTTTTATTTGTTGGCGATATTTCATATCAAAGCAGTCACTGATTCAAGTAAAAAGATAAACGATAGCAGAACGAGTGAAGAGCTGGAAGATTTGTCAACGTTGGCTGACGCAATAAACCAAACAATAAAAGGTGAACTTGCAATTAATTATAAATCTGTAAAATATGATCATAAAATGTCCAGTAATTATAATATATTTTTGTATCATCAGATAATAACTGATATAATCAGATATAATTATTATGATTATTATTATTATTATTATTATTATTATTATTATTATTATTATTATTATTATTATTATTATTATAATTATTATTATTATTATTATAATAATTATTATAATAATTATAATAATTATAATAATAATTATTATAATAATTATTATTATAATAATAATATAATTATTAGTAATTATTAATATTATTATAACTATTATTATTATTATTATTATTATTACTATTATTATTATTATTATTATTTATTATTATTAATTATTATTATTATTAATTATTATTATTATTAATTATTATTAATATTTATTATTATTAATTATTATTTATTATTATTTATTATTATTACTTATTATTATTTATTATTAATTATTATTAATTATTATAATTATTATAATTATTATAATTATTATTTATTATTATTTATTATTATTTATTATTATTTATTATTATTATTATTATTATTATTATTATTAATTATTATTAATTATTATTATTATTATTATTTATTACTATTAATTATTATTAATTATTATTAATTATTATTTATTATTATTTATTATTATTATTATTATTTATTATTATTATTATTATTATTATTTATTATTATTATTATTATTATTATTTATTATTATTTATTATTAGTTATTATTAATTATTATTATTTATTATTATTTATTATTATTTATTATTATTATTATTTATTATTTATTATTATTATTTATTATTAATTATTATTATTATTATTATTATTTATTATTATTATTATTATTATTATTTATTACTATTAATTATTATTAATTATTATTTATTATTATTTATTATTATTATTTATTATTATTATTATTTATTATTATTTATTATTATTTATTATTATTTATTATTATTATTATTATTATTATTATTATTATTATTATTATTATTATTATTATTATTATTATTATTATTATTATTAATCAATTGTTTGTGAATGTTTTATAATATTGCAAGTTTAAAATAAATAATTATAAAATGTTTGCATAATGTATGGAAAATATACGAGAGAAGTTAGAAAACGAATTCAAACTAAATGGCTGAATTTCAGCGCATGCACAAATATTAATATTCGAGTCGAGGAGCTTCTGTGTTGCACTGTAAAGGAGAAAAATTTTAATTTTTTTTGATATTCAGCACATTTTTCAATTGAAATCAATCAAAAGTTCTTATAAAAATAATAAGGATAAATAATAATTTTTAAAAAGAAAATATTTTCTACACGAAATTTTGGCACTTGAAAATTCGTGAATACCATAAATAAATAAATTTTGTAGAAAATATTATGTCAAAATATTATAAATAAAAATAAATCAGAAGTGAAAATGTTGGGATATTAAATATATGAATAGATGAAATTAAATATATGAATATATCGTCAATGAATATATCTCTCGATCCACTCCTCGTGTTCAATAATCAATAAGACTAAATTCCAACAAAGATATCTTTATTTACAAATATTCACCACAAGATACAATTATTTGCTTTTCGTAAACAGCCTAAAGGTTTCACTGCAATCTGATTAACTTCTTTATCTGTTTATTACTTTCAACTCGTTAGATTTTTTTCTCTTCGACCAATTGGAAACTTATTTTTTTGTCAGTTCCTTTAATCGGGAACCCCATTAATCTGACGTTCAACTCGGCCGCACTTGATTAATGGGTTCGTCGGTAAATAATTTAATTAATTAATTTGTTTTTGGGCTCCCGACCCTTCAACATACCTTATCTCAATCTAATAGTATTTTATTCATATTAAAAATCAAAATTTCCACCGGTTAAAATTTTCCCCTCGAAAAATATTGATTTTTACTTTTTTCAAAATTTGAATTGATTTTGATAATTTTAAAATTCTATTATTTTTATTCATGTCTTATTATTATGTCTTATTAACCCCAATAATAATAATAACAAAAATATTAATATAAATAAAAATAATTATAATTATAACAATAATTAATAAATAATAATAATAATAATAATAATGATAAATTATAATAAAAATTAATAAATAATAATACTAATAATAATAATAATAATTAAAATAAAATAAAATAATAATAATAATAATAATAATAATAATAAAAATAATAATAATAATAAAAATAATAATAATAATAATAATAATAATAATAATAATAATAATAATAATAAACCACTACTAATAATAAACACCAAAATGATAAAAGTGATAACGATAATAATCGCTCTTTATTAGTTATAAAATTAAAAAGCTATCATTGAGCTATCATTGATAAAATTAAAAAATAATTTCAGTGAATCACAAAGTGATAATTCTAGGAGATTTCAATTTAAATCCGACACATGAATGTGAGCTAATTTTGCACAATTTAATGATTTATCTTGTGAAGGTTTTAAAGGTCTGAAAGAGAAGAATTTCATGTATTGCATTGATTCCAGTTTGTCGACTAACACGAGCAAGAAATCCGGCAAATCCTATGACAATATCTGGATCAACAAGTCATGCGAACTGTATTACACGGGATCATCTGGAATCATCAGCGAAGGCCTTTATCACAAGCATATCCCAAAAAATGGCATGATGGGCTGGGGCGGATGTGCCAGTGATCACCGCCCGGTTTGGGCCGATTTCTTCACCCGTCTATAAAATGTTTATCGATGGTTTCTTGGTGCAATTAGATAGCAAATCATATTTTCGTGTATAATATATTTTAATACGATTTATTAAAAAGATTGAAACAAATTTAAATGTTTATCAGTTGAATGGTTGAACATATTTTATATTATAACTGCTGTAAAGATTATTTTTATACGTAATAAATTTTGTGCTTGTGTTCTTTATTTTTGTGAATGATGATGGTAATTGCAAAATTTACAGAAATGCTCTAGAATTCTCCATCCAGACCCAGCAAATCAGGTTACAATCACAGCTGAAAAAGTCACATTTAAATAGATTATTAACCAAATTCTGGTTTCAAAAATTATTAGTTTTTTATAATAAATCGGCAATTGCTATATACTACTTCATTTTTTATTTTCTTTGTGTTTAAGGAAACAATGGATAAGCACGTCACATGCAGGCGTAGGAGTTCGCCACAAGAGAGAACGACGCAACAAGGCCTAACCTATTCTGCGGTCTTTCAATGATTGGAATTAGTCTAACCTCTGCATACCAACCCATAAAAAATTAACTGATGGGTCAAGAACCGCTCAACCTCTTCCAAAAAACTATGAAGTAAAATGTAAAAATGATTTTAAGGGGACTTATAGAGAATAATAAAAAGTATCCTCAATCATGCCAAAATGATATTAAAAAAGAAAAGTTTGGTGTCAAAGCCAAAGAAATATTTCATCTTATGTATTTAGGTTACGTAATATTATGGATAGGATATGTTATCCGTGCCGCTGACCAGTTTACTCCCCTGACTTAATAATCCCTGATTACTTGGGTTATTGCTCAGTTGGAAAGCTTTTTTCACACATCGGGCTAAAGCCACATTATTGTCGAACAACTCGTAAAACCTATTTTTAAACTTTGCTTTTGTTATACTTTGATAGAAACTAGCTTTTTCAGGTTATAAATATCATATGAATATAATTTCCTTATTTTACCGGTAATTTTAAATAACTTTTTAATGCGCCCTTAAAATGTGTTCTATATGCCCACCATGGCTATACGACATCAACCTCACATGGTGAAATGCTTATTTGCTGTTTTCGTTTTTATAATAATACATTTATGATTGTGTTCAGCCATTACTCACTATTTCTTGTTTTAACTCAAGCGATAAATTCTTATTGATATATAATACAATTTAGTATTTTTCTAGAGCGTTTTTATTAGATGCCTGCTAACAATATACTTTGATCGTAATATCGCTCGCATCGCCTCCCTCCAAAAAAAAATCCTTGGTCCGTCCTTGATCGTTACTGATATTTTACTGATACATCAATCCGATATACCAATATTCTAATTTACAATAAATACAATCTATATTTTTACACAGTTCAATTAACCGGAGATAGTGTTGAGAGAAACTAGACAGAAAACTAGTCAGAATAGTGTCAAGGATATTTTTGGAGATCTAACATATTATAGATTGAAAGGCGGCTTCCCATAGGGATCCTTGTCAATATTGAATAAATTTAAAAGTGTGAATCGCTGTGCAATTGTTGGTATCAATAAAGATTTTTCCTGTGTTGAGTTATTTCAGTGTTATTTAAAGAACAAGTGGAGTCAAAGGAAGCAATTCCTGTGGAACCATTTAAAATATTAATTCAACCCTATCGACAGCTCTAAAATTAAATATAAAGTATTTCCATCCATTTAAATTAGAAAGCAAAATTATGATAATAAAGATAGAGATATAAACTAGGTGTAAGCAGTTAGTAAAATGAGTTTATACAACGAAAGATAAGTTGTTACATCCAGTATAAGGGCTATCCCTCCTTTCTCCAAGATGAATGGTAATTTATGGGCATTGCTACGTTTATTCAGCTTTCATACATAATCTGTGGTCAATTTTTTACAATCTGTGTGGATTTGTAATATCTCATTCTTTTTGATTTCATGAAGACTTTAAAAGTAAATTTTAATAAGTACAATTAGAGCAATAGAGAATTTTAATGAAGTAATTAAATTACAAATTAAATTCCTATTTTCATTAAAAAGAACATATTAGTCTGTCACGTAAGTCAAGGAGACATTTTGAATTCGTATAAATACGGATTCTAGAAAAAGAAAATATGTAAATTTATAGAAAATGGAGTTGAATGTTATTTTTCATTTGCAGAATCAAACTGGCTTTCTGTCCAATGTCGAATATCTGCATCCAGGTGAATGTTAAATCTTTTCCAAATAGAATGTTTAATTTTATATATTTTCTTTTTTAATCAGATTACTTTTAAAATTGTTCAGAAAATACTGAGTTTAATTTTATTTATATTATCATATTATAATAATGTTTTTTATTCTAGGTCTTGCTTATTTTCTTATAACATTGCTTGGGATCGGATCATTCATGGGCGCTACCGGAAATATTTTAACAATAATTGCAGTACTCAAATTTAAGGTTATTTGAAAAAATATATTTTCTCAAAATGGTTTTACATTGCATTTTTTATATTACAAATTATTTATTATTATTATTATTTATTATTATTATTATTAATAATAATAATAATAATAATAATAATAATAATAATAATAATAATAATAATAATAATAATAATAATAATAGTATTTTAAAGCTTTCCAATACTATGTTAATTTAATTTTTAAATTTGACAATTAATGAAAAAAAGATATTCCATTGATTATTAACTATATTTAACACTTATTTACTGTGCAAATTGCCATTCTCATCGAATCTACATTTACAGGCAAAATTTCAGTTGATTGGATATGAGGAAGCAGGTAAAAATTAGATTACACAATTTTACATTGAAAAATAAATAAAGTTCCATATAAAGGTTTTTACTCTACGATTGCAGTAATATTTTAAGTACAAAAATTAAAAAGATGTTGAATTTTAAAAGTGTATTTGATGAAGAACGGTGGGAAACTTAACTTATATTTTGTTTGAATGTTATTTATTATCTATGATTTAGGAACTGAATTTTGGTGGAAACTTTTTTGTGATTAATCTTGCATGTGCTGATTTATGCATTGCTGGATTCGTCAGTCCAATGAATGTAATAGGTAAATCTTGAATAAATATTTTTATTTACATTTTTCAAATATTTCCATATCTATGGCTTTATTTTTAAAAAGGGAAATGTTAAAAATTTATTTGCGATTATATGAAACAAATTGAATAAAATATTATACATTCTGACATTAATCAGTGAAAATTCTCAATTATGAAATAATAATTTTCAATTTTTTATGAAACCTAGCTAATCTTGTAATATCTTTTTCTTCTGTTCAAAATGATAATTCATTCAAAATATTAACAATTTTAAGTAATTTTAAAAAATAAAATTCTAATTTAAAAGTTAAAAACTTTTTTAGTTAATTTTGAATTTTTCATGATTTTAATAATAACTATTCATAATTTCTTGCAAACGATGCAATCCAGCAAAAATTGATGGCTGTTGCTGCACGGTTTTATGCAACTAGAGTTTTCGACAGCTGGATTCACATAAGATTTAGTAGGATCAAGATTTCAGTTACCTTCCAGGTGTTCTCAAGTCAATAATAGCTCAGGAAATAAAATGAAAAGAATTCTGAGCAATTTTCTCAATTTAACACAAAATATGTACATTTTTCAAAGCTAAATTACCTTAATCCGTTTAGCTTATGGCACTTTCAAATAATTTAAATTTGTCATTTTTTGACAACTTTATTGAAAGTTCTTGAAGTTATATGCCCTCATTTCCATTAATTTTAGCTAGTCATGTCTTTAATTTTTATTTAAAAAATTTTTTTTTCTTAATTTTTTTGTGATTTTAATTATTTGAATATTATTATTATTAAAAGAATACGTCAATGAAACACTGGTCGTACGATATATTTTGACAATTTCACTGTCATCTTCGGGGCACGAAAAACCAACTCAAATAGTATAGATTTATATATATATATATATATATATATTTAAACAAATTATTTTTTAATTAAATATTTTTAAAATTTTTATTTTAATATTGTATATAATTTTTTTCATTTACTATAATTAACATTTTTAAAATATTAATAAAATACTTAAATTATTTTATAATAGATATAATATTTAAAGTTAATAATTTTTTAAAAACAAAAATATCAATTTAAAAACAATTTTACAAAATCAAACTATTTAAAAATATTATCAGCAATGATTCACATATCACATGTTCCCAATAATTAATTAAACTTTTCAATAAAACTTTAAAATCAAACATTTCTATTTATGTTTTACAGCCTCTGTTGTGCTCACTAATATTGGTTGAACCCTTCAATCAACAAAGCATAATATTAGGGATTTTATAACTTTAAAAAAACTTAGATAAGAAAAATATTAATATCTGTAAGTTTGCCAAAGGTAATGGATTAGTTATTCTTGACCATAACATGTATATAAATAAGTTGAATGATTTGTTAAATGGTTCTCAGTTTGTGAAAATAAAAAAGGGGTCGGAAGAATGGAAAATTGGCTTTTTTAAGGATGAAGAGTTTGTACAAAAAGGCTGAATGGTTTAATTGAGAATAAACTTATTAATGAAGAAGTAGGTAAATCTATTCGTCCTATAAGATCGCAATCAGCAAAACTATATGGGCTTCAGAAAATCCATAAAGATGGTGTACCTATGAGATCAGTGTTGTCGATCGTTGTTACTGCCAGTATAAAATATCAAAGTTTTTGGATGAATTATTAAAACCGTTAATGTGAACAGAGTTTGAATGTAAAGATTGTTTTGAGTTTGTTTCTTGTATTGCACAATTACAAAATTAAAGTATAAATGATATTATGGCTTTGTTTGATGTTTGCAGTTTGTTTACAAATGTACCATTCATTGATACAATTGACTTATGTTGTGCGTCGTGGAATGAAAATGATTATGACCACGCATTTTGGATATAAGGGCATTTCGTAAACTTCTTGAATTTGCTACTTCAAATGTCAATTTTCTTTTCAATAATGACTGGTATCAACAAATAGATGGAGTCGCTATGGGTTCCTCCTTTGCACCAACGATGGCATCAATATTGTTTGTTAGTTTAGAAAAGAAAATTGCTTCCTTCCAATTTAAAAAACCCCTTTGTTAATAAAAGGTATGTGAATAATACTTTTCTTGTATTTAAAAATTAGAAACATATAGAGCAATTTTTGGTTTTTATGAACAGTTTACATACGAAGATTGTATTTACATGTGAAAAGTCATCGATTGCGCTCTTGGATTTATTAATTCAACGCAAAAATAAACACTATGAGATCGAGATTTATAGAAAACCAACCGATATTGGTCTTTATACTTCGCCAGAAAGCCTTTAGAGGCTTCACAAATCGAATAGGATTAAAAAAAATGTTTTTATTTGTTCAGTAACTAGTTATTGGTAACATATTGGGTTTATAGTCAATAACCAAGTATTTTAAGGGAAAATAATCGATGAGGAGCAAGTTTATTGATATTTTCAAGGGGTTGAATCGGTTGAATATTGTTATTTAAAGAGTAAATACTATCTAAATGAGTATTTTTATGAAAAATAACTTTTAATAGAAGAATAATTGTTCAACATTGGATAAATTTAAAAAAAATAGTTGTAAAGTGTTAGATAAAACGTATTGACTTTTACAAAATAATTTCAATGATTTCAATAAAATACAATAATCAAATACAGAATTTTATTTAGAAAAGATAGTTTTTCTTGTCAACTACCCAGTAAATAAACAACCAAGTGATTCACTGATATAGAGGCGTTAATGATGTGAAAGAGAGTGAAGAAGATTTTATTAATAAATTTGTATTTTTACACGTATTTCTTGTTATTGTTTAACTTTTTAGTTACTTTTATTTAAAGTTTTGTTTGTAAGTAATCAAATATTTATTTGTTCAGTAACTCATCGGTTATCTAATATCTATACAAGTATCCGGAATGAAGTTCCCAACCGGAAAACCTCAACATGTAGTGGATAGAAGCGGAAAATATCCAAACTTATTCTTCAAGAGTGGAAAAAAGTATAATCCGTTATGTGTGAATGTATTTGCAAGCGGAAAAGTCGTTGTCATGGGGATAAAAACACTGGAATACAACACTCTAGTACAAAAAATATTTTATTTTATAAAACTTAAAATAATAATCTTAATACCGACGAAGAAATACTAGATTATTTATTTGGCACCGATAGATAGAATTCTGACTATTATAAAAATTAAAAATGATCGACGAGCAAGAAGCATACATATTCGAAACAATTCTGATGAAGATGGAAGAGCTCTTTCCGTATATAAAGAACACGCTTTCGTATTGTGCTCCTGAATTTTTAGCAACACGGATTTATCAAATGACAGGAATCAACATCGAAGAAATTGTACGGATGCATTACGAATCAGTTCAAGGTTCTGGTTTGAAATGTTTAGATGACTGCATTGTTTGTGCAGATCCTTCAATGTTGACTTACCCATTTAGATGTAGATGCTGCAAGGACTACAAAAAGAAAGAAGTTGTCCATATTTTGTTATCAGAACTAAGAAGAGCTTATTATAAGATGATTTAAGACGATGTAAATTAAATAAATTTTTAATTTGATCTTTTCACGTGTTTATTTTTATGCGTTTATTTTTATATGTTTATTTGTTGAGAATAAATTTTTTATTAAGTATTTAATAGGTTGTATTATTATTATTATTTTGAAAATTTCTTTTTCATTTTGTTAACTCTAAATTGTTTTGAAAAATTTTACTTTCAAATTATATTTTCAAAATTACTTTAATGATTATTTAAAATTTCAAATTTTACTTTCAAATTATAATTTCAAAATGATACTATCAAATTTCATAATAATCTTTAAAAAAATTCAAATTATATTTAAAATTACTTTAAAGATTATTTAAAATTGAAAAATTAAAATACATCAAAAAATACATAACAATTTAAAATCAATTCAAAAAATTATCAAAAAAATATGCGCACACAAAAATTAATTATCTTGATTACATAATTACGTAATCAAGGTGATTAGAGATTAATTACGTGATTACGTAATTAATCCGTCGCCACAAGGGGAGTTTTCTTTTAAAAAATTCGTTGCCAAACTTATTTTATTATTATTATTATTATTATTATTAATATTATTATTATTATTATTATTATTATTATTATTATTATTATTATTATTATTATTATTATTATTATTATTATTATTATTATTATTATTATTATTTTTATTATTATTATTCAGGAGTTCTTTTTGGTGAAAGCTTTTTCATGAACAACTTTTTATTGTGTAAATTTATTGCCAGCATTTGCTTGATATGTTGCATTTGTAGTCTGTTAAATATTTGCGCAGTGAGTTTGAATCGCTATTGCTACATTGTGAAAAATAATTATTATCATAAATTTTTCTCCAAACATAAATGTAGTCTTCTTTGTCTCATTATATGGCTGTTTTCATTCATTATACAAATGCCAAATTATTTCGGATGGGGAGGCGATATTTATGATCCGAAAACGATGAGCTGCATTTACGATCGAATGAAAAGTAGATCATTTACAATTTTCTTTGCCGGTTGTTTGATTTTGATTCCAATTGTTATTACGGCGGTCTGCTACACTTTGATTTTCTATCATTGGCATCAGTCAGCCAAAAAGATATCCAGCATTTCGAAAGAAGGAAATAAAAAATCTATGCAACTCGTTCGAATGCTTTTTCTAATATTTTCAACATTCGTATTGTGCTGGGCGCCATATTCCGGTATCGTATTGGGCGACGAATATAACACATTTCCGGTTTCTGTACACGCGATTCTCGTAGTCATCGCTCACTTCAATAGTTCTCTTAATGCGTTGCTGTACGGATTTACCAATGCCCAATTTCGGGCTGCATATTTCAAATTGTTAGGAATAACGTATTTAAGAAAGAAACTTGGTAGTCATAAAGTTGGAGAATTTTCCGAATCAAAAGGTAATCAAGTGGTTTTGTAAGATAACCTGATTTTAATGCAACAGTTTTGCACGCGTCAGTTTGATCTTTTTTTGCACTGTAATAACTTTTAGCTTAATAAAGATTATTTTGAATTAATTTCGAATTTTATTGGAATGTACAGTAGACTGTTGATTTTCCGGTTTAATTGTGGGGACAGTTATTTATTTCTGAAATACGACATATTACACAATTTCAAAGCAAATATTATTTTAACATGTTTAATGTTCATTATTTATTCAGAAAATCTGTGATTTTGGTTTGCTAACGGGAATCATTTAATTATTTTCTAATATCAGTTCAAATTTTTCAAAGAGCTTTTATATCGTTATACTCGAATTCACATTGGTTGATGTACTAAAACAAAGTATCAGCAGAATTCAGGGCCATGCTGTGACTTATGCGATTGATAATTTCTTCTTGTCCACTTTCAGCTTCATTTTTTATTTCTTTTGGTTGAATGAGATTGAAAATAATATCAACGTCACTTATTATTTGAAAACCTCCCTCACATGAGTCATGTTCTAACCCAGGAGTCGGCTACCAATGGCACCCATGCCAGATTTGGCACGCGATGGAGTTGTCAGTGACACTCTATACACCACTATTAAGTGGTATGAGTAATAGCGACTCTTATACTGCTAAAGGCGGTTTCACATATATTCTCTAATATTATTAAATAAAAAGATATATTTTTATTGGTATTGAAGTGGTATTTTTTTCTTTATTAAACACCAATTTTCCATATAACGTCAAAAAATATCACAATCATCCGTTGTGTGACATTAAAAAGCTGTAGATCACACATGTACCTTTTTTAATATTGGTTTTGCTATTTTTCTATTTTTCTATTAACAAATTCAAGAGTCATCTTTTATAATATGAGAATTTATAATTATTAGGTAGCTTATACACTGAGCTTTTATTAACACGTGCTAATATTAATCGGCGACCTATTTAAACCACACTTTTGTTATCCGAGGCTTTTATGTGTACGTTATTTTATGGCGTGCTTTTTTATGTAGTATTTTATCGAGGTAAATCTTGGACGATAAATCTTTGATAAGTTATTAATTAGTGTTTTCTATTGACACATTGAACCCTAAGAATCCGCGTTATTTGCTGGATTCAGAGGTTAGCACCATTGTTTTTGAATTCCATACATGCTGCATATACATTCACATAGAAATAATCCAAATTATAAAATACACATAGTTTGAGAATAATGAATCCAGAACCGAAGCATTTTCCAGAACCGGGTTTTCGCTGCTAGATTTTTTCAAACCCGGGTACCCAGTTCTGAAAATTTTTAAAATCAAAACAATTCAAAAAAATTCAAAATTTAGAAAAACGTCCCATCATGTCCCATTCATTTTCTTCCAACAAAATTGTTGAATTGAGATCGATTAAGGATTTTAAAATGCTGTTTTTTACTTTATAAAAATGTTTTAGCATAAAATAAAGGCTGTTCTATCGTGTCTTTACGCCAATCATTAATTGAATATCTTTTCCAAATTCTTCTTTAACATACTTCTGAAGGATGCCATTGTTTTTTTGTTGGTGATCGACGAAACAACCTGACTATAGTTCTTACTTTACACATTATTTGATACAGCTTTATCGACCAGTTCTTCTGATTCATCTTCGGTGCTAATAATTTTAAATCCATCATTTTGATCTTCTTCATTTTCACATTCTGAATCACAGCCATCGTCATCATCATCAATTTCTTCGTTTGGTACGGAGTTAGGTATTTTGTAAACAACATCCAAAACTCCTAGATGAATAGCACGTGGTAAACAAAGCTGCTTCTCACATGAAAGTAATTTCCCACCTTTTTGCATAACTGCACGCCATCAGTCGTAGTGCAAACAATGTCTTCGTGTAAGTTTAATCCAAATAATTCCAGCCTTTCTTCAATAAGTTTGATACAGCTTTATGCCGGCAAAGATCCACATACTCGGAGCAGTCCCAAATTAAAAAAGAATTACACTTAATATGCGCATTTATATTCAAATAACGCCAGTTCTTAGACGAAGTTCATTTGTCAAAAGAGAGGCTGAAACGCTTACCTTGAGATTTCAGGACTTGAAATTTAATCTTGTACTTTTCTTGCACATTTTCCAATATTGCATTACCATGCTTTGAATTGTAGTAGCCGATTTTGGCATATCAAACCCACGAGCCATCAGTAATTTCCACATCTCAACTGATGTTATAAAAATTTAAAATGTTAAACCATCGAAAGTCGTCATACGAGCTAGTACAGCTTCGAGGGAGTTATCATCACGAACAATGATGTAGTTTGTAATTGATGTTTTTTGTAATCGCTTTCCTGGTGGTGCTGGTCGTGTTGTACTTGTAGTAGTGGGATACCGGCCCTCTAGCTCAGAGGCCATCTAGCTCACATACCCCCCCCCGGCAAAATTTTTTTTCTCTAAGTTTAAAAGTACAAATTTTTTTAGAACAAAGGCAATGACTCATTCAAGGTAATTGAAACAAAGACCATGACTCATCAAAAACATTTCAAGGTCATTGAAACAAAGGCCATGACTCATCAAAAATTTTCAAGGTCATATAATTTTTCAACATTTTTTAATTTTAATTTACTACTTATTTTTATAAGTAGTATATATTTTGTAAATTATTTTATTTTTATTTTATAAATATTATTAATATTATTATTACTTTTTATTATTCTATTAATACTTATAAAAACTTTAATTATTATTATTATTATTAATATTTTTATTATAATTATTATTATTATTATTATTATTAATATTATTATTAATATTATTATTACTTTTTATTATTCTATTATTACTTATAAAAATTTTATTAATACTTATAAAAACTTTAATTATTATTATTATTATTATTAATATTTTTATTATAATTATTATTATTATTATTATTATTATTAATATTATTATTAATATTATTATTACTTTTTATTATTCTATTATTACTTATAAAAATTTTATTAATACTTATAAAAACTTTAATTATTATTATTATTATTATTACTTTTAAAAACTTTTATTAATATTAATACTTATAAAAACTTTAATTATTATTATTATTAATATACTTATTACTTATAAAAATTATTAATACTTATAAAAACTTTAATTATTATTATTATTAATATAATTATTACTTATAAAAATTATTAATACTTATAAAAACTTTAATTATTATTATTAATACTTATAAAAACTTTTATTAATATTATTAATACTTATAAAAACTTTTATTAATATTATTATTATTAATACTTATAAAAACTTTAATTATTATTATTAATACTTATAAAAACTTTAATTATTATTATTATTAATAATACTTTTAAAAACTTTTATTATTAATATTATTATTAATTTTATTAATAATAATAATAATAATAATAATATTAATATAATAAACAAATATATAAAAACAACTACATAAAAACAAAAACAACTTCACAAAAAGAACTTCATAAAAAAAAAGAATTAATTATAAATACATTAAAATATATAGTGTTTTTACATTTGAAACATCTATACAGTAATATTTCGCGTTTCGTCACGCTGCGGCTTTTGCATGAAATAATAATAATAATAATATTATAAAAATGTAATTATAAAAATTTAAATTTTAAAAACTTATATCTAAATTTCATCATAAAAATGAAAACTATTACAAGTTTTCTAAATAAATAAGTTTCCAAATTAACAAAATCAGTTTTTAAAAACATTTATTATTCTGATAACAATACGTCATCAATGTCAATGTTATCTTCGTTAAAACCATCGAAAAGCTGTCCATTATCGCTGATTTCGGTAGAGTCATCAAAACTGGGGCTCGAACCACCGAAAAGCGGCTCATCCAAGAAATTAACTTGGTCACTATCTATTGCATCAACCATAAAATAATGCCCAAATGCGATACTGGTATTTTTCCCCACCCATAATCGCTTATCATCGTTATTACTCAAAGCGATTTTACTGTTTTTAAATGTGTACAGCTGATGGTTCCGCGTCCCTATCCTACTTTGAGGTACTGTGAAAACTACGTTTTTATTGTAGCAATCCAAATAAGACTGATGTTTGATGTCAGTCCCCAACAACTTCACCCCCTTAGCCCTCATTGTATCAGATTTGCCTAATAAACTATAGCACTTGGGTCTTAAGAAAACCCACTCCTTATACCCGAGACCTTTACTTTCATCTTTAAATTTTCCGATCACGGAATCTAATTTCCTCGAGTATAAGGGATGTGCCGGGTCGTAATTCGATGTATCTAAAAGGCTGTCTCTTATCATTGCCGGCAAAAGAATGTCAAGCTTACAGTGCTTAACCTCAAGAAAAAACGAATCAGTGTCGTCGGCAACGATATTAATATCACAGTTAAATTCTGATCTATATTTTGCCAATTCATTATATTGTAATTGGTACATCCGCAGCTTAGACAGGTCTAGTACTGATTGGCCAATGTAGCTAGGCCTGTCTAAACATATAGAATCTTTGTTCAGATGAGCAGCAATCAAATCATCCACTATTTTAATGGACTTTTTGAAAGTCGGTTTTGAAGCATATACAATCATCTTTTCAGATGAATTGCGTAGCCTCAAATTCATCCGTTTTTTCAAATTCTCAACGGATTTACCATATAAACTGTTATTAAATAATTTATACAAATCTCTATGAAGCTCGCAATTTGAGTTTGAGCGTAAATCTGTATTTCTTTGTATATATTCTTTAAAAATAGGTGCTTGTTTAAATTTAATTGCCCTATGAATACACTCAACTTCTGCACCCAATTCTATATACAGCTTGAGAAGTCTCCAGTGAAGAACATGGTTCTTCTTACTGTAATGCGTGAGCATTAACTTCTCAACTTTTGAATTGGGCGGGCACATTTTTTCCGGGGCAAGCGGAAAGTCATTCAAATACTGATGCACACGCTCAGGGATATTGATGTCAACTTCCATTGTATAACCATACGGAAGGAATTCAATATCCGCATTCACACATTCACTCAGCACATCATTCAGATTATCATGCACCCAAACAAAATCACCATACGGAAGGTTTTGGCTAAGTGCCCAACCATATAAATTATTAATGTCGATATACAAGAGTTCTGTATCTTCAGAACTTGCAACATGATGTTTGTTAACAAATGTTAACCCACCCCGTATTCCACCCTCATAGAAATTAAACATTTCCATGTCCTGCAGAAGTTCTATGGGTTCCTTTAATGTCATGAGAGCGGACGCCCATGACATTCCAGGAATTCCATAAAAATTCAGAGGTTCTAAACCATTGTAAGCAATAGCCTTTGCGCGAAATTGCTGAAAATAGTCTGCAAGGAGGAATACGTCTAATTTTAGGTAAGTTAACATATAGTCTAACATTGTAGTGCAATTTTGCTGTGTCCAAATTAGTTGGGCGGTAGCATTTTCATCATCAGATACAGAATCCTATTTTGGAGGTAGTTCATAAGTCGATTCAAGAACCTCTAGTGATACTGCAAAATCATAAGGAAAGATACCCTTTGCCTTAACTATAAGACCATCAAAAGCAGAACAAGTTAGAGGTAGATCAGTAAGAGTTTTCACAGCCTTGGCTAAAGAGCAATTTACAAATTGCATACTATCTATAAATCTAACAGCTAATTTCTTAATGTTTACAATCAAAGATATGAATTTCTCAGTTGTTGTAGGAATGATATTTAATTTCCAAAATGGAAATTCATTCAATATATACTTTAAAATATGATGAAGGTCATACCCTCTCAAATTATGAAAGACGATAGGTAACAGTTTGCTTATTTTCCTATTTGTATTACAGTTACGACAGGCAGCACCAAGATACTGACCTGTAAAATTATCATGGTCCTTAACCTTATTTCTAATAAGTTTTTTACAAAGATAGCAAGTTCTACATGCGATGAACTGCTGTTCCTCATTAGAAGTAAGATTATTCATCGGTTTTTTACCATGATTTTCATAATATGGTAGGACAATTGTGACAGCAATTTCCTCTACTTTCTTTAAAAATTCCAATACACATTCCAAGCCTATAAAACTGAAATATTGTGTAGTATTTGTGTAATTATTTATTAATAATAAGCCTGCTGATATCGGCATGTGTATTTGATGATGTTTTACATCTTTAGGCAAAACAGCCTCAAAATCCGCATAAATTACGAATGGTGGGGTAATCATTTTGGAATAATTTTTAAATATTAAGTTTTTATTTTCAGGGAGCGTGTATAGGGTTGTTCCTATTTGATTTTTAGCGCACAAATCAACATGTGCCTTAAAGCTTTTATCATAATAAAAACCGTTTAAACAATGGGGACACCATTTTACGCGAATTCTGGTGTTACATTCACTACTAGAATGACAATTCAACAGTCTATTTAAATTAAAAATGGCGGTATAATGATAATTATCACCGTCTTGTAATAATAAAAGATTAATCGGGTTACCACCGATAACCTTTGTTCGATGAATTAAGACAAGGTGAGGATGATGAGGTACATAATCAATGTCATTCAATTGTTTAGAAGGGGTGTTGTTATATTCAAAGACATTGATCACCAAATTTAAATCGCTATTGTTTCTCTCAAATTTTGGGATGCTACAGAGTTTCATTGGACAATCAGTAATTGGATCATAATTCAATTCATCCATAAAAGTAGTGTAAGAAGAAACACGCTCCCTATTCTTTAAAACTATATCACGCTTTAAAATCGATAAGACACTATATATAAAACACGAATGATCTGTGTTTTTAACATTTACAATAGCCTTTTTACCTACTAAAGATTCCGGTGTAGGGATAAAACTATGTCCAGCTAATCGACTTACAGGATGATACGCGGTTAAAATAAAATCGATTTCGCGAATCTTAACTACGCGCCACCCACTTCCTAAATATGTGAATTTTTCGATTTTCTCATTTAACCGACTCACACCATCAGCAAGAAAACTATCGGAAAAGACACAAGCGCTATTTGAAAAGAAATTATCTTTTATTTCCCCATCTTTTTCAAATTGAATGAGAGCTGTAAACTGAACTTTTACAGATCCCATTTTCTTTATTTCGTTTTGTAATTTATTTACAAGTTTATCCGTTAATGCGATTTGAACAAGGTTTTGATTTTCTAAATCAAATCGAATATTTTTACGGGAACCCCTTAAGTCAACCTCTATTTCAGATTCATCGTTTATTTCAATATTTATAGAACCCCCTATTTGAATATATTCAGTTTCGTCATCACTAATGATGATTTCTATTTTTTTAATTTTAGCAGGGATACACGGCACGATTTTATCAGCAGGTCTTTTTGATTTTTTAGTAACAGTTGTATTATTGTTTATGTTTTTAGTGATCTTTGTATTGTTTGTGTTATTATTATTATTACTAACATTTTTCGCATTAATCATTTGAAATAATGCCTTTTTATTAATTTTAAATTGATTTAAATGGCTAGAGTGTTTCTTATAAAACTCTAGATATTCAATGTCTTGGGCTGTATCGCATTTAGGGCAAATAAAAAAGTCGATGCCATAGAATCTATGACCGTAGTAACTTTCCATAGTCGTATGGCATTTCGAGTTGTGACCAATTCCAGATTGGCAACAGTTTTTATACAATCGACCTGATAAATATGTAATTATTATCAAATGTTTATTATTATTTAAATCATATATGAATCAAATAATAATATATAAATGATGATAATTATGTAAATATTTTAATAAATTTCAATTCGTATTATAAATCCGTTATTTCTATTATAAATCACATGTTTGAATAACATTTCGTAAAATAATTTATAAAAATTAATATTCTTATTATAATCATATATTCATTTTCATATTATAAATCATATATTTCTATTATAAAAATAAATCACATATTTCTATTATAAAAATAAATCATTTATTTCTATTATAAATCACATGTTTGAATAACATACCGTAAAATAATTTATAAAAATTAATAATCGTATTATAAATCACATATTTCTATTATAAATTAATATTCGTATTATAAATCACATATTTCTATTATAAATTAATATTCATACTTCAAATCATATATTTCTATTATAAATTATTATTCATATTATAAATCATAAATTTCTATTATAAAATAAATCACATATTTCTATTATAAAAATAAATCACATATTTCTATTATAAAAATAAATCATTTATTTCTATTATAAATCACATGTTTGAATAACATACCGTAAAATAATTTATAAAAATTAATAATCGTATTATAAATCACATATTTCTATTATAAATTAATATTCGTATTATAAATCACATATTTCTATTATAAATTAATATTCATACTTAAAATCATATATTTCTATTATAGATTAATATTCGTATTATAAATCATATATTTCTATTATAAAAATAAATCACATATTTCTATTATAAATTAATATTCGTATTATAAATCATATATTTCTATTATAAAATTAATATTCTGATTAAAAATCAAATATTTCTATTCATATTTCAAATCAGATATTTCTATTATAAATTAATATTCGTATTATAAATCATATATTTCTATTATAAAAATAAATCATATATTTCTATTATAAATTAATATTCATACTTAAAATCATATATTTCTATTATAAATTAATAATCGTATTATAAATCATATATTTCTATTATAAAAATAAATCATATATTTCTATTATAAATTAATATTCGTATTATAAATCATATATTTCTATTATTAAATTAATATTCTGATTAAAAATCAAATATTTCTATTCATATTTCAAATCAGATATTTCTATTATAAATTAATAATATTTAAAGTATTATATTATAATACTTTACATATTATTAACTTATACTCATTAAAATACTCTTATAAATTAATAATAAATTAAAAAAATAATAATGCTCATTAAAAATATTAAAAATAATAAAAATCCTACATTTTTTATACGAAATCTCATCTCCTACGGAAACGTCAGCATCCATAGAAATCTTGGCATCCCCAGAAACGGGGGCATAATTGTTGTCTTCCCCAGAAACAGGGGCATTATCAATAAATGTTTCGTCCAAATCTACTGACGCTGATGAATGAATATTTTCATTGATATCCTCACTAATAATTTCTGAAAAACATTAATAATAATAATTAAATAAATAAATTTACCAATATCGGAATCATCGCTATCTTCTATTAAAATAATTTCCTCATTTGAAACATTTTCTAAAATTATATTAAAATAAATAATAATAAAATTAAAAATTACCAGGAACAAATTCGTTAACACCGTCAATTTGATTTTGAAGTTCGGTTATATTAAACCAATCTAGAAAAATAGAATAATAAAATAAATTAAAAAATAATAATTTACCATTTTCTTCGGCCAACAATTGTCGTAAAATTCTTGAATTCTCCATTTTAAAATTTTTGAAATCGCGCGAGTGAATATTTGAAAATTGATAAATTTGAATTAATTGTGACAACTTTGGAAATTGTCAATGTTTATAAAGAGAATAATATTTTCAGGATTTAGCCAATCATATTTAAGCAATACACACATATAGGTGAGAGATTTTTAGACATGTTTTCTTTGTAAAACACATGCAGTCTACACTGTGACTGCATGCGTTCTTTGTAAAATCACATACATTGAGTTTGTATGTGTTTTCTTTGTAAATCACATACATACATTGAGTTTGCATGTGTTTTCTTTATTCAATTTGTGTATGCGTGCACTTATCATGTGATGATCACGCACTTATCATGCACAGTCTTTGTGATCACGCACTTATCATGCACTGTCTTTGTGATGATGCATTAGCTTATCTTTAATTAAACACATAATAATAATAATAATATTAATAATAATAATATTAATAATAATAATAAAAATAATATTAATAATAATAATTATAATAATAATAATATTTATAAAAATAATAATAATAATATTTATAAAAATAATAATAATAATAATAATAAAAAATAATAATAATAAATAAAAATATTAACAGTTAAAACATAACAATAAACATTAATACATTTATTAATCATCAAATCTCTTGGATAATAACCAAGCTAAACAATGTTGACCACATGTTAAGGTCCATGGTTTTTGATACATAGTTTTATTATAGACAATAGGTTTACCCATTGTTTGCAGTTTCGAAACCATTAAAGCCGGATAATAGAAACCCATAGGATCAAATACAAATATCTTGCAAGGTTTCATATATATTGCTAACCAATGTTCTCCACCGAGATGAGATGATTGAGTATTGACGATTATGGCTTGATTATTACGTAAATATGGAATTTTATCAAGAGGAAAAACCCCTAAAAATTCATGTCCTAGTATTTGTTTTCCAATTCGATAGACCTGAACAAAACTACATCAATAATATTAATAATACATTTAAAAACTTACTCCATGACAAATTATCATAAATTATCTATACATTTATACCAACAACGTTTGAACTTTGTTCAAACCAACACTGTTCCTTTTGCAGTTATTTGAACCTCATTTTCAAATACTCCATATATTACAACATGTACCGGTTCAGTTGTAGCTTTAGCAAACTTTATATCTAATCGTAAATTTCCATTTTGAGGTAATTGACTCTGATTTAAATCAAAATCGGGTGCCAAAACAAATGTGAAGAATGGATATTTGTTTTTAAAATCATCAAGAGTTATACCACAATTAAGGTTTTTATCCAAATAACCCATATTTCTAACTATACTCTGCATATATGTAGCACAATAATTATCATTTTCGAAATCTTGAGTATATGTTTCTCTATAATCACTATTTTTCGATAAAGTTAGCGATGTTACACCAAAGTTTTTGAAAATTGAGCTCGATGTTAAGTATGATCCATTATATTGAGATTCACTTTGAAATGTTACCAATATAAAGTTGGGCATTCTTCTATCTCCAAATATTTGTTCCTTATAGAAAGAAGCTGAACCTTTAGCAATAGCAAATTGAACAATTTCCTTTGTTTTCAATGGATATATTGCATGCTTAGAATTAAGCCCCAATTGATGACCGGCTAATACAGAAGGCTCAACACGAACTCTTCTCACCAATAATTTTGCATCAACTAATTGAAGAATTGGTGCTGTGGTAGCACTTGATAGTGATAATGCCGAATCAGATCTTTTCAATCTAATGTGTACATTAACACCTGGGAGTAAATATTTCGGTTGATCCATAAAATCGAGTTGTAATGATGAGCACATGGTAAATAATTTCGATCCTTTAATCCACTTTTTCCTATCGTCATCACTACCATAACCCATAGGAGTTAAACATGTATTTTTAGTATCACTATTGTAATTTATAATAGTTTCTATTAGACCCAAACAGATTTCATAAAAGGAACCAAAGAATCACCAACAATTATAGGATCGATGATGTTAGTATATATGAACATTTGCCTATGAAGTTTTATTATTTTTGGTTTGCGTACACCAAAAGCACTTGCCCTATATGTTTGCTTATCTAATCCCAATGTATTAGCCAAATTCTTATCAAATGTAACTTCACAAATGTTATTATTCAGACTGAATTTGCATATTCCATCTTTAAGAAATTCAATAGTTTTAAATATATGTAAACAATTTAATGAAATATATTTATGTAATTCTTCAAGTGTTTCAATATATAATTCATTAGTAAATGTAAATGTCTCTTCAACCTCATTAATATATGATACTGATATTTTGATCTTTTCGATTGTTACACTTTTCTTATCAAATGTTTTGAAACGTATTAGGTATTCAGTTCCCGGAACAACAATGCTAAGCTTATCACAACCCATTCGCTTGGCATCCTCAATACTTTCAAACTTTATTGTAAATGGACTATAATCACAACTAACATTTAATCCATCTTTGAAAAACATGCCACAATTTTCATCTAAAATCTGATTCGGAATATGACAATATCGTTCAAAATTATTGATTGAGAAAATATCACTACAGGTTTTGGGAACACGCTTCTTGAATCCGATTTTACAATGACTATAAAATGGGAATGTATTGTACACAAATGTAAAGTCTTGCAAAGCAACTTCCCAATTTCCTTGTAAATAAATGTGATTTTGAAGATCAACCATAAATTTACTTGCTTGATTTTCCGGATGGATTAGTGGGCAACTATTACTCGGTAAAATTGTATAGAAACTCATTTTACTAGGTCTTTTGATGATATCCATGAGGGTTTTTGATATCCATGCCATTTGACATAGTATTTTTTATCCTTACCCACCATTTTAGTTTTCAATATTTTCTGAATTCTGAACACTGTAGGTTTGGAAATAACTTGTAATTTCTGTTCATAGAATTTCCCTTGTATTAAATTGTTATCACTATCTTTAATAACATACATTACAGGACTCTGTTTAGTATTAATTTTAGTAATTTGAAATACCTCATCACTCCAATTACTATCGAAATTTTTGATGAAAGGTGAAGCAGATATTTTACTAATTCTAACGTGATCACCAACTTTATATTTTGGTTTTGTAATAGGAACTTTTTTAGGCTGTACTCGTGTTTTTGAGCTGATATCTATGGGTCTCAAACCATTCAGACCTCGATGTGATGAATTATTATAACTAACAAGTATTTTCGGTAATACATTTATCCATATTTTATTACCTTGATGCACGAAATATTTCTTCAATCTATCCCTCAATGTCCGGTTAAATCTTTCAACATGTGCGGCTTTGTATTGAGAATGTACAGAATAATGATTTATTTTGAAACGATCCAGGATTTGCTTAACTTTACTATTGTAAAACTCCTTGCCTATAATAATAATAATAATAATAATAATAATAATAATAATAATAATAATAATAATAATAATAATAATAATAATAATAATAATAATAATAATAATAATAATAATAATAATAATAATACCTAAATCGGTTTGCAAATTGTCTGGATGACCATTTTTAAACATTGAGTTAATTGCTTTAGATATTTCCTATGCAGATTTTGTCTTTGTTGGTACACCGCGAGCAAAACGACTGAAAACATCAATACACGTTAAAATATATTTATAACCCTTGTTAATCTTCGAATACGGTATCATCTCCATCAAATCCATTTGCCATAAATCATTAATACCGAATGTCTTATAAGCTCTTGTTGGAAATCTTTTCCGCATTGGTTTGTTTAAACTGTACGCAAGCTGATCTGACAACCACTTTTGCGTTTCCTTTTTCGACTTTGGGACTCTTTTCTTTAACTTTTCCACTCCACCGAAACCTGCTTAGTCTTCTGGGTTCGTCCAAATCTTCTCCATTACAATAAGATGATTTAAATTTTAATTTAACATTAGGTAATGATTGCCCCATCGTTTATTATGATAATAATGATAATGCTAATGGTAACATTGCTCCGATAAACCCGCCTTGTTTTTTATATATGATTTTTCTCGTTTGCTGACGATTTTTATTATTTACTAGCGATAACATAGGCTTACGATGTTTATTCAACACTAGTTTTTTAGAATTACTGATTTTAATTTTACCTCTGACAACTTTTAATATAATTTTGAGTAAATCATCGACAACAAAAGTTGGAAATGATTGTAAAATAGACATTCTTTTCATACTCGAAGCCTTTAACAATGCATTAAAATATGGGAAACTCCTATGATGTTTTACAATTTTAACTTTTTTCTTACTCTTTTTAATAATGTTTTTCGAAATAAGATTCATTGCAGGGTAATTCTCGGTTATTAGTTTTTTAGATGGTGTATAACTGGTTTTTGGTGGAACTTTGTTTTTCGTTTTAATACTTTGTCTAAGGTTTCTGATATTTTTAAGCCTGGATTTCATAAACATTTTTACATGTTAAAGTTTTCAACTTTTTTTATATACCATGGCACCTTCTTTATTGAAAATATCTGTTTTTACCCGTAAATCATCATTGCATTGTTGTGTGAAATCAAGAAATATATATCCATCTGGTGATTTTGTAGCATCTTGAAATGCACTGATGAGAAAATTACGATTATTAGGGTATGCTTGTCGAGCAAGAAAATCAATAACTGTTGCATCTCTAGGATTCTTGAAAATAACTAAATATTGAACATTTAAATTCCTTGTTCGATGTGCACCACCCTGATGAAATAGATTTTGAGTAATAAAGATCACAGTAACACCAACATGTCTACTGATTTTTGTGAATAAATTATTAAAATCCTTTTCTTTATTAGCTTCCTGATACAAATCATCAATAATGATGACATCACCTTTCCTTAAACGACTTGACCAGTTTTTATCGAAACCCTTTACTATTTTCATGTTTTTCAATTTACAGAAATTATCTTGAGTTAATCCATGTTTTTCATCTGCACCCTTATGACAATAAATCTTGTTGAATTTTGTTTGAAATAAATTAGATTTCAGTAATTTACACACAAACATAGTTTTACCACTACCACTTGGGCCGACGATTTGATATACAGCATCATTTCTTAATTCCATTATTAATTTGTATAATTATAGGTTTTTGTTTATATTATCTGATTCAATGAACTCTTCCTAAAAATTATATATATATATATAGCTTAATATTTCTTTATTGTTTAATTATGTTATCAAATACAAATTATAAAGGAACTTTCGATGTATCAAAAATGACGTTTCCAAATGGTAAACCACAGCAAATTGTAGATAGGAGTGGAAAATATCCTATAATATTTTTCAAATCGGGCAAATGCAGAATCATGGGATGTAAGAAACCTTTAGATGTCAATAAATTACAATATAGAATAAAGGATATTAAAATATAGTCAATTACAGTTCAGTTACCATGGATATAGGACAATCTATCAATCTATATAACATGTCAACAAAATGTCTTTGTATGTTCGAACCAGAATTATTTCCTGCACTGAGGCTTTTAAAATACAACCCAATGTGTGTTAACGTGTTTGCTAGTGGCAAAATAGTCATATTAGGGGTGCGAAATCTAGAATACAAAAATATTGTTTGTGACATACAGAATGAAATCACCGGATTGGTTGATATCTGATTGGCTAATGATTGATTAAAACAACTTGCTTATTCATTTGATTTCATTTTTAAAATATTATACCATTATGTATGCTATGCCAAAGAAAAATATCGCTGAATACGGTAAATTTATCTTTTTTTAATTCATTTTTTTATATTTTATTTAGACAAATATGCCCCAATGATAATCGATCGTATTATTTATTACTATCCTCAAATAAAGGAGATTTTGAAGAATCAAGAACCGTCAATGCATCAACAGCTAATATACAATGAAACAAGAATCGATATTTCCAATCTGATTAAGCAAGCTCTTTGGGACAATGAAATAAACCGAATGGTCAAGGAGATGGAAACTGAATACCCCTGCATTCTGGGGTGTAGCTGTTGTGATTTCAGATATCAACGCTATGTGGAATGGAATCTTACAAATTCAATAAGAAATTTTCAAAAAATGAAACTGTTAAGAAAATAATTGTATTTTATTTTTGTTTGTTTTGACAGTTTTAGTGTTGGTAATAAATGTTTTTGTATTTTATTTTTGTTGTTTTGTTAGTTTTATTTTGGTAATAATAATAATAATAAATGTTTTTGATAGTAATAGTTTATTTTGATGGTGGTAACAATAATAAAAATAGTAATTTTATTAGTATAGTAATAATAGTAATAATAATAATAATAATAAAAATCATGATAATTAAAATAATAACAATAATAATAATAATAATAATAATTAAAATAATAATAACAATAATAATAATAATGATAATAAAACACGTGATATTAATAATACATTTTATATAGATGATATGTGTAAAATCATATATGTAAACTCAACGGGTTAATTTACATACAGTTTTACAGTCACGCACTTATCTTGCAATTATCATGCACTTATCATGCATTGTCTTTGCGATCATGCATGATTCTGATTGGTTAATCATTATCTGTCAAGGGTATAAAAGTGCGTCACCACATTATAAAGATCATAAATCAAACATGACCAAGAAAATAAGTGTCCAACCAGTTCAGATGTTCCACAATTATAAAATGTATTTTTTAAAAGAGCCTATTAATATGCAATTGGCAAATCCAGTCAAACTCAATAAAACGCAATTTCAATGTCTTGCCTGTACTCTCTCAATGTTAGATATCAAGGATATTGATAATACATTCAAAAAGATCAATTCCAATTTAAAATGCAATGAAAATGCTTTCTTCACGAGTCAATATACCAGATATTATGATGCATTTACAGAAATTGGATTCAAAGAACAGGAAAACTGGTATATAACAATAACAATCCAAGGATATAAAGCAGATCAAAACGATGTGCTTTCTCCAATCTGGAAAATTGTTACTGCTAGACTTTCACAGTTATTTTAATGTATAGTGTCTAGTGTTTAATAAATGTATTTATGTTTTCTTTGTTATTCTATAAACAAAATTATAAGTAGTTTTAAAATAGATTTAAAAATGATGTCTGAAAAAGGTAAAATATAAAATATAAAATAATTAATTAATTTCGAATAGAATATTTAATAAACTTTTTGTTTGATAAACACGAAGAAATAACCGGTGTAAAAATTAGAGATATGTTGACTCTAGTTGAAGCATTGAGTAAAGAAGATTCGAGTTGTGATTCTGGATGTCAGAGTGATGATACTGCTAATGATGGAGAAATTAATACTGAAATTATTAATGATTCTGAAGAAATTATTGATGATAATGGTAATGTTGAAGAAAATATTAATGATACTGAAGATACTACCGAAATTAGTAAAGATGAGCCGACCGACTTTAAGAATTGTATTGACCATGTTATAGAAAATATTATGATAGAATATTGTGGTGATGAAGACTGTTCATGTAATAATCAATAAATCTTTAAAAATTTAGTTTTTTATTAATAATAATAATAACTAAGAAATATTTATTAAAATCTACGATAAACTTTGTTACATAAATATAAAACAGATGCTCCAATGATTAGTTTTAATAAAAATTTGCAATTTTCGATATAAATATCAGAGCGTTTGGCTTCTGCTGCAACTTGAATAATCGCTGTCCATCCACCGTTTGTTTCTACCCACGGATCAATTTTTGTTTCTATCACCTAAATAATGATAAATTAATAACAATATAAAGTAATATACCTCTATAGACCATTGGAAATAATTTTCATAGTCGGATCCCGATTTTAATATCATGTGTTTCATATACATTAATCCTACTATTATTCGCATCCATTTCTCTCCAATTGAGTGGCAAATTGAGAATTTTTTCATAATCAAATGGTATGTCTTCAACAATTTTCTCGGTACGGTTTACCATAAATTTCATGTTTTTAATGATTTCATCTTCTTCTCTATTATTAGAGACCAGCTCATTCAATAAAGTTATAAAAAATTTAGTTTCTGGCATTTTATAAAAATATTTGAAAGTGTAAGCGTATTTATACTATATTCGACCAATCAGAATCATGCAATACTAAGAAAATATGTAAAAATATATAATGGAAATGGCAATGATGATTTGTTGGCACTGTTAACTTCTTTCAAGCTGTTGCTGCCACTGTTAACTGGGTGTTGTTGTAATTTCATTATACGATTGAACTGATCAGTTGTTTTATTAGAATAAAATTTTATACTATATTGAACTTGATTCATCATTTTTTCATTGAGTTTATGATTTTCTTTCAATTCTAATATTGATTTTCTTAATTCATTTTTGATAATACCAATGGTCTTATTTAAATATATAATATCATCATTTATTTCGTTTTTAGCTCTTTTTAAAGTCTCATATGTATGTTCAAATCGGAATTCTAAATTACTCATTTTTTCAGATATTCCTTTGACTGGAGTTTTCAAATATCTAGGCCTATCTATCATATACAAAATATCCATCAATACTGCTGTATCAGGACATACACATCTTGTTGAATTTTTACCTTGAACGGTTATAACAATTGAGTTGACCATATTAAAAACTAATAATATTAATAAAATTTCTTTAATCATTTTCAAATCTATATAAATTAATATTTATTGTTTATAGCTAAAGATTTGTGTGTGTGTCTAAATTAGTATAAAAGTAATTGTTATTTCAATTTTTATCATTAAAATGGCTAGTGCAGTTCAAGCTATGAATGAAATTAAACATTATGGTAATTTATTATTACTATTATTAATATTATTACTTGTTTTTAGATGATTATTTTAAAGTTATTAAAGAACGTCTGGAATTCTATTATCCAGAAATACATGGAATCATGGATAAGCCACCATCAATAATTCCAGACTTGATATTCAATCATACATCAATATGGATATTTACTGTAATCGATGAGTTCCTATGGGATATCGAACAAAACAATTTGTCAAAAGATTTGGAACCCGAATACCCTTGTGGTGATGGATGTCATTGCTGCGCTGCCAGATATCGGAAGTATGTGGAATGGGCTTTGAATAAAGCTCTTCGAAAATACTACTATAGTAGAATTATCTCTTTATAATAAATTTGTTGTATATGTCTTGGTTTTTTATTATATAATGTTAATAATAATAAAAATAAAAGTTTTTAAAAGTATTAATAATAATAATATTAATAAAAATAATAATAAAAATAATAATAATATTTATAAAATAAAAATAAAATAAATTTACAAAATATATACTACTTATAAAAATAAGTAGTAAATTAAAATTAAAAAATGTTGAAAAATTATATGACCTTGAGAAATTTTGAATGGCCTTGAAAAATTTTGATGACTCATCCAATGACCTTGACCTACTTTTAGAATGACCTTGAAAAACTTCGATGAGTCATCCAATGACCTTGAATGAGTCATGGTCTTTGTTTAAATAACCTTGAAATTTTTTGATGAGTCATCCAATGACCTTGAATGAGTCATGGTCTTTGTTTTAATGACATTGAATGAGTCATTGTCTTTGTTCTAAAAAAATTGGTACTTTTAAACTTAGAAAAAAAAATTTTGCCGGGGGGGGTATGTGAGCTAGAGGGCCGGTATCCCACTACTAATTGTAGAAAGAGATGCGAGTCTGCACACTCATAGGTTTTGTCACAATATTGTGAATCGATGTCATGTGGTTATGGAGAGAATATGTTGTTTCACTAGATGTCTTCAATATTTGTTCACACTTTTTGCACTTGGCACACTCACCTGAAGTGCCACGATAAAAATACTCCCATACTGGAGTTTTTTGAATGAGTACTTGGCTGCACAACTCAAATTTGACGTTTATTGACATGCCTAAGTTGAACGGGGTTTATATTAATAAGCATGAATATTTTTGTTTTTGTTATAAAAACAAAATAAAATAAAATCTTATCATTCTTACATATAAAATACTTACTATCAGTTCAAATCTGATTCAATCAAAATTTTAAAATAAATTATTGATGTAAACTTATTCTCTAATAGATTTAAGAATACATATTCTACAAAAAATCGAATTATTTATATGAATTTATTATGTTCAATAGATTTAAATTAAATATTTTAGTCCCAGCCATTTCGTTTTAATTTAAAGTCTTATTTCTAGCACATTATCTGGCATGAAATTTATCATACCAGAAATTTTACAATAAAATTACTTTCACGATAAGTGTGTTTACATGTGAGAATTTTATGCGTAAACAACAATCATACTAGTAATTTGTATTTTTACTTGCATATGTAAATTGAGATTTAACAAACCTTGTCAATGTCTGCGCCACATCAACCTAAGATTAGTATACCGTGACATTGAAAATGAGAGACTAGAGTCTTAAAGTACAACCACTTCTATCACTATCATTAATATCGTTCTCCAAAAATTATCTTAACTTGATTAAATTGCTTTATTCAGTGAACTACAATAAATCAGAGATAGAAAGATTTCGGCAAGATATAGCTTGATATTATAGCGAGCCACTCCAGCAGTCTTAATGGGCCAAATCACTCATCAGAAGATGTCGTCGGATGGAAGAGACGTGCACTCTACCTGCTCAAACTAAGAAATTTTTACAACAAAATGAGCTACTCAAGGAGCAGTGTGAATAAATGAGAGCAAAACTGGGGTGTTTAGAAAAAGAAAATATCCAACTTAAACTACTAGAAGATTTTAGGAAAAGGATACACTAATACACCTAAGAGTAAGTCGGTTCGAGTAACGCTCGAGCACAAAATCACCATCAATAATCAAGATCCAAAGCCAAACGAGCAAGAAGGCTAAAAGACGCCAGAATCTTAGGATAAATTCGTAAATTTGCAGCACCATTCCACAAAAACTAAGACAATAGATAGATGAATTATTATTAGATAATTATTAAATTGTTATTTCACGTGTTCATTTGATTTTGTAGAGTTTTAATATTGTTTCAACTAAAATTCTTATAGGGGACAATAAATTGGAATGAGCGTGAATACCTTCTATGGTAGCTCTTGAACAAAAGGTTTGCCGGTGTAATAGCAATCATAGCAATATGGCTCACCCTTTACTAGAAACCATCCATCTGAATACAGTTCTAATGTCGTTTTTTGTCAATTTAATTTGTAAAAGTAAATTTTTGATCCTTTTTTATAGTTTTTAATAGTGTTACTAGCTATATTTTAGTGGCCCCTGGAATTTGGAGTCCTTTGTCAAATTTACCCTCCTAACCTTTTCCTCCTCTTCCCGGGCCTGCATATACATTCAGGTAAAAGGCACACACTAAGCATTTGAAGCTTTTAATGTTCAATTTTATTGACAATAAAAATTTGAGATCATTCTTCCAATAATACTTTGAAAAATACGCACATACATTTCAAAAGTTAAGTCAATGGGCTTTAAGGATAGATAGTCATGGAACATTTAAACAACAATACTTAAGGATAATGCGATGATCAATACATTTTCTGAAACACGTTCTGCATTGCCGACTAAAGCCTCAAAATTGGTCTCAAAATAGCAATCCACACAAACTGCCAAAGCAGCCTCAACATAGTTTGGCAGTTAATACATTTTACTATATTCAGACTGGTCAATACCCTTTCACTATTTCGCTATCAGATCAGCGAGACAAATTATATTTTTCAGCGGAACGGGTTGCATGCCATCTTGTCAACAAGTCACTACTTATATTATAAGAAGGTATATATGGCAAATTAAATTTGTTAGCAAAATTTGAAATAAATATGGCATATATATGGCAGGCGGAAAAATATTTTTTGGACAAATAGACAAATTTTAAAAATGTAAATTGCTTGATTATTTCTTTATATAGATTAGTTATGGATGTTAATAAATTAATTATAAATGAAGCTTAAAGATCTGTCCAAAGAAATTTCTGATTTAATATTATCTTTTTCATGCAATATTCTCAGACCAGTACAACAAGTGATGAAATTCACCAGAAAAAGCCAAAAAATGAAGTTGATAAAAGCAACTTAAAAAAGAAGTCCCAATCCAAAAAGAAATCTCCGAATTCAATTCAGCCAGAATCTTTTCCATTACAAGTCAAATTTCAAAATGACGATCAAATAATGCCTCAAGTTCCAGTGGGTCCCGAAATTGTGCCCCCGATGTTTTTCAATCCATTCTTAAATCATTCCCACTTAATGAATAATTTACATTTCGATTACCTCAATCAAGGAATATTCATTCCACAGGCCACCGAAAACAATCAGTTTGTTTTCATTCCTGGAAATATTAGCTCCGAAGTGAACGCGACGGACAATCGTTTATTTAGCAGTGAGACTCAGAAAGCCTTTTACAATCAAATGCACCAAATACAAAAGATAAGCGAAGATTCATTGATAGGCACAGATCAAGAACTTTTACACTCTCGTGGGTCTTCCAAGCAGATATATTTTGTCCCGGATTTAAATTCCAGTCGAGTTAGCATTAAAGACGAACTAAAGGAAAATGAAGATTATGAAACATATTTGGTCCCTATTAAAATCAAAAAAGAGGAAAATGGAAATATAGAACTCCTCCCAGAACCAGATTGGGAAATGCCAACGCAACAAATGAGCGCGGATCAGTTAAACATTTTAAAAAAGATTTATCTAATTAAAAATCAAAATAAAACAGAAGTAAAGGCTAATGATTTCGGACAAATTGTCAACATTGATGAAACATTTATTGAAAATCTAGGTCAAGGAGGCGTGGAAAAAAGAAATGATTTACTAAATCATATGGACGATAAGTCACAGGGTTATGTGATGGTGAGGTTTAATAAAAGTCTAGTGATTGATAGCAATAATGACAAAGTCGAGAGTGACATAGCCAGTAAAACTCTCACCAGTATGTCATTAAAGCTATCAGCTGCCGAAAGTCATATATCATCTAAGGAAGATAAGGAAAATAAAAAATCGAAAAAAGTAAAAAGTAAAAAACTCTCGAAACCTGGTGCGCTTTCATTGTCGGCACAGACCGATAAAATTATAGCGACAACTCAAACAACTTCTCGATTCCGTCGGTTAAGACTCGACGACAAAACCTATTGTTGGCATTTGCATTCTGCTTCCTGTATTGACACCAAAATTCGTGTCATTCCTAGAAATATTCTAAATCTGTCTCAGGCAAATTCTATTACGATTCCACAGACAATTCATCAGATATTTTCCCAACATGAAATTGAAAAGTTACCTGGTAAGTCATTTATATTTGATTTTACAAATTTTATGCTCTAAATTTGTGAATGAATTCTTTTTCAGAAAAACTTTGAAAAATTCTGATTTGAAAAACATTTGATAAAAGCTTCGAGTAATATTTGGTTTTTTGTTTCAATGGGCTTGGACAAGTAGATGTTTAGAAAAATGGGAGAAAAGCCGTTGCAATGGTTCATGTTAATTAATTAACGCGGTATTTAGGAATCTCCTGCCATATTTAGGCTGGGCCCGAATTATTTACGTTTGAACTCTCAGATATAAATATATATGTATAAATTTTTAAAATTTTTAAAATATTTATTTATTTATTTCTTAAAATGTTTAATTAAAATATTTAATTTAATTAGAATATTTAATTAATAAAAAATAATTTGTTTAAATAAATATAAATAAATCATAACATTGAGTTGGTTTTTAGTGCCAGAAGATGACAGTTAACTGTCGAAACATATCGTACGAATAGTGTTTTATTAAATTGTTGCCAAATTAATTTAATTATTTTTATATATATGACGTTTTACTCAAAGTATTCTTCGACAGCTTACTAACAACATACTGCACTAGAATACCAAAACATGGTCACATAGCTTTTGCTCGCAAGCCACATTAGTCTCTTTAAAAATTTTATTGTAGCTCAGCTGCTCAATAAAAAATGTAATTAATATTTAAAATTAAAATAAACACATTATGATTCAATTTTTTAAAATTTTTATACCAAAAACCTTTGATATGGCTCATAATATTTATTGATAGGTAACTTTGCCTCGTGCTGAAAAAAGACTGGCCAACACCGGAATATAATATTGTGTTTTAGCAAAAGGCCATTTAAAAAATGAACTGAGAAAAAGTTCGAACGAAAAAAATTCAAATTTTATGATAGCTTAACATCGACTAAAACGTCTATTATAACAAAATTAGCTTTAAAACTTTATTTTAACATTTGCAGAATTTGAAATTTTTATATTTGTTAGATAATGTGAAAAAATCTTTGTTTAATTTAAAATTTGTATTCATTAAAAGTTCAAAATTTATTCAAATCAAAATTATATCTTGCATATTTCCGAGTATTTAAACAAAATTAACAACGGCATTTATTTTTATTAAAATTTAATTTCATTTAAAAAATTTAAATTTAAACAATTAAAATAATTAAAATTTTATTTTATTTAATAATTAATATTATTTAATATTTAAATAATTAATATTTAATAATTAATATAATAATTTATAATCAGATATTTTAAAATATTTTTATCTAATTTATTAAAAGTTAATTTAAATCTTATTTTTAATTTTAATCATTTTAAAACTTAATTTTATGTTCGTTGATAATTATGTTTAAATATCCTCACAATATTAAAAACTACTTTTAATGTTCACTATATTTTGAATATTTTAGATACACCAGCAGCCTGTGAACATTCCAAAAATTTAGGTTGGTAATATTATATTATATTATTTGAAAACTTAATAACATCTATAAGGAATACATTTATGTTCGCGCGCACAAAACCGTCCTGTTAAAAACCGCACAAACACAAAACCACGAAATTAGGATTATATCAATTATTATTTATTTAATCCACCCAAACTGTAATATTTATATACACAAATAAAAAAGTTAACACCTAAACTTGTAAATTTAAATTATGTGCACCACGAAGATAATCTACGGCGCGCATTTATGATTGACGTTATTATTAACATCTCGCGGTTTTAATGTGCGCGGTATTAATATGTGTGCATCATAGCAAAAAGTAACATTGAATAATGCCTTACACTTAGAAGAAGAGAAAAATTCAGGCCATTTTGTAAGGAATTAAATTCTGTCCCTATATTGATCGGACTCTAATCTAGGCGAAACGCCCTTATAAAGAGGTCATCAAATATGAAATAATTGAATTGATTCTTTTTATTTAGTTACATTTATTTAATTCTTTTAATTTAATTTATTTTAGTTTATTTATTTATCCCATTTTAATATTATTTTACTTTAATTAATTTTAATTATTATTTATTTATTTTTTAATACATTATTTTATTTTAATTATTTATATTTTTAATTACTAAATTTCTTTAATTATTTAATTTAAATTGTCAGAGAGAGACGATTTAGGTTGACAATCATTAATCAAATGGATTATACCACCATAAAAAGCAAATCAAAATTAGAAGCAACATTTTGCCTCGGGTAGGTACAAAGAAATCGAGAATAGGATTCGAGGATAAATTAAATCTAATAGAGTTAGGACAACAGAAAAGTAAGAGAAATTCATAGAGTAGGTAGAGTAAAAGCATGATCAGATTATTGTGAAAAGTTCATGAAGCAAAACAATCGCAGCGGGACTCATTGAGTGATTATATTGTTTCTTTCTGTAATAATTTTGGCGTAATTTGTAATAAATAGCTGTAGATACTAATATACGTTGGGAGTATTGCGTTTTATTTTATAGATCACGTAGAATCAGAACTTCCGATTATCATCATTTCATTTATTGAAATCCAATAATATATATATATATAATGTCAAAAATATGTGTCTGCATGTCATTACACAAAACTTTCTACATTACTTACATAAATCAGTATTATATATTAATATTATTAATTTGCTTCAATTTTAGTTTAAGATTCTAAATAAATAACATTTAATAACTATTTGCAGTAAAAAATGTACAGTGTAGATTATTTGATTACAAATAACGATACAAATTTCATACTGAATCTATATTTCACAGGATTTCAATGAGACTTCATTTAAAATAACTTATAAACCATTGAAAGTAACACAGAAAAAGTTATCTTATAAAACCGTCATATACGGGCTTAGTTTACTAATCTTTAAATTACTACTTATTAATTTATTAATAATATTAACACATTGTGATCGGGCAGTTTTTGGCCGCGTACTAGTGCTGGTAACGGGTGATTTTTCGCTTAATTTCGCGCTAACGTAGACTTCTAGAAAAATTGCGATAACTTCAAAAATATTGGAACCCGCATTTTAACGTGACCCGCGCTCCACTAACAATCTATCAAAAACGTATAAATACGTGATACGCTCTCTAGCATTAATTTGCTAAACACGTATTAATACGTGGTCCGATTACAATGTGTTAATTAATATAATTTTTCATCTAAATTAATTATAATCTCATATAAATTTTAATTAAAAATAAGTTGTTAAGAATTCAGAAAATAATAATCACAATATTATTAATGAGATTTTAATTTAATTTTAGAAAATAATGGTAAAGAAAATATCAAAGATAATTCAAACAAAAGAAGTCTGTGGAAATATATGTGCTCAATGAATAATTGCGAATTTTCTAAATCTTCAACAGAAATCAAATAATTAATTTTTGTAATTTCTCGGATGTTAATGTCACTGGAGGGTTTGTGACAAATATATGATTATGAAATTTATAAATTTTATAATTAAAATCTTTAACATGTTTCTCCATTAATAGAAACTAAACGGTATTTTTATATGCGCATATTTAAAAAAAAAATAAATAAATTTATGAATTAATTCTAGTTGGATTATTATTTGGTTCTTTTATTCTGATGTTGAGAAAAAGTTTATTATATTGAGGTTTAGTAATGCTGGGCTAACTTTTGTTGGTGTTTGCATTCATTTATTGTTGCTCTCACCATTTTGGTGTACCTATTAATGACTGATTTCCAACTAATTATAAAATTTATTTATATCAAATTTGATACAACAATAAAAAAATATAATAAATACTATATAAAGAAACAATAATGATACAATAGTTATCATTTAATGAGTTAATTAAATAATACTAACTCCGTTCCACAATAGTTGTCACGTTTGGATATTTTTGGTCCAATTATTGCTATTTGACTAATTTTATTAAAGATTTGCTAAATTTGTACTGTTTTAATTATTTAAATGCCAAAAGGAACTCTAAAAATCGTCTAAAGGAAACTTCGGTAACGAAAGTTGTGGAACAGATCGGCAAAGAAGAAATTCGAAATATGATGATTAAAAATTTTTTGCCAGCTATGCACGAAAAATTTCCAAAAAGTGAAAATTCACGTACTGTTTACATACAGCAAGACAATCCCAAGCCTCATTTAACTGGTGGGTTACTGGGTACTGTTGTTTGTTTTGATTATGTCGTGGTTACCCAGGTAACGCCATAGTTTGAACTTGTCTGTTATATTAGATAAAACGGTGAGTTGTGACAAATTTTATGCTAATTGATTATTTCGCTAAAATAAATTCTTGTTTAATTAACTATTTGAATTTTAATGAAAAGGAAAATGATTGCACACAAAGGTAAGATCCAAGAGAGGTATTTCCCACTCACTATTCATGTAAATAGAATTTTGAAATTCCACATTAAGTTTACTTCCTTAGTTCGTTTAATGAGCGAGAGGACAACTATTACTTGGTAAATTCACATAGAAATCCTTTTTATTCATTTCTTTTCTTATAGTAAAATGACAAATATGTTTCGGTAACTTTAGAAAATTTAACTAATTTTCCACTTTTTCCAGCCGAGTCAATGAATGTTCATAGAATTCTAAAAATCAGTATTCACAGGCGCATTAAAATCAGTCGATTAGCTCTCATTATTTAGCTTTTCTATTAAGCCCAATAACTTCAATTTTGACAGTAGAACTACAATAGTGGGTTTGATTGAATTTTATCAAATATATATTCTAGCAGTTAGAACTGATAAACGTAAGTAAATGCTTGTTGTTTTATTTTCGTAATACAATTGGAAAGTGTAGTGTTTAAATGAACTATTTACTTGAAATTGTTATCCTTTACAATGGAGTCAGAAACTTTGGATAATTCACCAATACGGTTGAAATATCAGTCAGTTTTGTCCATGAACGAAGGAAATTGGAAAATTAAAGATCAAAAACAATTTTAAATCAAATTGACGTTGTAATATTTGGAAAATGGAATAATCTTCTATTGACCCTAAACTATGTCTGATGGCGGAGTCCTTGCAGTTCCATTTGTTAAAAGGACAGAGAAAGAACCAAAGTCAGAATTGATATTAGTTTCAATATGAAAAATGGAATACTATCAGCAAATTCAACAAAATTGTGATAATTAAAACTGAAATCTTTTTGACTGAATATCAAATTGACTGAATAGTTGAACAGTACTACTTACAGTAATAGCTGCTCAGTCTGAGGTGTAAAATTTCTTTATTAATTTCTACATCGGAACATTTCAACAGTCGCGTTCCAAAGACAAATTGATATGTACCATAGTAGGTAGACATTTGCTGAATTCCGAATATAACAATTGTCTTGTTCAACAGAGGTCCAATCGTTTGTTCCACACACGAACCCAGTGACAACTCCTACACTGGATCATTTACAATGTCTTCCACCGGAACATCAATATATTACAATCACACAAAAACTTATTCAATGGACAAAACACGACATTTTATCAAAAAAGAATTAAAATACCACACAATGTTTCTATGTACCCCGCTTCTTTTGACGGGGTTATTTTAGCGTTTAAATAAACTAAATATTATTGAATTGGAACGATATGGAAATCATTTTTTAATTAAAATAAATTTTTAGTGTGAATTTATTTTTTTATTAACCTTAAATTGTCATCTTTTGCAGAAGGTAAATACAAATTTTTTCTTTGCGTAAAGTAAGTTAAGCAAGTAGATGTTTTAAGTTTACTTAGTTTTGAACTCATTATTATGTTTTTATATTTTCTGCAGTCGAAAGTAAAATTGAATTCTATGTAAAGTGATGTAGCGATGATGACTGTTTCGGTAACTTGGGTTTAAGTGCTTTGAAAATTCTGGTCTCTTTCCACAGGAAGCCCCGTCCTTGGGACCACCTTACTACAGATTGACGCTCTGACATCGTTGTGCTAAATTACGAAAAATTTCTGATCAAACGTTTGGAATTTTCGCGTAATATAGCATACAAATACAACGGATTTAAATGGAAGCAGTGCATTGATAAATGGTTACCCCGGCTAATAAAATAAACAGAAATTATTGATAAAAACAAATCTTTTTATCGATAGAATTCATAAAGTAAAATTTATCGGGAGTAGTTTTGATAACAAAGCTCAC
Organism: Schmidtea mediterranea; assembly: GCA_022537955.1. Taxonomy (NCBI): domain Eukaryota; kingdom Metazoa; phylum Platyhelminthes; order Tricladida; family Dugesiidae; genus Schmidtea; species Schmidtea mediterranea. The sequence continues at coordinate 230,098,640 of CM039680.1, forward strand.
CTGCTCATTACTAACATTATGATATAGATTAGTAGCAAGGGCGCATTGCTTGACCTAGTCAATATTATTTGGTACTTTATAACCAATGACAACGGAACGCATGGCAGCGTCGTAGATATAGGACATGGAATACCAAAATTAAAATAAATAAAATAGGTAACACATGAATATTTATTAAAATGAAAAAATAAAGGATAATTTTATAATTATAATTTATTGAATTATACTGGAACACATGAAATACACTAAAATGATACTAAAATTACGTGCAAAGGGGGGTACATAAAATTGCTTTGGGATGAATCATTGAATCATGAAACGTAAAAATGTTAAATATCAATTTAATTTTCTCCTGTATTTTGCTAATTAGTAGTCGAGCTGTGAATTGCATTTTCGCCACGAACTTTATGGAAACAAAAAATCTTTCGAAATAATTTTATATAAGCGTCTTGAAATTGCTGATTGGTGAAGCCATATAAAAACGGATTTACGCTACTATTAAAATGTGCCAACGCCACTATCAAAATGTGAGTGATTACACTAAAAGTGTTGTGCTCATCCACCAGTGCGACGATTCCATACGGAGACCAACAAACGAGGAAAACAAAAAACAACAAAAACAACATTCTAGCTAATTTCATTGATTTTATTTCCGAAGCGCGATTCTGTTTCGACATTTGGGAAACTTTAACACTCACCTGTCTCCATTGAAGGTAGATCCTTATATAACAATATACCGTCACGATGACTGGAGCACCAATGATAAAGCCAGCAAAAAATATCAAAAATGATCGGTCTGTCATTCTATCGAAAGTACAACTTAGGGTTTTTACATCGTAGGTCTGACCTCCCCAACCAAAGAAATTCGGAACTTGTAAAGTGAAAGCGGTGATCCAGATCAATACACAATATAAATAACATAATCGCCGAGTAAAAAATTTACGATACCAGCCGTTTTTCACAATAAAAGTATAGCGATTGACCCCAACCACCATTATGTTGAGAAGCGAACATATGCATGAGGTTATACACGTACTTGCAACAAAGCGACAAAATCCGTATTTTGAAACGAAAAATATCTCTCCTTCAAGTATACCTTAATAAAAAATAAACTTTTGTAAATTAATCAAACGATCATAATAATAATAATAATAATATTTATAATAATAATATGTTCGAACCAAGGATTATTTCTTTAAAAATGATCGAATGCTCATTTTAGCTGTTAGTTTTTGAAAGTGGCATAAGTCACTTGCAAAATATGAGTTAAAACTAAAATGTACAACATATAATAATAATATTGATAGAGTATTTTTATATATATATGTTCATACATTTGTACATATTAAAAATATATTTTGATTAATAAATATTAATTTGCAAAAGTCATATTTATTATTTATAACTTTGCTGACACGCATGTCAATATAGTGTATCTTTGGAATCATATTCAGTAAAAATTCTATGTTAGGCGGTGCATCAAATCATCTAATGAACCTAACAATATCATAATACAGAGTTGTGATTCATCGGAACATTTACATGTTTTGAAAGTTTTTATGCATATTTTACTGTGTTGTTTTTGTGTGTTAAATTAAGTTTTTCTTCTAATTTCTAAAGGGTTGTTATACATTTGAAAAAATTGCATGAGCACAAAGGTCCTATAATATGAGTTTATCGATTTTTCCATTCATTATAGTTGTTATTTATATGAATATTAATACAGTAAACCCTCCAACTGCGCGGTAGATACGTTCCACAAAAACAACGCGCAAACCGAAACCGCGCACTGTGAACCCGATTTTATATGTAATTATGGGGTTAGGTTCCAGATATTACAAAAATATTAAAAAATATAATAAAAAGTCTTTATTCAACGACTAATATACATATTTACATTTATATAAACATAAAAACTAATAAAAACAGTCTCAATTCATTGCTTTTACATAATTAATATTACTATTATAAAAATTAATAAAAATTTTAACATAAATAAAAATTATAAAAAACAATACAAGAACTAAAAAACAGTCTCAATTCAACGACTAAACATAAATAAAAATTAACATAAGTAACGTTATATTAATCACTGATACAGGCTAATGAGCTTGATTCTATTGGCTGTGATTGTATATTTTTTGGAAAAAAGCTTGTTAACACTGATTGCTTACCAGCTTTTTGTTTTTCTTTATAAATTTCAGCATATGGTGCTAAAGCTGCTGTCAGATTTCTCCGAAATTTTGTCCTGCTAGGCATCCTTTTCCAAAATAGGCCAGTCTCATCAGCATTGAAAACTTGGCTTGGTAAATATCCACAACCATCAATGATATGTTTTAACGTTTTTGGATATAAAGATGCAGCTAATGTATCAGTACTGGCTGCTTCGCCTGTAAATTTTATATTATGTAAGTTTTGGCGATGTTTAAACTTTTCAAACCATCCTTTACTCGCTTCGAATTTAATTTCGCCTAAATTAGATGACCCAGGTTCCTCCTTTTGTAACCGATTAAATACTAGTAACGCTTTAGTTCGAATAACAGCAGCACTAAGTGGCATTCTCTTTTGATTTTGATCTTCAATCCAAAAGCTTAACACTTTTTCTGTTTTCTCTATTATTGGATTTCGTGGTTTTTTTAATGTTTTTGCAGCTAGCGATGTAGAACAAACTACTGAACTTTTAATTTTTTCGGCATTCAATTTAATCCTCCTTATGCTGGATTCGTTCATATTGTGTCTCTTAGCTAAAACAGACATTTTTTCGCCATTTTCTAATTGCTTCACAATTTCAAGAAATAACTTGAAAAGAGCCTGTGTCGAAAATTCGTGAATATCAATAAAACATCGATATCATTACTGATTCATAGTCAAACAATAAAAAAATTTTTATGTCTTGCAAAATGAAAAGCAATCAGAGGTGAAAACCAGAAAAAGTTCTTTATTTAATAAATTTAAGATACCGAATAAATTTTAATTAATATAACATGAATTAACAAATATTAACTAAAAAATTATTCACAAGTGCGGGTATACTGAGAATTCAAATATTAAAAACTAATATCAAAAATTGGAATGATGACAAATTTAACAAAGTAATCAAAAATAAACATTATTAGAAACTGAAAATTTCACAATAAATTTCGACATTTTTCTTGTCATCATCAGGTAGTATAGAAAAGAGCATAGATATTATAGAGTTTATAAACAAATTATATAATTTTATTATTTTAAAAATTATTATTTTAGTTGTTCTAATAGGGTAGGCGACTTCGCGCTTCTTTACTAATCCCGAAAACTAATTTCGGTTTATTGATTTTATGAGATTATTGTTCAAATTATCTCCTCGGGATTTGTCATGGTCCGGGCCCTCCACATGCCTCGGGTTTCCCATATGGCTCAAACTTTCTACACACTTAATTAATTATCCATTAATTAGTTTTTGAATATCTGTTTCTGCGAACTCCATTGATTTTATATTATCATATAAAATTAATTTGCTATTCGTACATACCTGTTTCGGCCGATAAACAGCCCTGATCACTCATAACCAAAATTTAACTAGACTTTCGGCCGAAATATTTCATACTTCATTGTATGAATAAACATTGCGGAAAATGGCTAGCCTTGTTATTTGTTTAAATTCTATTTATATAAATAATTCCGCTACCAACACTAGAAAATATTATTATTATTATTATTATTATTATTATTATTATTATTATTATTATTACTATTATTATTATTATTATTATTATTATTATTATTATTATTATTATTATTATTATTATTATTATTATTATTAATATAAATATTATTATTATTATGTTCAAAATTCTCAGTCTACAGTTATTTTGCATTTATTTCAAAAATTGAATGTGAATTGTGTATATTATGTATTTGATGTAATTTTTTTTTGGATGTTATATAAAAATAATTTAAAATTTTTATATTTTTTAACAATTAAAAATCATGTTTATTTATTCTAAATTAAAGTTTTATATTTTGTGATGCGTTTTCGTTACCAAAATTATTTATTAATTTGTTATCTTATTTTTTTATTTTCCTTTGGATTTTAATGGGATTTCTAGTGTGAAGAAAACTGATCAACACTCGAAATATTTAGTGAAATGTTATAAAGAATATATAGTTGGCATTTATTATTATTATTATTATTATTATTATTATTATTATTTTTATTATTATTAAAATGATTTTATTTATGCTCTATAAAATATATAATTATAAATAGTGCAATTTGCTGGTACAAAAATTAAGTAACAGAGCTGTATAATGATTAATTAATTAATTAATTAACGATGTGAATAAATAAAAATTATCTGCTTCCTTCTAAATACAAGAGCAGTTTTAAAATATATAATTTGATAATAATTAATGCTCTATGAAATAATATATAAATAATTATAATATGAATATATTATAGGAAAAGGATATTACAAATGAAATCAGTTAGAATAAATTGCTATAATTAGAACATCCGATGTATAAGATTTATATTTTTTATTTTATGTTGGCAATGTAATTTTATTTTTCGACCTAAGATATTTTATAAAATTCAAGCTTAACAGCTACTTTAAAAATTTTATAAAATGTAAAAATATTTCATAATAATTACTGTTGTCATAATTCTATTAGAAAAGTTATTTTTTCTCTATTTTGACCGATAGTAAAATTTGTTTATGATTAAAAAAACCCATTAAAAATCAAATTTGTCGAATTCGGGTACTTTGCTTGAGGGATAATTATTAGCACAAACGAGAGCGATTAGCCGCAATTATATCAATGTTGAATTTATTTAACCTCAGCTTGTATGAGTTGCCAGGGTTACATATTTATTTAAACAACCTTTGAGAAAAAATAAAATTAAAATTTGGTAAAATATTTTACCCCACTCAGCATTGACTAATTTTCATTGTCTTTTTTCCGTAATCTTCATTATTTAAAAATAATTTAAAATTTGTCACAGGTTTTATCAGTTATTTATTTTTAAAAAAATAATTAATTTTGTCTGGTATTTTTACTGTTTTTGTTACGAAAATTTCAATATATATTCCTTTTCATGTCCAATACCATAATAAATAGACCTAACAACTGATGACGACATTTTTGATATAAATACTTAGGAAGTCGTTAAAGTTTAAAGAGCTATTGCTAGTTTATCCGGCTACGCGCTCGGTTCACCTATATATAAATCGAAAATTAAAAATATTACTTTTTATTTTTATTGCCTATTTCATTTTAAAGCCTCCATTTTCCTTGGACTCTGCTTGTACACTTACCCTGTAATGATGTTATCTGGAAACGCAGCATCCTCAGAAGGATGTATTTTAAAAAAATTATTCAAAAACAGAAAAAACAAGTTCTAAATTATTTATCATAAAAATAACACCGCAAGTTATTAAAAAATTTTAAATCATTTTTTAACAAAATTTCAGTAACACTTTTTATTAATTGCATTTTACCTTCATATATTTTTTACTTTCAACAATATTAAATAAATACATGAAATTTTCGAATGACAGCTTTCAATAATATGAGCTTTTTATAGTAATGAGACATCGAGGCATTAAAATAAAAACAGAAAATTGTTTTAACTATGATGTTTGTTTATTATTTTTGATAGATAAACATTTTAAGTGTTTTAATTCTGTCAAAACTTAAAGGTTAAAAACTGTAATAATAATAATAATAATAATAATAATCATAATAATAATAATAATAATAATAATAATAATAATAATAATAATAATAATAATAATAATAATAATAATAATAATAATAATAATAATAATAATAATAATAATAATAATAATAATAATAATAATAATAATAATAATAATAAGTTCTGAGTGTTTTAGACCTTTCTATATATGCTAGCTCACTTTTGGTAATAATATTTTCTAGTGTTAATAAATAACAAATAAATAAATGCAAATTTTTCATAAATATATTCAAATCAAAAAATCAAGGTATTCAAACAAATTTTCATTTAATTTTTCACATAATAAAGAGTTAGAAATTGTAATAAAAAAATAATTCTTTTAATTACCTCTATTGAGTGAATAAAGAAAAATGTAGTTATATTATATAATAAACTTTTTTATTTTATCAATATTAAATATGCCAAATAAAATATTTCAAAAATGCTTTTTGCTTATTTAGTGAAAATTATTATATTATTACTATTTCAACAAAATTAAAGAAACTTGGCCAAATAAGTCAAATGGTAATTTGTCTCACATTTTTGTTCTTTTAAATAACACTTTTCTTTATCAGGTGTGTTTTTGAAAGAATATTAATTTCACAGCTTTACATAATTGTTACACCAATGATAAAATATTTTATATATTTTTTGGATTACTTACTACAGGTCGGTTTGTTCTCTGACCACTCTTGCTCTCACTTTGCAAAGGAAATTAACAATATCCAACTCATAAAACTTTTATTTGCATTTACCACAATAAACACAATTACCGATACAATATATTTTGATCTGCACCTACAGTAAATCAGCTTTTCCTATACTCAAATTAAATTGAATTGGCGAATAGATTAGGTTTCACTCGTTTTCAGACTTAACTTCCATATTAAAAATACGGATACGCTTTTGCCTTGTTTCGATTTACTGGTACGATTAGAATTTATAGTCAACAAACTAATCAAATTATTTCAATTTTTCGCTACCCTAATTGGTTAGTCAACTTCTCGACTCTTTACTTAACCGAAACTAATTGAGTTTATTGATTTTATGAGAGAATCAATCTAATTATCTGCTCGGGTTTTCCACATAGCTGGAGCTCTCCTCATGCTTCGAGTTTCCCGTGTGCTTCGGACTATCATAAAAACTAATAAATTTTTAATAGTTGTAAATATTCCTATTTTCAATCCTTTTTAATGATTCGCTTTTTATTCTCAATGTACAATATTCTGTTATATCCCTCTATTACATATTCAAATAACTCATAACGGACTTCTGAAATTACAAAATATTTGAAAATATATTTGATAGTAGAAGTTTGAATAATATCTTTAACTTATTATATCTAAACAATAGCAATATGAATTAATTCAAAATATAAGACAAAAAATAGACGTAAAAATAAACTTAAAGCAACTTAAAACTCATTCTTTATTTATTGTAATTTATATTATTCATTCTGTTATTACTATTTTATTTATATAGTTGACTATAGACAATATTATTAGTCTCTTGTTGATCAATGGTGAGGATGAAACAAGTTGTGGAATCCTTCACTTTGGACATCCCAAACACAGCTGTCAATACGAGAGTAATTCATCTGCAAATTAAAGTCTGGGACTTTTAGCGAAGAAAAAGTCAAAAATAGCACAGTTGACATAGAAATAATAGCCATAATGGCGTTTTGAAATATCACATTTGTATTGTTTTCGAAGAGTTCTCGTGACAAACAGACAGTTGCATTTAATGTTTTCAGTATAGATGTAAAAAATTTGCATTTCAACAAAATATTAAAATTTAATATGGATTTAATTGAATAAAAAAATTTATGGATGTACATTAAATTGCTAAGTTCATAAACAATTATCCAAATTACTGTATAAACTTAAAGGTAATGCTGTCAATGGATATCCGGCTACCTGTTACCGCCCTTTAGTATATACCCGAGACGCCGTTGGATTCCCAAAATGATGTGTTTTAAATCTGTTTCTCCAAAATAACATACTTGACTGAGCCTGATAAATATCCCGGCTCGTAAATAAAATTGGAATAATATAAATTTTCTATTTTTTTGTTTTAGCAGCAAAGTCAATTTCGGTTAATTTCGATAAAAACACAATAAAACAAATATTTTGAAACGCGTATTAGCCTCTCTGTCAACGAGTATTCAGGTACCCGGACTTATGTTTCGTAACTTTTTGAATGGCTTACTTAAGATCTTTTATTTTCCAATCTTTTATATTTATAAAAGACATCCTTGATTATGCACTAATATATTTTTATTATTAAAAACATCTCTATAGAAGGGTTTCATTTGATGTCGTTTGTTCTCAAATAGCAAATTCAAAGGCTCTCATATTCATAATATAAAATTATTTATTAATATCAAAAAGTTCATTATGTTAATTGAAAATTTAACTGCTTCTTTTCCATAACTTATTTTAAAAAAAATATAAAGCCTATCAAAATATAATTTTAAAAAATTTGTTTTAATTAACTAAAGCTAAAATAATTAAATAAAAGTTTTTTCCAACGAAATCGATGCTTTAATTTCCTGTTACTATCAGCTCTAAGAGTGGCAATTATCAAATCAAGAATATGTTTTAATAAATAAATTAAAATAAAAAATAAAAAATATTTTACCTACGACATTCATTGGCTCAACGAAACCCGAAATCACTAAATCTGCACAGGCCAAATTAATGACAAATAAATTACCTTCAAAATTCAATTCCTAAATATTTAATTTAAAGTTTTTAATAAAATTGATTTGGAAAAAATATGATTTTAATAATTAAAAATAATTTCCAATTACAATTAACGATATTTTAAAATCGATTTTAAAATAATGCACAAAATTAAAAAAGTGAGTTTATAAAAAAAATCGATTTCAAATTTCTATGAAATATTAAATTAAAAATAAATGTGTGAATTTGTTGTTTTGTTTTGTGAAACTTACTGATTAACTTTTATTGAACCTGTTCCGAATTAAATGAGCCATTTTTTAATTTTTTAATTTTTGATAATTTCACTAAAATAACATCAATTAAAACAATTTAATATAGAGTAGAACCGTGTATAACAATTTATAAGCAATAGAACAAATTTTTTAAAATTGCAAATATACACTAAATATATTATATTTTCACGTTCAAAAATGTCTTTTACCATTCGAATAACTTCAATTCTACGCCGAATGCTAATAGGTAGCCACCTTTCCCGACGATCTTTTATCTTTGTCATGTGCGTCAATTTATAGTTATTGTTACCTCCACAATTCATAATATTCATAATATTCATAATATTAGCCCTTTTTAATGATATGAATACACTTTCCGCCAGAGTTTTTGTAAAGTTTTTTTAAGCTTTCTGTACAATTACAATAAATGATTGTTGGTATTGTATAAATTGCATGGAATTAAAGAAAGCTAAATCTTAAACGTTGGTGTCGTGACTTTTGGGTGGTTGTTAACAAAGCTGACATTCCATTCATCGTTATGACACGCAAGATGAAAGCTCAGATCTGCAAATTTCATCAAATGTGGGTTAGCTTTATCATGCTGAATGGTGATATTTCGCACTCCAACTGGCCAATTTTGTTTTATTGCAGGAAGTTAGTTGTTTATTTTTATTTCTGAATAGACGGATTTTGAAAGCTCAATAGTTTTTGTAATTAAAGTGGTTTGTGCTGTGACACTGTGCTGGTTCTTTTACTCCGAAAGGCAAAATGCCGAGTTTTCCACCAAAATCCTATTTCTTATGGAAATCAAAACGTGGTCATCAAATAGTAGGGGAAACATTATTATAATATATTGGACTTACTATTGACAATAAAGGATGTTTAGGTCGATCAGGTTTAATGAAACTTAGTGATATGACGAGGTTAAGAGGTGTTGATATATTTTGATATTCTCTATTTTTTAATTTTGATTTATCAATAAACTTCTTACTTCCTTGGTGATCCAAGTATTTCCAAATTGGTTTTTGTTTTTGTTGTAAAATTTGTACTTATCAAATAATAATTACCTTGTTTTGTTTTATTGACCGATTTATTCTTGTTTTCAATTTTTCTTTCTTACTTCTACTCATGATAATTCTAGCACCACGTCTTCTTTATTTTATTCATTCACCCCCCAAATATTTATTGCATTTGAATAGATATTTTTTTTTATCATTTAGGTTTCTTTAGCATAGTTGATTTAGAAATGGTAGCCAGAATGATATATAAAAATGTACCATCACTACTATTCACTGGTTTGAAAGAGTTCTTATCATAGTCAGAAAGACATGTATTTTCTGTATAAATAGTATAGATTACTTTCATTATCATATTTGAGATAAATCTATGTTCTTTTCGGGAGCCATTAGGTCAAGGATTCCCAACCTTGACTATACGTACCAGTAACGGTACGCGGAAAAGCAGTTATCGGTGAGCGATTGACTTTACAATTTAAAATAAAACTCTATGAAAAATATGTATTATGAAAAAAGAAAAGAAATGACTAAAATAACCTATATGTTAATATTTTAGTTTGGAATTTCTTATCTTTTGTTTTTGTTTTTATACTTTATTGGGATTTACATAAACTCAAAAGATGCCTATACTTGAACGTATTATCTATGACCGCCTCATGAAGACTTGGCACGTTCCAGCTGTGATGCATATAACTAGACCATCCTCTTGTTGGTAGCCTGGAATTTCCAAAATAAGTAAATTGCTTCTTCCATAAAAATTAGCAACTTAAATATATTTATATAAAAGTACCTAAAATTCACAGTTAGTTTACCGGTTTATTAGTCTATGCATCATTAAATTGTTTGCGACTTACAGATATGGTAATATAAAACGGTTGAGAACCCTGAAGTAGATGAATGTTTACATAGTAACTTTACAAATTCCATTAAAGTATCACTTATTTGTAAATAGATATGATCCCGCTGATAAAGATCCCTGAAGTTAAAACTTTTAGTCCCAGCTAGAAAATTGGTATTTTTGAATCTCATTCCTATTTATTTAAATAAACTGTAAATATATCTCTTCTCTCTCCAGTAGATATCGAAAATGTGTTTTAGGCTAATTCCTTGAGCAAATCCTTGCAGCTAAGAAAGTAATATCAAATCTCCAAAAACATAATCAAAGTAAAGAGAATTTGACGTCCTTGCACAGTGCATTCTGATTAACTGAATAAAAGCATTATTCATCCAAATGATGACTGATTCGATGCTTAATGAGTCAACGGCCGCTTTTTAAAGGGCCAATTAATCATTAATTTTTACCATTAAAAATATTTGTTTTATGATAGGAATTTTCTAACTTTTATTTTGTTTTTGTATAATGGAAAATTATTTGGAAAAAATTGCAAAAAAATATTTTGGAAATTTAGCCAAGAAATAAGACTCACAGATTGTATTAACGAAGTCACTTGCTGTAAAAGGTACCTAGCAAATATTTATTCAAAACTAAGATGGAAGATAACGCGATACAATAATGATAACATTTTTATGCTTGCTGGTGATGGTGTTATTGTCCAAATTGACGAATCATTGCTCAAACACAAACTTAATACCATTGCGGTAGAGCTTCTGAAGAAGAAAGGTGGATTTTCGGTATTGTGGACACTAGTTTTACACCTTGCAGAGGGTTCATGACAGTTGTTGAAAACCTCACAAAATACATTGTTGCCTATTATAAATAAATTTGTCAGGATAGAATCAATTTTTCCCTGGTGGAATTTTACTCCTGATCCAAAATTTCTTAAGTCCATTTAACAAATAACCTTTACAATTTCTTTATAATTAAAGGACTCTTAATCTCTAGGCTCAAATTTTATTTTGTGTGTATGTAGTTCTCTATTTAATGGTGTTACTTTAATTTTCAAAAGTTCAACTATAGTATGTAAAAACCTTCAAAAGTGTTACAAAATGTTTGAATATTCTCAAAATCAAGATGTTCCTAATCAATTATGGTCACTATTCAATGGCAATAATTAGACCTCGGATGATTCAAAAGGTAAAATAAACTTAAATTATTTACCCAAACGTTATTTTAACGATCTGCACTATCATGAAAAATGTGTTGGACGATGGAGCACAAGGTTTCACAAGGGTTAAAGACCATCAACTTCAAAAGTCTAAAAACTTCAGTCTTAAAAAATCTTTGAATTGTATTTTGCAATATTCTGATGGAAAATTCAAAAAGCAGTAACAATATTTCAAATGAAAACATTTAAATAATTTAAAAGAAAGTATAAGTACGATGAAAATTTTATTAAAGATCGAAAAGATTTTTTATGTTAATAATAATAATAATAATAATAATAATAATAATAATAATAATAATAATAATAATAATAATAATAATAATAATAATAATAATAATAATAATAATAATAATAATAATAATAATAATAATAATAATAATAATAATAATAATAATAATAATAATAATAATAATAATAATAATAATAATAATAATAATAATAATAATAATAATAATAATAATAATAATAATAATAATAATAACCTTCGTTGTTAAAACAGCAATAATTGTTAAGATATTTCCAATTGTCCCAACTACTGAATTGAATGATAGAATAACTGTAAAAGTATATGCGATTTCTAGTATAATATTTAAAGATTTCGCACAAATTTTACAAAATTAAAACTTACGTGGGAAATAATATTTGTACAGTGATGAAATAACAAAAGTCCTGTTATTCAATAAAATCATATAACCGAGATCCATCTTAATTAAATTAATAATATTAATTATTATTAATCCTAATATTATTACTGATATTAGGATCATAAGGGAAATTTATAAATAATATTCAGCCAATAAATAATTGGCAATAATTAAAATATCCACTTATTGCTTTTAAGTGTTTTTTTCATCAGAAATTTGTTAAACAAATCATTTTGAAAGGATTAATTAAATTCTTTGATTAGTTTAAAATTAAATACGTTTGGTAATTTGTTAGTGAGAAATAAAATATCTATAGGAAAATAAAAACGAAAGAGACAAAAGTTTAATTTTCATTTTAAATTCCTAATAGAATTGAAATAATAATTAAATTAACTTACTAATTTAATAAATAATTAATCATTAAATAAAATTGTAGACTTTGAACATTCTAAACTTTTTCTCATAATTTGTGTGTAATTTGTAAAATTTAAATATAAAGATTTATTTTAAACTTTTAAAACAGTTTTGGTTAGCAAATTTTGAACATTGTCTTTATGATTTAAAGAATTTATCATCAATGCCTCACAAACATCGTTTTCCTAATAATTGATAAACATATTTTATAGAATTTTAAGCTTACATATTCCTCAGAAGTACGTTGTGTAGACTCCAAGCACTTTGGCCTCAATAACTTCAATAAGGTTATCACAATGTCATACAATGTATGCCAAGGTCATCAAATATAGACTAATTGAATTGTTTGTTTTAATTTTTATTAAATAACTTTTGTTGGGTTATTTTTAAAGTCAGTACTATTTTAATCAGTATGGATTTTATTTAATAAAAGAACCTAATTATTTCATTATTGTATCAATATTATTTCCCACATAAGTTTGAATACTGTAAAATTTGTGCAAATTATTTAAATAATATACTAGAAATCGCAAATACTTATCATTCAATCCAGTAGTTGGGACAATTGGAAATATCTTAACAATTATTATTATTATTATTATTATTATTATTATTATTATTATTATTATTATTATTATATTTATTATAATTATTATTAATTATTATTTTATTCCTGTAAACTTAAATTTAGGAATTGAAACCGAAATTAATCTAGGTTAAGATTTAACCGGTTTCATATACCTTAGAATAATATCGGTTTTCATTGAAACCGGTTTACAAAATAACGGTTAACCTTTAAAAACCGTTTTTTTTATTAGCGCAAAAAAGTTTAGTTGTACGTAAATAAGAAGGGCACTTTCTGTAATGATGATAACATGAGTAATTATTGTTTGATTCACTTCAGCGTAGCAACGAGTACTACAATAAAACAAAACAAAAATGACCATTCACGTTATCATAATTTCCTTATGTGACCTACGATTGAAGCGAAATAAATTTCAGTGCAAAGGAAAACATATTTTGAATTTTTAAAACCAGGTTTATTGTTAACCAACTTTTAAGTTTCATAACTTTAAAATTGATTATTTACTACTACGTTTATTTATGTAAATTATCATATTTATGTAGTTGTAAATCGATACTAATTATAATTTATTTCAATTTTAAAAACTATAAACATGTGTAATTTATTCAGTAATAATTTCAGTTTCAAACTGCATAAGAATAGTAGCTGCATTCTGAACCTCGGATAAATGAAAAACCCGTCTAATTGAACATATATAACCTTAATTAGTTGGTTTAGGCAATTTTATTATAAATTAATTGCTTAATTGAACACTCTTTTAAATGAACAACACTGATTAATGAACGCCAATTAAAAGTAGTTAGTAGGTAGTTAGGGGCACACTGGAACCTAAAAAATTGCATAATAAAATAGGGGGATGGGGGGGGGGTTATTTACAGATTACTTTCGGATTATCTTGATTACATAATGATGTAATCAACTTAATTAATTTTGTGTGTATTTTAATTAATTTTTTTTCGAAATTTTTCGAAATTTTTTATGTGTGTATTTTTTAGTAAAATTTCTAATTTATTTTCTAATTTATTTTCAATTTTTGAAATTTAAAATATAATTTTTTAAGTATTTCTAATTAAATTTTTTTAGTAAAATTTCTAATTAAAATTTTTTCAGTTGTAAATGATTTTATCAATGTAGTTTTTATATATCATTTTAAAAATATAATTTTTATATATAAGTTTAATTTAAAATATATACGATTTCTAAGTAGAATTTTCAGTAAAATTTTATCGATGAAATTTTTAAGTTGTGTATTTTTTCAAAATTTAAAATGTATTTTTAAGATTAAATTTTAAGTGTATTTTAAGATGATAATGTGTATTTTAAAATTTAATTTTTTAAGCATTACATATTTTTAATTAAAGTATTTTATAAGAAAGTTTTAGTTTGATTTTTGAATTAATTTTTAATAAAATTTTTAACAAAATAATTATTAAATTTTTATGATAAAATATGTAATGTTTTAAATGATTTAAAGTTTTATACATAAAACTATTATAATTGAATAAAAAATGATATTGTTAACATAAAATAGTAATAATAATAATAATAATAATATTATTAATTCAACCAATTAAAATATTTATAAAAAACTATAAAAACTATAAACACATAAAATAAACTCGTAAAAGATCGAAATCTTTATAAAAACCTTTAAACACATAAAATAAACCCACAAAGTATGTAATAAAAATTAATCAACAAATAAAAACAAACAAATATATACTATAATGTTTATTTAATAAAAATCTTCATCTTCTTCATCATCGTCAGAGAACTGCACATCGTCTATATCTATTAGTTCTTCCTCAAAGTTAGGTTGCTGAATTTCATCTGTTGTAATTTCGTCACCTGATTCAATTTCTCCAAAAATTTCATCATCAGCGACAATTTCTTCATCAACGTCAATTTCTCCAGATATATTTATATGCCCGTATGCTAAACTTTTATTTTTACCCACCCAAACCCTTTTATCATCTCTATTTGTAAGTGCTACTTTACTATTTTTAAAACTATAAATTTGATAATTTTTTGTTCCTATTCTAAATTGTGGTACCGAAAAGACTGAGTTTTTCTCATAACACTCTTTATAAGTTTTATATGTTAGATCGGTATCCTTTAACGATATACTCTTAGCTTTTAGACAAGAAGATTTACCTATCAAACTGTAACATTTTGGTCGAAGGAAAACCCATTCGTCATAACCTTCTCCCTTACTTTCGTCCTTAAATTTTCCAATGACCGAATCAAGTTTTTTAGAATAAAGTGGATGAGTAGAAAGGTAATTAGATGTATCCAAAAGATTATCCTTAACCATTTCAGACAAAAGAACATCTAGTTTACAATTTTTAATCTCCAAGAAGAAAGAGTCTGTATCTCCAGCAACTATATTGATCTCACAATTAAATTGTTGTCGATATTTTTCCAAGTCCTTATACTGAAGCTCATACATTCTAAGTTTCGACAAGTCAAGCACAGATTGTCCTATATAGCTTGGTCGATCTAAACATATCGAATCAGGATTTAACAACGCAGCTATAAGATCATTGTCAATTTTTATTGATTTTTTAAAGGTACGTTTCGAAGTATAAGTCACAAGTTTTTTATCTGTTGTGCAAAGACGCAAATTCATTCTCTTTTTCAGATTTTTAACAGTTTTTCCATATAAACTGTTATTTAACAACTTATAATAATTTTTATCTAGTGTATTTGTACTTTTAGCTCGAAGTTCAGTGTTTATTTCGATGTACTTTTTAGAAATATTAGACTGTTTGTATCTTACTCCGCGATTAACATGTGTAACTTTAACACCGAGAGACATGTATAATTTTAATAATCGCCAATGAATTACATAGTTATATTTAGGGTAATGAGTCAGCAACAATTTTTCAACCTTTGAGCCCTCAGGTTTCATTTTCTCAGCTGCAATTGGAAAATCATCTAACTTATCATGAAGTTCTGAAATAATCTCAAAATCAACTCCAAGAGTGTACCCATATGACAAAGATTCAAGATTCAAAGTCAAACAATCAGATAATATTATGTCAAGTCCATCAAATATCCAATTAAATTCACCACAAGGTAATGGTTGACTTAAAGCCCAACCATATAAATTATTAATATCAAAATATAGTAAATCTGTGTTTTCGTCGGTTTTAACATAGTGTTTATTAACAAAAGTAAGACCACCTCTAATACCTCCCTCATAGAAGCTAAGCATTTCATTTTCTGTAATTAATTCTATAGGTTCATCCAATGACATTAAAGCAGAAGACCACGACATTCCAGGAATTCCAAAATAATTTAAAGGTTCTAATCTATTGTGTGCTATCGATTTCGCTCGAAATTGTTGAAAAAAGTCTGCCAAAAGAAAACAATCTAGTTTCAGGTAAACTTTCATATAATCAAGTAAAGTCCTACAATTAGTTTCATCCCAAATAAGCAGAGGTTTTTCATATTCAGCCTCAGTGACACCTTTCCATATCGGGGGTAATTCATAAGTATCATGAAGAACATCTAAACTAGTTGCAAAATTATATGGAAAGATCCCCTTTTCATCAACTATAGTCCCTGTAAAAACTGATCGAGTCAAAGGTAAAGTCGTCAAGGTTTTTACCGCTTTTGGTAAAGAATCATTTACAAAATGATAAGAATCAATAAATCTCACACTAATTTTTCCCAAGTGAGCAATTAAAGAAAAAATTTTTCAGATGTTAATGGAATACATCCTAAAGCCCAATTTTTAAATTTACTCAATCCATATTTTAATATATGATGCATATCATATCCCTTCAAGTTATGGAAAATAATTGGTAAAACTTTATTTATTTTTCTATTAATATTACAGTCATTGCAAGCAGCACCCAAGTATTCCCCAGTAAAATGATCATGATCTCTCACTGGATCCACAATATCTTTCAAACAAAGATAACATTTTATACATGTATCAAATTGAAACTGTTATAAGTTTGTTAAATCTTTAATTGTTTGATTTCCCATTTTATAATAATATGGTAATACAGTATATTTTGCTATTTTTTCAACTGTTTTTAAAAATTGTTCCACACAATCTTCACCTATAAATTCTTTGTATATTGTACTCCCATCAAAATTATTTATTAACAAAAGTCCTGCCAAAATTGGTGTACGTCATCCTTTGGCAAAACAGATTCGAAATCTGCATATATAGCATATGGTGGGGTTACAGTTTTGGACCAATCAGTGAATTTAATAAACTTATTTTCCGGGAAAGTATATAAAGTTGTCCCTAACTGATTACTGATACATAAAATCTCATGCTTTTTTATATCTAAATCCGTTCAGACATCTATGACACCATAATGATCGAATTCTTTCTATTGTTTTATCTTTACAATTCAATAACCTATTGAGTGATGTAGTTCCTACATAATGATATTGTTCTCCTTTATTTAATAACAATAAATTAATAATTGTTCCTTCTGTGATTTTGGACCTATGAATTATGTTTAAAAATGGATGTTTTAAAACAAAGTCGTCGTGTTCGGGTTTAGCTGTTTCATCATAACTAAATATATTAATTATTAGTCCTTCGTTATTTGACTCAAATTTTCGAATACCATTTAATTTCATGGGCATATCATTTGGGTCATAATTTAATTCATTTAGATATTTAGTATAACTATAACTATCTTTTCTATGCTGCCTAACAATCTCATCTTTTTTAAGTATCGACAATATGCTATAGATAAAACATAAATTATCACTATTTTTTACATTTATTATACACTTTTTGTTAGCCAATTGTTTTGGTGTTTTTATATAACTTCTACCACTTAACCTACTGATATTATTTATTTTTGTTACTATAAAGTAAATTTCAGTTATTTTTCTAATAACCCAACTACTCCCTAACTCTGTTATTGAAGATATCTTTTCATTTACCTTTTGTATGCCATCGTCGAAGAATGATTGGGTAAGTGGTCTTGCACTGTTGCTAATATTATTTAATTTTATTTCTCCATCTTTCTCAAATTCAATTTCTATTCCAAATTGAATTTTTACATATCTAAGTTCATCTATTATCTCTCTTAACTTGTTAATTATCTTTATAAGAAAAACAATTTCTTTAATGTTCAAGTTGGTCGTATCTATACTAATTATTTTATGTGTACCTCGTAAGTCACTTTGGATTATAGGTAAATTTCCTCCTATTTGTATATTGTTATTTTGCCCCATGTGTACCTCTTCCATCTCTCCATCCCATGAATCCATCGATCCGATATCTTCCATATCTTCAACTGCTCTAACCCATGAATCCATCGATCCGTTATCTTCGTCCGCTTCATTATCTTTGTCCGCTTCGTCCGCTTCGTCCGCTTCCATTGTTTCATTCACCAATCCGATATCGTCATTTAGGTAATCCAAAATACTATTTATAGGATGTGTTGTAGGTTCGCTTATATGATTACTTAATGGGGTAATTCGGGTGCTGCTTAATTTAATTGCTCCTGGTCTTTTAAATAGTTTAATTTTTTTTACATGAAACTGTCGCAAATGATTTTTATGATGATCATAAAAGTCTAAATAGGGAATGGGTTGGGAAGTTATGCATACGGGACATATAAAATAAATTGAATTATGGTATTTTTTACCATAATACTCTTCCATTTTTTTGTGACATTTGTTTTTATTATGCACAGTTAATTGGCAATAATTGGGGTATAATTTACCTAGTAATAAAAAAAAATTAATTAAATTATTAAAATAAATGTGCAAGTATGCAACCAATAAAAATCGCTTATTTACTATAAATAAAAATATTTTTGATGAAAAAGTAAGAATTTCAAAAGTATATGAAATACTCCTAGAAGAAAACAGTACAGCTGTTATTGGGATGACATTTAAGCCTCCTGTTCAATACCTTCAATACAGTATGAACTATTTAAATTTCCTTATTACATATACATTCAAAGGAATGTTTATTTTAATTTAATTTGATTAATTATTTTTTAGGAATCGGTTAATTTAAAAGCTTATGATTAAAATATTATGATTGGAAATATTGAAGAGGAAGATCGAAAAAATATTTCAGATATTCTCCATTTGTTGAATAACGAAATGGTTTTTAATGAAAAATTTTCATTTATTAATTGTGAAAGTCAATTGAAGGATCAAGTACAAGATAATAAAAAATATAAAATTCGGATAATTATTAAAGAAGTCAAGATTAACAATTCTATTATCAAACCTATTTGGAAAATCCTAAATGTTGTTGAATAAATTTTTTATCTTTTGTAAAGTTGAGTTTTGTTGATTTTTATAATTTGTAACTAATAGTAAACACGTCATTTAAAAAAGTTTACCTCGAGTATCTATTATTTTAATAAAAAAGTTTTGAGCAGGGATAATTATTGACAAATTATATTCAAAAACTTGTTCTCTTATATAATAAAATATATTGGTCAGTTTTTATAAAAAAAAAATCAAGGGGTCTGCCCTTATTTTCAATTAATAATAAAGGGGCGTCAGTCCTTCTTTTCATATAAAAATATATATGTCTTAAAAAAAAATAAAATCAAGGGGTCTGCCCTTATTTTCAATTAATAATAATAAAGGGGCGTCAGTCCTTCTTTTCATATAAAAATATATGTCTTAAAAAAAAACAATAAAATCAAGGGTCTGCCCTTATTTTGATAAAAAAAAGTATATGTTATTATAAAAAACACAAAACAAATAAAACATACATTTTCGGTGATTAATTTCATCACCCTCTTCACATTCCGAGATTGTTATATTTCTTTCTAAATCTATAAATATAAGGTTAATTCGTATTAAAATATAAATTTAAAATTACTTGATTCGCTATTTAAGTGTAAAGTGTTTATTTGATAATTTTCTGCATAGCGTGGGTGATTTTTTTGATTATAACCTAATAATCAATTAAAATAAATTTAATAAAAATACAAATGTTACTTAAATTTGAATCTTGATAATTAGATCCTGCAACGTTTTTGACATGACTTTGAATGTTTTGTGGGTAATTGAAATAACCTAATAATAAATTAAAATAAATTTAATAAAAATTAAAATCATACTTGATTGATTTCCACCATAGTTTTGAGGATAAAATTGTTGAATATAATCTAAAATAATGTTACAAAAAAAATGATTTATTAAAAATAAAAATCTTACTTGGTTCATTGCCTTCATAAATTTGAGGTTGATAAAATTGTTGGTTTATTGTATCTAAAGAAATAATAAATAAAATTTTAAAATTAAAATCATACTTGGCTCATTCAAAACCATAATTTGATCTCCTCCATTGATTTGATGATAGAATTGTTGGTTCATTATATCTATAGGAATATTAAATCTATTTAGTAAAAATTAAAATCTTACTGGAATTTTGATTTCCACCATAGTTTTGTGGATTACTTTGTTCAATATAATCTAAAATAATGTTAAAAATGATTTAATAAAAATAAAAATCATACTTGAATTTAGATTTTCTCCATACGTTTGAAGGTAAAATTGCTGGTTCATTATATCTAAAGAAATATTAAATAAATTTATTAAAAATTAAAATCTTACTTGGTTCATTCCAAACCATATATTGATCTCCTCCATTGATTTGTGGATAGAATTGTTCGTTCATTAGGTCTATAGGAACATTAAATCTAATTAGTAAAAATTAAAATCTTACGTGAATTTTGATAATTATTTCCTTCATTTACAATTTGAGGATAATTTTGTTGATAAAATTCAACATTAGTTTGGGGATAAAATCCATTATGTTGTGGAAACAATAAATTATCTAAAATAAAAAGTAAATTCGTATTACAATATAAATTAAAAAATTACTTGATTCATATTTGTTATTATAACTATTAAAGTTGTTCATTTTCTAAAATTGTATAATGTTAATAAAAAATTTAAAGGAAAAATTAAACTTACAAATTAAACAAGTTTGTAAATTATGATAAATTATAAAAATGTTTTTCTATTTATTCAAATGTGAGTATTTATTTTTGACCAATCAAAATCAACACATCTGCACTTGTATTAATCAACACGCACATTACCAATTTACACAAAATCATATTAGGAAATAAACACAATGATACAAAAATTTATTTAGAGAACATTGATTTTAACCAAGCTAAACAATGTTGGCCACAAGTTTTGGTCAATGGATTCTGATAACGAATTCGATTATATTCAATTGGCATCAACATTGATTCTAGTTTTGATATCAATAAAAGGGGATAATAGAATCCCATTGGATCAAGTACATGTATTTTATCCGGTTTCACGTAAATAGCAAGTCAATGTTCTCCACTGAGATTAGCTGATTGAGTATTTACAATCAAAGCTTTGTTGATATTAATATAGGGAATTTTGTCCAGTGGAAAAACACCAATAAAATTTTTCCCAATTAGTTTTTTAGCAATAGTTTGTATCTGAATAGAACTAAAATTAATTAAATTAACAAATTAATTAAAATACTTACTTCATTTTTAACCATAACTAATAACACATTGGTTTATAGTGTGTTCAACAATGTTTGTCAAACAAGTACTGTACGGTTTGATGTGATTTGAATTTCTTTTTCAAATACTCCGTATACAAGTACTGATACAGATTCGGTTAATGGATTTTCAAATTTTACATCCAATCGTAAATTCCCACTTTGAGGTAACTGACTTTGATTAAGATCAAAATCAGGTGCCAATACAAATGTAAAAAAGGGATATTTATTTTTAAAGTCTGACAAGGTAATACCACAATTCATATTTTTATTAAGATAACCCATATTCCTAACAATACTTTGCATATAACTAGAACTATAATTATCATTGGCAAAATCTTGACTATATTTTTCACGATAATCATTTCCTTTACTTAATGTTAAAAACTTGACATTAAAGTGTTCAAATATTGAAAATGTTTCCAAATACGATCCTCCATATCTTTTATTCCCTTGGAAAGCAACAAGAATAAAATTTGGTAGTCGCCTATCCCCAAATATTTGCTCCTTATAAAATGAAGACGATCCCATTGGCAATGAAAATTGAACAACTTCCTTACTTTTCATTGGATAAATTGCATTTCTATTAGCAAGCCCAATCTGATGACCAGCTAAAACTGACGGTTCAACACGAACTCTTCTAACCATCAACTTTGCATCTAATAATATTATTTGTGGAATTATTTTTGTACATGTTAAACTTCTTTCAGTATTGGATCTTGTTAATTTAATTTGAACACTAACACCAGGTAATAAATATTTTGGTTGATCAAAGAAATCTAATTGAAGTGGGGAGCAAACACTGATTGGTTTTGATTTTGAAATCCAAATTTTTCTTTTTGTGTCATCTTCATCGTAACCCATTCCACCTAAACAAGTATGTTTTGTATCGTGATTGTAATTAATAATTGTTTCAATCATTGCCTTGTGTGCGAATACATCATTACTTCCTTCAATTTTAGTAGAATTAAAAATTACTTCAACATCTTTAAAAAGAGTTTGGAAAAAGAAATTGTTTGCAGTAACATCTGATTCATTAGATAAATTTTCCCCATTGCTATTTACAACTTTCATTTGGATGTAGAGTAATGTATCGTTCAAATCCAAGTATTCGTTTTGAGAGCTATTAATGTAAATTTGAATTGAGGTGTTTCCTGGATCTGTAATTGAATTCACTCTATAAATATCTTCAAAAGAACCATTTTCAATTACTGCTTGAGGAAATGGTCTATCAAAGATGCATAATTCTGATTTTGCACTAATCATGACTGGAATATAGTTCCGTATCCTTTCATTCTTTTGTTTATATGTTTCTTGATAATTTTTCGACGTTTAATTGTTCCACCTTTTTGTTCTTTATTAAATACATCAGAAACTTTGTTAATAACAGAAGGTAAGTGTTCCATTACAGATGGTATAGAATCTTTAATTTCAGATATCGCATTTGATTTTAAAGTAGGTAAGAATTGTGCATTATTATTTATTACGTCCTTAGCAGTTTTCATACCAAAATTTCCAATACGTTTAAGAATAGGTAGTGCGAATCGCCCAATTGTTTTTAACCAACCAGATCCATACTGTTTACCTACAAAATAAGGTAAATCCCCACACTTTTAACATCTTCTTCCAATTCAATTTTAACAAGTTGATCTTGTTTAATTTCACAAGACTTGAAAGGATGGGGATAAGATGTCATTAACTGATCAGTGACTTGTGAAAGTTCAGTAATGAATAAATTTTCTTTAAATGTCTCAGTATACTCTACATCATAATAATAAGTTATAGTTAATCGTATAGTATCTAATTTTGATTTCTTATTTGGTATACGTATCTGATTCAATTTATCATTAAAATCTACTTCTTTTTTATTAAATCCCAAACAATTAGCTTCTTCAATACTATCAAATGTTACTTTGAATCGAAAATATTTACAATTAATGTTCAAAATTTTATTGCCAATATATATCAGATAAAATGTAGAGTTGTGACTGATTGTATAGTTTCCTTCAATAAAATAAAAATATTCATAACTATTATGTAATGTATTCTTGGTATATTTGATACAAGAGTTGTTATAAAATGGAAAATTATTGTACACAAAAGTGAATTCAGTTAAAGCAACTTCCCATTCCCCATCCAAGTAAATCTGATTTGGAAATTCTACATTAAACTTTCAAGCTTCATTATTTGGAAATGTAAGTGGACAACTATTACTGGGTAAATTCACGTAAAAATCTCTTTTATCCATTTACTTTTCTAAAATGTAACGATAAATGTGTTTTGGTATCTTTGCTAAATTTTATTAATTTCCCACTATCATCTCGAATATTTATTTCAATGATGTTTATAGTTGAATACGATACTGGAAGGTACATTGGATTCTTCATTTCTAATTGTACAATTTCTCTTTGATCATTTTTTTTAATCCAAATTGATTTTAATAGTGGAACTCTAACATCACCAACATTTATTGTTTCGATAATATTTGAATAAATGAACATTTGTTGATGATGATGTAATAATTTCGGAATTTTAGTGCCTAGTATAGTTCCTGTAAAGTTTGAAAATTTTAATCCCAAAGATTTAGCTAAATTTGTGTCAAAAGATATATTTGTAATGTCATCTGCAAGTGTTATTTTGACCAATTCTTTATCTCGAATTATCAATTCTTTAAAAGGAGAAGGATTAAATGATAACAAATGACCTTGTAATTCTGATAAAGTGTTTATGAATAAATTATCTTCAAAATATTTTTCAAATTTTGATTTTTCTTCGTAACTTATAATTATCCCAAATTGTTCCATAACACCATCATCAGTAAATTTTGGTAATTTTATTCGACAATGATCCTCTTCACAAATGATTTATGTAGATTTTAGTCCAAAACTAAACGCATGTTGAATATCTGGGAATGTTACTTTAAATGGAACATGTGGACAGACAATAACCAAATTCTCATATTTTTCAATAAATATGTCAACATCTGGAGTATAGTTTGGATTTATTAATTCATAAGTATGATTTTGATTATTTATTTTCAAATACTTTATTTCACTACCACTCTTTACAGATTCATAACGTATACAAGAATTACTATAATACGGAAAAGGATTATACACAAAAGTGAAATCAATCAATGCAACTTCCCATTCACTATCCAAGTAGACAGAATTTACTTGTACATTAAAATTACTAGCTTCGTTATTAGGATAAATAAGTGGACAACTATAACTAGGTAAAATCATATAAAACTGGTTTTCTTTCATAATATTTATTTAATCAATTGAGATGAAGATATCCAAGTTGGAGTTTCGTATCCATGCCACTTAACGTAGTATTGTTTATATTTACTAACATTTTTGGTTTTTAAAATCTTTTGAATTCTAAATATTGTTGGGATTGGAATAACTTGGAGTTCTTGTTCATGATCTGCTATTAAATACATTACAGGATTCTGTTTTGTATCTATTTTCTTTATTACATATACTTCATCGCTCCAATTGTTGTCAAAATTCTTGATAAACGGAGAAGTACTGATTTTACTAATTCTTACATGATCACCAACCTTGTATTTTGGCTTATCGATTTTTTCTTTCTTTAATGTTTGGTTTCTGTTGGTGTCTGTAATGTCAACAGGTCTGAGACCATTTAATCCTTTATGTGGCGAATGATTGTAACTAAAAATAATTTTCGGTAAAACATGTATCCAAGTTTTATTACCTTGATGCACAAAGTATTTTTTCAATCTTTCTCTCAAAGTTCGATTAAATCTTTCAACATAACAAGCTTTGAATTGCGAGAATATAGAGTAATGATTGGCTTTGATAACTTCTTTTACTTTGTTATTATAAAATTTTTTACCTAAAATAAATTAAAATAAATAATTAATTAAATTTATTATCCAAATCAGTCTGTAGATTATGAGGTTGTCCATCTTTAAATAATTTTTTAATTACAATGACCATTTCATTAGCTGATTTAGTTTTTGTTGGAATAGCACGGGCATATCTACTGAAAACATCAATACAAGTTAAAATATATTTGTACCCCTTGTTGATTCTCGAATAAGGTATCATTTCCATCAAATCCATTTGCCACAAATCATTGATTCCTCTTGTTTTGTATGGTCTGGTTGGGAATCTTTTTAACATTGGTTTATTTAAACTATATGCTAGTTAGTCCGATAACCATTTTTGAGTCTCTTTTTTAGAATTAATCACTCTTTTTGTTAATTTTTCTACACCACCAAAACCATCTGGATCTTTTTGGTTTGTCCATATTGTTTTGAGTGGATTTTTGGTTAATTGATCCTTCATTATTACAACAAGATGTTAAAATATGGACAACTTTATCTGGTTTAGAGTATTGTAAGCCCATTAAGATCTTAGGGATGAAATTGCACTAATTGCAGATAAAACTATAGGAATTAATGTACCCAAGAACCCACCCTTTTGTTTATACATTATTATTTTCATTAAATGTCTATTTTTAGTGTTTACCAATGATAAAAGGGATCTCTTATGTCTTTGTAATACCACTCTTTTAGCTTTACTAATATTAACATTACCTCGAACTCTATTTACAATAACTTCAAGCAAATCGTCAATAACAAATGAAGGGAAAGCTTGTAAAATTGCCATTCTTTTATTATTTTGAGCCTTTACCAATGCATTGAAATATGGTAGACTAAGTTCAAATTTCATGTTTACTAATTACAATTACCGTATATTTCGGCGTATAAGACGACCCTTAAAGTAAAAAAATCACCCTTGAAAATTGTGGGTCGTCTTAAACAACCGATATAAAAGAAAGTATTACAGTACAGGTAGTTGTATTTATACTACTTTTATGCATATCTAAAACCCGATATATGATAAATCATAAAAATTTGCTCTAATTTTGTACCTCGTCTTATCTGACGGTCACCTTATACGCCGAAATATTATTATTGTTTATAATTTGATCCACTTCTTTTTTAAAATCTTCTTCTTTTTTAGATTCTTCTTTACTTTTGATTTGGTTTTACGAATAACTTTTTTGGGGGTTGAATTTCGTTTTTGACAAGTACTTTTTTAAATGACATGATTGATAATCATTTATTTGTTTTCAATTTTGTTTATAAATCGTAACCCCTTTTTCATTAAAAATATCTGTTCAGATACGTAAATCGTCACTATATTGTTGTGTAAAGTCAAAGAATAAATATCCATGGGGAACGCTTGTAGCATCTTGGAATGATTCAATTAAAAATTTTCTATTGTTTGGATAAGCTTGCCTGGCTAAGAAATCGATAATCGTTTGATCGCGAGGATTTTTGAAAATAACTAGGTATTGAACATTTAAATTACGAGTTCGATGACTTCCTCCTTGATGAAATAAATTTTGAGTTATGAAAATAACAGTAACTCCACGATGTCTACTGATTTTTGTGAACAAATTATTGAAATCTTTTTCCTTATTTGCTTCTTGATACAAATCATCTATAATTATTACATCGCCTCGACGTAACCTAGACGACCAGTTTTTATCAAATCCCTTAACTATTGTCATTTTCAATTTACAAAACTGATTTTGTATCAATCCATGTTCTTCGTCTGCGCCCCTATGCCAATATATTTTATTGAATTTTGATTTGAACATGTTTGACTGCAAAAAATTGCATACAAATAAAGTTTTTCCGCTCCCACTAGGCCCTACAATTTGACATACTGCATCATTTCTTAATTCCATTTAATTTAATTTAATTTAATTTAATTTGTTTATAATTTGATATACTGATTCATTTATTTTGATATCAGAAAATGATTAGTAATATTAATTATAGAGGAAAATGTGAAGTAACTGGAATGAAGTTCCCGACAGGAAAACCTCAACATGTAGTGGATAGAAGTGAAAAATATCCAATCTTATTCTTCAAGAGCGGAAAATGCAGAGTAATGGGTTGTAAAAACCATTACAGGAAGGAGATCTCAAATATCAGATTCAAGATTTACAAATTCAATCATTATCTTTGAATATTGACATGTGTTGTCGAATCAACTTGTATGATTTGTCTACAACAACCGAAAACATTTACGAACCGGAACTGTTTCCTGCATTAAGACTTGTCAAGTATAATCCACTTTGTGTGAATGTATTTGCAAGCGGAAAAGTCGTTGTCATGGGGATAAAAACACTGGAATACAACAGCCTAGTACAAGAAATATTTAATTTTATAAAATCAAAAACTAATAATCTTAATACCGACGAAGAAATACTAGATTATTTATTAAGCACTGATTGTGTTTAAATAGATTCAATTCTGACGATTGTAAAAATTAAAAATGATCGACGAGCAAGAAGCATACGTATTCGAAACAATTCTGATGAAGATGGAAGAACTGTTTCCGAATATGAAAAACAAACTTTCCTATTGTGCTCCTGAATACTTGGCTACACGGATCTATCAAATGACAATAATCAACATCGAAGAAATTGTACGGATGCACTACGAATCAGTTCAAGGATCTGGTTTGAAATGTTTAGATGACTGCATTGTTTGTGCAGATCCCTCAATGTTGACTTGTCCATTTAGATGCAGATGCTGCAGAGACTACAAGAAGAAGGAAGTTGTACATATTTTGTTGGCTGAGCTAAGAAGAGCTTATTATAAGCAGATTTGTGATGATGTAAATAAATTTTGATCTTTTACGAGTTTATTTTGTGTGTTTATTGTTTTTTATAAAGATTTTAATTGGTTGAATTATTATTATTATTATTATTATTATTATTATTATTATTATTATTATTATTATTATTATTATTATTATTATTATTATTATTATTATTATTATTATTATTATTATTATTATTATTACTATTTTATGTTAACAATATCATTTTTTATTCAATTATAATAGTTTTATGTATAAAACTTTAAATCATTTAAAACATTACATATTTTATCATAAAAATTTAATAATTATTTTGTTAAAAATTTTATTAAAAATTAATTCAAAAATCAAACTAAAACTTTCCTATAAAATACTTTAATTAAAAATATGTAATGCTTAAAAAATTAAATTTTAAAATACACATTATCATCTTAAAATATACTTAAAATTTAATCTTAAAAATACATTTTAAATTTTGAAAAAATACACAACTTAAAAATTTCATCGATAAAATTATATTGAAAATTCTACTTAGAAATCGTATATATTTTAAATTAAACTTATATATAAAAATCATATTTTTAAAATCATATATATAAACTACATTGATAAAATCATTTACAACTGAAAAAATTTTAATTAGAAATTTTACTAAAAAAATTTAATTAGAAATACTTAAAAAATTATATTTTAAATTTCAAAAATTGAAAATAAATTAGAAAATAAATTAGAAATTTTACTAAAAAATACACACATAAAAAATTTGGAAAAAATTCGAAAAAAAAATTAATTAAAATACACACAAAATTAATTAAGTTGATTACATCATTATGTAATCAAGATAATCCGAAAATAATCTGTAAATAACCCCCCCCCCATCCCCCTATTTTATTATGCAATTTTTTAGGTTCCAGTGTGCCCCTAACTACCTACTAACATTAATTTTTTTATTAATTGGAACCCAATCAAAAAATTATCTATTTCTATTAAAAAACTTTTGTCAATTAAAATGTCCAAACGAAAAGCAGCAACACTAGATGAAAAATACGAAATAATTAAGGGAATTTAATAGCTAAAAATTTTTCAAATCAAAGTTTCTATTGAAACAGGAGTTCCACGAAGCATAATAGCAAGATGGTGTGAGCTTGAAAAAGATAAAAATTAGAGAGACATATGAAGCAAGAAATCAAAGTCCTGCAAGAAAGCGTCTCAGAGTTTCAACATAAGAAAAATCGATGAATGTCTTTTTGAATGGTTCAAAGAAAAAAGAAATGTTAAAGTTCCAATAAATGATTCTATTCTTTAAGCAAAAGCAGAAGATTTTGCAATACTTCTTAGAAAAGACTTCAAGCCATTTGATGGATGAATCGGCCAAAATTAATGAATCAACAGTAGAAGAATGGTTAAGTAAACTTTCAAACACCACAAAAGATTTCAATTTCAACTCTTAACTAAAAATCAAGCATTAGACGCAATCAACACATTAAGATATTATTTTCAATGTGATGAAGCTTATACAAAAGATGAACTTGAAATTATTCACAATTTAGAGAAGAAGATAAGTATTTCAAATAAAAAACAAACAAAAACATCTGATTTTTTTAAACGTTAAATATAAATGTATTTGTCTTTGCTTTTATTTTTGTATTTGGGTTTTATAATAATTAATTAAATAAAGTATTTTCTTAATGTTTTTGTAACTCTTTTAATTTAACACCCTGCAAGATAAACATGATTTTCGTGCCCTTTGAAAGTTCATTTAAACAAGTTTTACTTTAGAATCTTCTTACACAACTATAAATATAGCATAAAAATAAAGAATACACTATGGGTTCATCCAGGAAAAGATATAACATTTGAGTTAACTGAACAATTAGGAGATGATGTATCGTATTTCTTTTTGTTTTCCATAGTGCGGTTTGAAATTCGGAGTACTTTTCACGTAAAATTTTAAATTTGCACTGTGTATTTGTACTGTGTAATTACTCAACCTTATAACATACTAA
Organism: Schmidtea mediterranea; assembly: GCA_022537955.1. Taxonomy (NCBI): domain Eukaryota; kingdom Metazoa; phylum Platyhelminthes; order Tricladida; family Dugesiidae; genus Schmidtea; species Schmidtea mediterranea. The sequence continues at coordinate 230,129,206 of CM039680.1, forward strand.
TCTTGGTATACTTATACATATAAGTTTTTTATAATTTGTGTTTTTTCTCTATTCGAAATCAAAATTTTGCAGTTGTGAGATTTTATAAATAACCACAAAATTTTCATATCTCGCTTTTAACCTTTTCGCCCCTATTGGGACAAAACGTCGCTGAAACTTTCATCGTAATATTACTGGGAAATGTCCAAAACAATTTTCATTGTTAGAGTTTAGTTTTAGTGTTTCATTGTTCTAGGATATTCAGAAGCGCCACCTTTACAAAAATAAGAATATTTCATATTAAGGCGAAAGGGTTAACTAGGAGATTTTTTATTGAAATTGTTTATTAGGATAACCATAATTTTGAAGGAAATGACATAAGTTTTAGGAAATACTAATTCGTATGATGAAAGGAAGAAAAATATATTGAGTAGAATTAAATTAAAAAATTACGTAATTTTAACCGGTTTCTTAGAATTTCGGTTAAAGGTGACCGGTTATGAATATTTTTTGGCTTCAGTTTCGGTTACTGTTAGTGAGATATTTAGAAAAATAACAGTTAACCGGTTTTTTAAACAAGTTTTGGAAACCGGTTTCCATTCTTACTTAAATTAAATTCTTCTATTTCGGAACTTTTGAAAGATTCATGGACAGTTCAAGCGTTCTAAACATAAGTACGGGTTTCAGAAAATGAGTTTTCTCACCCTTTTCATCATTGAACAACTATTTGCAAATATATTAACAATGTTTTCATTGAGATCAAAATTGAACAAGATTGCCCCAGTTACCATTTAGCTCACTTCTGTGAAAGTTTCTATTTCAATTAGATATTCACTTATCAAATGTTAGACTGAATCTTTTACCAGTTACTTTAAGCTCTGTGATTTCATCTTTCAAATTAATTTGTAAACAATGATGAAACCTTCAATTTTATCTTTAATTTTCGTAAACATAGGGGTATATAAGTATCAGAAATATCAAAAAAATCTCTTAATATAGTCTAAAGAAGCAAAACCTTCAAAAGGCAAACCATCAATAGATCTCATTTAATCATCAAATCAACAGGAATCAAAATTTATATAAAATAATCAGTTATTTTTCAATTTTAGAAAGGTTTCTCAATAAACTTTCCTTTAAAATCAGTTCTGATTCTTTGGTCGCTACATCTATATTGTGAATAGATTTTTCATAAACTCGAAGGTCTTTAGTCTAATCCTTAAAACATTTGAGTTCTTTTTGTATTCTTCACTGTGTAAATCAAGCTTTCAAAAATTTTCATTTAAAAATTTATTAAATTACATTTTAATTTAATTATGGTAGACCAAATCACAAATATTATACAAAAATTAAATAAACAATATTTCATAAAATCAGCAGCTATTTTATTATTATATTTTTAATCCCAAAATTTGGGGTTTTCGGAATTTAAATATTACTGGAATCACGGAATTGAATGTTCTAGCCTCCACACCTTTCTCTCATTTCTTTGAAATATAGGGGAAACCTATGCGCCATATTGGGTTGGGACTAAACATATACAGTGAGGCACTGATAGAGCTTTTCCAATAAAGCTGCAAGTGAGAAAGAATTTACTCCATATTTGGTTATAGAAAGGTATTGGCAGGTTGCGAAGAATTTGACGTCTGTTTGGTTTTCAAATTATAATAATTCGTCTGATTCTTTGACTATTCCATTTGACAATCCTAATTCTAACCTATTATCATTAAGCAAAAGGTCATTTCAACAGATTTCCAAATAAATGTATTATTAAAATGTTTCAAATTTCACCCAAATTTCACAATTTATTTCACTAGCCCAATTAATTAATAAAATTTTGTAAATATTATTAATATTTATAATAGTTATTTATTTAAACGTTGTTTTAATAAAGATGTTATTATGAAAACTTTTAAATTTCCAAAACTATCTCTTTCTATTATAGAAAATAATGCAGAAGTCAATAATTTCAACTTCCATTTCTTTAAGAACTCTATGTTTACGTTTTCGGAATATCCGATATTTACTTCTCAAATTCCTCTTACATCAATCCTTTCTATTTTCAATGTAACATTTATTTCCAAATGACTTTTTTCAGGTTTGTTTAAATTTTATCATTTGACAATTATCATACTGACCGCCACTTCTTCGTTCAACCTGGAATTTTTCTAATGTTATTTATTATCTTGTGATGCACTGTTATTATGGGTATTTTTCTTGGACAAAAATCAAAAATGTTCATTTGACATTTTTGTGAACTCCATTTTCAGAGAGCGATCTGTTGACAAGGAAATAATTTCTTCTTCTTGTAAAGATAGTTCCATATTTGAAAATTCAAATGTCCCAAATGGATTTCGTATCCAGTCATAGGATTCTAATTTAAGAGATGGAAAGTAACACGCGATTTTTCATCCAATATTGTTAGATGTTCTATTATGGCAGGAATAATATCTGTTACATTATTTGTTTGAATTGAAGGAAACATATCAAGCGTATTGTATTTTGTTATTCGATTTTTCCAATACAATATTTTTTTATTGAATGCCTGTATTTAAGTATTTAAGTATTTAAAAATATCAGCTAAATATGCCAATTTAGCACACCAAATATCATTTTCAAAATTTTTAACAAATTTATTCATAGCGACTTTTTGGAAATTACACAGCAGTTCATCTTTGAGCTCCAATAAACGACATAGGACTTTACCGCGAGACAACCATCTTATTTCAGTGTGCAATAGCAAACTTTCATACTTAGCTTCCATAGATATACAAAGTTGTTTAAAAATGCGTGCCTGCAGAGGTCTTGATTTGATATAATTTACTATTTGTACCACTTCATCCAATATAGTAAAATACAATAATGTAAAAAACAGTGTGTAGATATGATATTTGGATTCTTTTCCTTCACAAATGTAACACATCCTTTAATAGATCCTACCATTGATGGACATCCATATGTAAAAATTCCTACTCAGAAATCCCATGATATTTGGGATTTTTCTAAATATGTGGTAATACAATTAAAAATATCTTTTCTTGTTGTATGTTCTGTAAGCTCTCTGCAGCAAAGAAATTGATTTACTATTTCATTTTCATCAATGAACCAAACGAATGCAAGTAAATGAGCTTTGCTGCTAATATCAACAGATTCGTCAATTTGCAAAGCAAAATATTTCTTGGAAAGTTTTTTATTAACGATTTCCTCAATACCAAGAGACATGTCTTTTATTCTTTATTTTATTGTATCATTAGATAGGGGAATCTTCATAATCTCATTTTTTGCATCATCACCAAACATAATTTTAACTATTTCACAACATGACGGTAAAATAAGACTTTCTGCTATAGTATGTGGTTTTAATTTCAGTGCAATTAATTCGGCTACCTTGTATGAAGCAATTTGCGCCTTATCAGAAATTATCATAGCACCTTTAAATTGTTTTGCTTGCTTAGCTTGCATGCCCAATAACCTTTTAAAATAATCCTTATTTTTTGAAACAAGATTAGCATGCGTATTAGTAAAGTGTCGGTTCAATTTAGCCGGCAACATAGCACTATTGGACAGCTCTACACCACATACAACACATTTAGAAATTGAACACTCCTTTTCACCGGTCCATGTAAACCCGAAACTGATATACTCGTCAGAATACTGCCGATTAGTCTTCCTTATTTTATTACATGTTGAAACATCTTCTGTGTTGCCACTATTAATACTACTCCGACTTGTACTTGCTCCATCATTAATATTTTTCTCCGAATTACTTTTTCGTTTAAAGAATTTGGCCATGGGTATTTTAAATAAATTGTGAATAAGAATAATTACATACATATATTTATTTAATTTGCATTACGAAGTAATTAATTTATGTCACAAATGTTTATGTTTTAACAAAAATCATATAACTATTATAAGATATAAAATATTTCAGCGTACTTGATTAGAATTTTTTTTGGCAGCCTACTTGATTTAAATTTTTTTTGGAATTTAAAAATTAACAAAAATTTCTTAAACGCCGTTAAACCATATAAACAAACCAAGTACATACCACATATATGTAAATTAAAATTGAGTTATGTAATATACACACATATATATATATATATATATATATATATATATATATATATTATATAGTATCACTTTTTTGTTCATATACAACTGAGACTATTAGCGTCTTATTATATGATAAAGACATAATTTTGAAAATTTGTTCTAATAAATTTATGTTATATGAGTTTAGCTTTCGTTTCGCGGAGCACCTGGGACAATATTGCGGAGCACCGGTTAAGAACCACTATTGTATATTTTGGTCACAGCTTCAATCTAAAATTTCGAAACAGCATAAATGTGTTTACTGAAATAATTACAAGAGATAAAATTATGTGTCTTCTTTGCTCAAGAGTTTGCCATTCATATAACGGCTAGGAATGTCATTAAAAATAAACAAAAGTTTAATTAATAAAAGATAAAATAGTGTTGGCCGTAATTCACATGAGTAAATGTCATTTTGCTAGAAACTTGTTGTGAATGGCAAATGTATAATAGTAAGGAGTACTTGTAATTGCAGGTAAATAATTCACTAAACTTTGCGAATTCACAAAAGAATATTGGAAAATACAAAAATTAAGAGTTTGGACACTCAATAGAATATACAAGAGTAGAATATAAGTCAATTCCTGTTGAAAAAATGGTATGGAGGCCCATTTTAATAGTTCTTTAAGACATCTTAAAACATTGTCACAAGGCTATTCCTTTTGTCTGTACTTGTTTCCTCTATGCTGTATAAATATATTTATAAATATATATATATATATATATATATATATATATATATATATATATATATTTCAATATATTTAAAAATGGAAAAGGTATTTATTATATTGGAATTGTCGGCGAAATTTGAAATCAACAGTTTCTCATAATGATTCCGAGGGTGTCTTGAAATATTAACAACAACGACAAGATATCTACAGTATAAATATTAATTGACTATCACTATTACAATCTATTTGATTTTGCTAATACAATTACTCAAAGATTCATTACTCAAAACTCTAAATTCTGGACTTATTAGGACACAGTGTGTAAATATCCAAATTAATAACTGCTAAACTGTCTTTTTAATCGAACCTCCTCAATATATTCGTATCACACAACGAGCTCCTTTACTTTCTGTTTGTTTTCGGTTTCCAAAATGTCTGACTATTTTCTCATAGATTTTCTCAGTTTTATTCCTCAGTTTTTTTATTCCGATTTCTCTATTTGTGTATCTGCTTTTTATAGGCTCCTCGATTCCGTAACGACAAACTCTCTAACATACACATTTCCCCCCAATTGTTTTTTAATATTTAAAATTTTTATTATTTAGATATCCTTAACAATTATATTAATAGTTAATATTTTAAACCAATCTAAACCAAGCAAATAGCACCGTCAACATAACTGGAAAAATACTTTAACTTATTTGTTAAAAATATTAATTGATAATTTAAATTTAAAAATTATTTCAGTTAAGGAATTTTTAAAAATTAATACACTGTTTAAGAAAACGATAAAGGTTTTTAAAAAGATGTTAATTAATTGAAAGGTGAATTTAAATAAAACTTAAAATTTCCGATTTGGATTTTTTCAATTTTGTGAATTGAAAGTTAAAATTCAATTAAATAATTGAAAAATAAACAAAACATGATTAAAATATTTATAAACATAAACAAAAAACCTAGCGGAAGCTGATTCAAGGTTTCTCTATCCGTGAATTGAATAATGTATAAATACGTCAGAAAAGATACATCTTCAACATTTCCTGTTATATTTCTAGGAAATCGTGAAAATTAAAATCTTTTATTAAAATCTTTTGATATAAACAAATAAGTACATACGCATGGGATCAGCAATACGCTTTACTGAATTTAGTAAAATTACTACCGGATGTTATCAAATAGTTAAACTATATGGAATTATATTTGTCCATATATGTGCTTATTCTGATCTACACCGGATCTACCCTAAGGCTAATAGAGCTAAAGCCTTGGGCTTTGACTAGCTGGGAGCCTTTATTCTCCATTATTTTCTTGCAAGTCGAATAAATAATTTAAACAAATAATTTAAATAAATAAATTATATATTCCTACTTTTATAAATATATTAATTTAAAAAATCGTAATAATTTTTTTCTTTTATTTTATTCTAAGTATTGTTCTAAAGTAGTGGGATGTGCCACCTCCAGCACATGTCACATCCAGCAAACCCCTTCCCCTCCCGAAATAAAAAATTTTTAAGTCTAAAACTACAAATTTTTTCTGATACAAAGATCATGACTCTTTCAAGGTCATTGAAACAAAGACAATGAGTCGACAAAAAATTCAAGGTCATTTAAACAAAGACCACGACTCATTCATTGTTACTGGATGACTCATCATATATTTCAAGGTCATTAAAACAAAGACCATGACTCATACAAATTCTATATATTTGTATATATTAATGTTCAATATATAAGTTTATTATTTTTATTAGGCACTTTTTATCCGAGATATTGTATCTTATCTATACAATACGGCGAAAGATGCCATAAGGAAATGAAAAAACAATACAGCCATAGATTTAATGGCATCAACTTTTTTATATGTGCCATATACAAAACCTCCCAGAGCGTTAAATATAAATAATCTTATAAGGAACATTCAAGTCATTTAAATTCTTTTAAGTTTTATAAAATTAAACTTTTTAAGAAAATTAGTAAAAATAATATCGATATTTTAAATATAATTCAAAATAAACCAAAAAATAAACATCAAAATAAATCGAATAAAAGGCCTTCTGAAAATATTAATATACCTAATAAAGTTATTAAAAAAGAAGTCATCGAAATCAGTGATGATGATGACTCTATTGTACATATTATAAATACCACCGGGTCCACTTTAATGTAAATAATGAAGATATTATTAATGAAAAAATTATACTTATTATAAATAATGATATTATACATTTCGGAGGTTCTTCATTAGAGAATGAGCCGAAAATATCTGTAAATTTAAATGGTGCTATCGAAACTTTACGTTTTGATATATTTGATGCTCAACTAATTAAAATAAATTTAACTGAGCGAATCCGTAATAAATTAATTTTTGAAATAAATAAAATGGGATAAAAATTCAATTAGCGATATTAATTAAATTTGAAAAAGATGGCGAAATCCGTGACAATTATTTTTCGAATAATGCGGAGACATTTTCGGACAACTTTTTAAGCGAAGGGGTTCATAAACTTAACGAAAAAATTGAACAATTTACCCATTTAAACAGTGGATGGCGTGTTATTAATATCCTGGAAATACACTTTATTCTAACTAAATATGCTCCCATTAGCCGTCTGTCCGGACATAAATACATTAAAACCCCTTCTGCGTTGAAAAATAAAAGAGCTATAGTAAATATAAAAAATAATGATGACAAATGCTTCCTTTACTCCATTCTTTATTTATTAAAGAAAAATATAATTGGTGGAAATCCCAAAGGAGTTTCGAAATATACAGAGTTTTTAGATGAGTTAGAATATGATGATGTCACGGAATGTCCCATGAAACTTTGCAACATCCCAAAGTTTGAAAAAGAAAAATTCTAATTTAAAGTTATCAATTAATGTGTTTTCGTACACACCAACTGTGATAATTGATGACAATGAGGTTCCAGATAATTATGTCTTTCACCATCCTCATTTAGGTTTAATACATAGAACCAAAGTCACTGACGGAAACCCTATATATTTATTATTGCTTGAAAATAAGGACAGACACCATTATACCGCAGTGACCAATATTGGTAGGTTAATGAACTGTCATCAAAACCCTGACTGTAACATACAAATTAGATGCTGTTGGTGTCCACATTGCCTTAAATGGTATCGATTAGATAATGCATTCAATACACATGTTGCATTATGTGCCAAAAATCAGACTGGCACAACCCTTTTCACATTACCCGAAAATAAAACTTAGAATTCCTAAATTATTCTAAACATATTACCCCACCTTTTGTGATTTATGCCGATTTTGAATCGGTTTTACCTCCTGATGACAGACATCATCAAATTCATATGCCTATTGCAGCAGGCCTTTTATTAATTAATAATTATACCAACAAAAAATCTTATTCGTATTTGATGGTCTCGATTGCATTCCTGATTTTCTTAAGAAAATTGAGGAAATTGCGACTGAAATTGTTATTTCGTATTATGATTCGGAAGGGGATAAATTGATAGGGCCTATGTTTTGCAATGAGTAGCGACAGTTTAAATCTTGTTGAAACTGTTATTTAAGTAAAAAACCGATTGTAATTCCTGTTAGAGATCATTGACATTTTACAGGTAATTATCTAGGGGCAGCTTGCCGGAAATGTAATATAGGTCGTAGAATTTATCGCTTACAACCTATTTTTTTTCATAATTTAAGAGGTTATAACCTTCGCCATATTTTAAAATATGGTCTCGATCGCTTTCCTTCATGGAATTTAGACATCATACCTACCTCGACAGAAAAATTTATTTCATTAATTGTTCACATTATCAAATTTGCTGTTCGCTTTATCGACAGTATGCAATTTGCTAATTGTTCGTTAGCTAAAGCTCTGAAAACACTAACTTCTCTTCCATTGACTTCGTCTGTTTTTCAAGGTTCTATAGTTGACTGTAAAGGCATCTTTCCGTATAATATCGCTATTTTTGAGGAGGTTCTTGAGACTACTTATGAAGTTGATATCGAGATTCTAGATTATTTACATGATTTTTTAAATGACTTTCCGATTGGACCGGAAAAGGTATGCCCACCAAACTCAAAAGTTGAGAAGTTAAAGCTCACGCATTATCCTAAGAAGAACTATGTTCTTCATTGGATGATTCTCAGGCTTTATCTTTCTCTCGGGGCTAAGGTTATACATATACATAAAGCTAATAAATACAAACAATCTCTTATTTTTAAAAGTTATATTGATAAAAACGCTAACTTGCGTGCAAATGCAGTTAGTGAATTATATAGAGATTTATTTAAATCGTATAGCAATAGTCTGTATGGTAAATCTGTTGAGAACCTTAAAAAGCGGATGGATTTTCGACTATGTAATTGAGCTGAAAAGTTAATTACATATTCATCAAAACCGGCATTTAGAAAAACAATAGAGGTTACTGGTGATCATTTTGCCTCTGATCTTAATAAGGACTCAATATGTTTGGATAGGCCTAGCTATATTGGTCAACCAGTACTAGATCTATCCAAACTACGGATGTACCAGTTACAGTATATTGAATTATAAAAATATCGTGATATTTATAACTGTGATATTAATTTAGTTGCGGGGTGATACCGATAGTTTCTTTTTAGAAATAAAAAATTTAAAATTAGATGTATTATTACCAGCGATGATTTCAGATGATCTATTAGACACCTCAAATTATGATACTTCTCATCGTTTATATTCTAAGCGACTTGACTCATTTATAGGCAAGTGCAAGGATGAAATTAAAGGGTTAGGATATAGTGAGTGGGTTTTCTTGCGCCTTAAATGTTATAGCCTGCTAGGAAATAATTCAACAATGCGAGCTAAGGATGTAAAATTACCGGGTACCGACATTAAACACCGATTTTATTTACATTGTTATAATAACAATACTATTATGTCGGTACCTCAAACTAGAATAGGAACCAAAAATCATCAGCTGTTTACTTTTAAAAATTGTAAAATAGTGTTAAATAACCAAGACAATAAGAAAGCTTGGGTATGGAAAAACTCAAGTTTTGCATATGGTCATTATAGAGGGGTTGATCTCCTTGATGTTGGCAGTAATATAATAATGCCTGAAACCGATCCAGCAGTTCGCGATCAACAATTAAATGAAATATTTGACAATGTTATTGATATTTATTGATATATATTTGTGAATATTGAAAAAATAAAAACTTGTAAATATTTTGTCCTAGTTAAAATGTTTTGATTATAGTATTTTATTACTGTTTTAGAATGATTTATTATATCAATATATTGAGTTTTTATTTGAAAATTTTGATTATGGTATTTTATTACTGTTTTTAGATTGATTTATTATATGAATATATCGAATTTTTTTTAGTTGAATTAATTTTTATTAGAGTTAAAAATAATAATAATAATAAAAATAATAATGATAACTTGAAATAATAAAAATAATAATATTAATAATAATAGAAATAATAACTTGTAATAATAACGGAAAATTTTTGATTATGTTATTTTATTATTGTCTTTTAAATAGATTTATTTTTAATACATGTATATTTGTATTGAGTTTTTTAGTTGATTTAATTTTTTATTTGGATTATAAAATAATAATAATAATAATAATAATAATAATAATAATAATAATAATAATAAAATAATAATAATATAAATAAAAATATTAATAATATAAATAAAAATAAAAAATAGAAATAATAAAAATATTAATAATAATAGAAAAAAATAATTAGTAGTATAAATACTACATATAATAATAAGTAATATAAAAAATAATAATATTAAAAAAAATTATAATAAGACTACTTATAATATTAGGTAATAAATTATTTTAAAAGTTTAGAAAAATTTTGAATGACCTTGAGAAAATTTTGATGAGTCATGGTCTTTGTTTGAATGACCTTGAAAAAATATTATGACTCATCCAATGACCTTGAATGAGTCATGGTCTTTGCTTAAATGACCTTGAGTTTTTATGACTCATTGTCATTGTTTCAATTACCTTGAATGAGTCAGGGTCTTTGTCTCAGAAGAAATTTGTACTTTTAGACTTAGAAAAATTTTATCCCGTGAGGGAGGAGGGGGTGCTGGAGGTGACACATCCCACTACTTTCTAAGTATTGTTTTATAAAGATTTATTTTTATCAACGAGTTTCAATTTATTATAAAAAAATTTATATTATTTTGCGTTGTTGACTTAATGTCGCAATCAGGTGGCGTAAATCTTAAGTTTGTTTATTATTAATATGCATTATAGTGAAAATCCTTTGAGGTAAAAAGTCAAGGGACCAATAAAAATTTCCAGCTATGACGCGTTTTCTAGCTACAAGGGTTTTAAGTAAACTAATATTGGGTCCTCGTATATTGTATTTATATATTACAGTAAAACTCGTTTTATTGAACCTCGGATAAATAAAAAACCCCTCTAATTGAACATATATAACCTTAATTAGTTGGTTCAAGCAATTTTAATATAAATTAATTGCTTAATTGAACACTCTTTTAAATGAACAACTCTGATTAATGAACGCCAATTAAGGCCCTTATTTGTTTTTGTAAAACTTTTAATTAAACATTAATTTTTTTATTAATTGGATTTCATTATTTTACATAATTATAAATACTTGAACCCAATCAAAAAATTATCTATTTCTATTAAAAAACTTTTGTCAATTAAAATGTCCAAACGAAAAGCAGCAACACTAGAAGAAAAATACGAAATAATTATGGGAATTTAATAGCTAAAAAAAGATTCTCAAATCAAAGTTTCTATTGAAACAGGAGTTCCACGAAGCACAATAGTGTTGGGCTCAGAGCCACAATTTAAACAAAAATAAAAATAAAAAAGATGGAAGGAATCACTGCACATAAGCATGCACCGCACCAAGATATTAAAAAGTGATGAAAAACATATTAATTAAAACAAAATAAAAATATAACAAAACTAAATAAAAACAAATAATTAATAAAATCATGAAAAAGCAAGACAGCTGCAAAAAGAAACATATGAAAAATAAATAAACTGCCAAAACCTTGCAAAATAAGGTTTAGAAAAAACATAGGCAGAAGTGGCGACCAGAAAACAAACAAAAAAGGGCTAAAATAATATTATCAGAAAATAATAATAAAAATAAAATCTAAACATAAAATAAAGTATATATCAAAAAATTAAGAAAAATATACAAAAAATAATAAAAATAATTTTTAAGTAATAAAATAATTAAAAAGCCCTTAAAATGGCGAAAAATCGCCTATTGGTCGCACACATGCATACAAATAGTATAAATACAGTGATGAATTTCATAATTTTAACACTTCACAAAATCTTAGAAATTTTTTTTTGGTTAATTTGTATGCCATTCAAACTACTCTGAAAAAACGTAAGGAATTTTGTTATTGTGTAATTCATGTAGTAATTTTTATATGCCTTTCTTACAATATAATGTTTCATTCTATTTTATGTTAATTAACTATATACTTATTTATAGTCCGACCCCTTTAATCTATTATATAATACAGTATGGAAATAGAAGGTCCATGGGACGGATCTCGGGCCGGCTAGTGGGTGAAAACCCTTAGTTGTGCTCGCGGGTCATGCCTCGTGGACCCCTCGGCAGTCCGCAGTCGGGTCTGGCGAATAAATGCACAGGACCGCTACGCAGGGCGCCGTTGTACACTCGGGGCGGCTACTGAAATATGTGGCCGGAACGAGTCGAACTAAATTTAGGGAAGATGCGACAGTAGAGTGAGGGGGAATTTAAGGACATTCGTGAACGAATCAGACAGATTTTTGTTTATCGTCGGACAAGAAAATTAAGTAATGGGTAGCAGGGATAAGGTATTATCATGATTAAAAAAAATTGGAAAAGTTTTGCGAATAGAGCACGACAGTAGGGAAACCAAATAAACGATCGTAATAATAGTAATATGTGAACCTGATCAGGACACAGATGTATCATTGAACGGGAGTGTCGGCACATAAATTCTTTAAATCATTGGCTCATAGTACTTCATTAGGCCTCGCTTCGCCGGAAATCTACAAAAATGAGAAATGGTTTTCAGACGACCCTACTATACACTAAGGTGCACAAAACCAATCAATGTCAATAGTCTACGATAAATAACGACCGTCACGCGCTGATAAACATCCATTTAGCAAATATAGTTAGTGACCAAATTCACTACACTGAAAACGTTTCTCGCAAATACACATCGGCCCACTCAAATAAACCGACTATTGCACTAAAAATTGTTTTTACTCGATCAGATTTTAAATCAAAAATTTATCTGGAATACTCAAATTTAAATAAATTAATTACTTTCCAAGTAACTAGAAACCATCCAAAACTTTAATTATAGATACTAACGCCTAAATGCACTTTACTTCTTAGAATACTCTCCACCTCAATTATACGGAGGGGTTATGCTGTGGTGTTCTCGCCTCCCAAACAACGAATAATTAATAAATCAGGTTAGAAACAAGAAAATAAACTTCTTGAGTTCGACAATAATGGAGACGGCACACGAATTTGCGTCGATTCCACAATATGTGCACGATTTACTACGGTAGACAGTAAATTCTCCAACATTAATGATACATGACCTGATCAAGGACGCTCTACCCATAGTAACCCTAAGGGGTGGCAATAAACTAAGGTCGTAAACCCGGCGTTACGTCGAAATCCAAAATCTCTGAGTACGGTTGCCAGTGCAATAGATATTCGGCCGATATCCCTTCCATTCAATGAAACGACTATTATCCGATATAAGCCGACTCGACGCCGATAGTTCTAGTAAGCCCGACCCTACCCTCAATTTTCACGACGAAAAGGGATAAAAATTACGCAATCTCCATCGAAGACCCCTCCCCGAGGTAGTTGTACTAATTATCATCACTGCCCTTCTCAGCGACTCTCATTTTTAAATTTCTTTTCTTTTTCCCAGGATGAATGCGAATAATCAGGACAAGCCAAATGATCTTCCCCGGATTCCCCGTCTTCCTCCTTCCATCATAGCGATTCGTCATCAATACGAGGAGCTAAAGCAAGAGCATGGTGAGCTCAAAGCGAAATATGAACGCGTAAAAGGTACCTGGGCCCCGCCCGATACCATCAAAATACTACGACGGAAGATAGAACGACTCACTCGGGCGCGAGATGAGTTGATCTCGGAATCCCGTGCCCAACGGTTACTCATCAAGGAACAATCGACCGCATTGCGACGCGCGTTCACGGACGTGGAGCTCCAAGCTCACGTCCCGGGGAGCATCAGAGCCAGTCAACTGGGCATAATTCCGGCTCACCATCTCCCCGTGGCTGACGTTCTCTCATTACCTCCTGTCGCTAATTCGATAGCTCCGGAAATCCGAACTCTCCCGGAATTGCCAATTCTTTCTCAACAACCAACCGAGGTCAGGGAGACCCCCGGTCCTACCACTACTCGCAGGCGACCGAATCGAAACCGGCGACGCCGCGACCGTCGACGTCGAGAGGAAGAACTCGCCCGAGAAATAGGAGGTACCACCATCTCAGGTCGAACCGAAGATCTACCACCTCCTTATGTGGAATTCGAACTCCCGGAACTCGACCCGGACATATGCTATGCCCCGAATGTCGTGTTTTGATCACCTGCCCCGTCCGTCCACATCGATCTAGTGGACGAAGACCCGACTCCTTTTCCAGTTTCTCAAATCCTCGATAGACTAGGACTCGGAGCAGAGGAAGTAGCTATCCTCACGGGCGAGATGCCTCGTAATACTCCTTCACAAGAAATAGCGGGTCCCTTGACTCGGAGAGAGGACACCTGCCGTCAGGCAAGTCCCCCGCCTTATAGACCAGCGAAGAGGAAGTATCTTCCCACTGATATCGACGAGGAAGATTGACGAGAAGACGGGATTAACCTTGATGAAACGGAGAAATTCGTGTGGATTTCTGTTCATCGTTTATAACTTGCTATTAACAATTGTGATTCATTTCTTTTTATTTAGTTAACTTATGTTTCCATAATACAATTTTCTCCTTTCATTTTTGTTTTCACGTTAAAATAAATCAAATAAATTGGTCCAAGAGAAAAGGGGGTGTAGATGAAAAGTACAATACTCGGTAATTCGATGTGAATTCTGGATAATGACTATGAATTTCTCTCCGAGGGTTAAAGGTAGGATGAACTCATGGGTAATAGCATAAGTCCTTCTAACGGCAGCTAATAGCTCGGGAAAAGACGAAGGTCCTTCGAGGAGTAGTGCTGGCAATAGCGCTCACCTGCTCGAATGGCGTTCGGTCATTGTGTGCAGCACCAACGTGATTCCGGTCACGGGCACATAATGATTAATAAAGTTGTGCGGCGCAGCAGGTGATTCTCCCTAGCCATTACTAGTGAAGGTCCCATCGGTAAGATGAGTACATTTGCAAAAATTAATAACTCCTGTGCGTCCAGCAATAGCAAGATGGTGTGAGCTTGAAAAAGATAAAAATTATAGAGACATATGAAGCAAGAAATCAAAGTCCTGCAAGAAAGCGTCTCAGAGTTTCAACATAAGAAAAATCGATGAATGTCTTTTTGAATGGTTCAAAGAAAAAAGAAATGTTAAAGTTCCAATAAATGATTCTATTCTTTAAGCAAAAGCAGAAGATTTTGCAATACTTCTTAGAAAAGACTTCAAGCCATTTGATGGATGAATCGGCCAAAATTAATGAATCAACAGTAGAAGAATGGTTAAGTAAACTTTCAAACACCACAAAAGATTTCAATTTCAACTCTTAACTAAAAATCAAGCATTAGACGCAATCAACACATTAAGATATTATTTTCAATGTGATGAAGCTGATACAAAAGATGAACTTTAAATTATTCACAATTTAGAGAAGAAGATAAGTATTTCAAATAAAAAACAAACAAAAACATCTGATTTTTTTAAACGTTAAATATAAATGTATTTGTCTTTGCTTTTATTTTTGTATTTGGGTTTTATAATAATTAATTAAATAAAGTATTTTCTTAATGTTTTTGTAACTCTTTTAATTTAACACCCTGCAAGATAAACATGATTTTCGTGCCCTTTGAAAGTTCATTTAAACAAGTTTTACTTTAGAATCTTCTTACACAACTATAAATATAGCATAAAAATAAAGAATACACTATGGGTTCATCCAGGAAAAGATATAACATTTGAGTTAACTGAACAATTAGGAGATGATGTATCGTATTTCTTTTTGTTTTCCATAGTGCGATTTGAGGCATTCGTTTTTGAAATTTGGAGTACTTTTCACGTAACGTTCTATATTTGCTCTGTGTATTTGTACTGTGTAATTACTCAACCTTATAATATACAAATCTTGGTATACTTATACATATAAGTTTTTTATAATTACTGTTTTTTTCTTCATTCGAAATCAAATTTTGCAGTTGTGAGATTTATAAATAACCAAAAAATTGTCATGTCTTGGTTTAAACCCTTTCACCCCTTGAAAGTTCATTTAAACGAGTTTTACAGTATATAATATATGGTTTGTGTTAATTATAAACAAATTCACTATTTTTAAATCTATGAAAATAAACAAATTAGAATTAAAGACTTCTAAATATATTCTTTTTCTTGAAAAAACCTTTTCTATTTTTTTGATTGATTTTCATTTTGCAATGACATAAAGAATTTTCTTTTGTTTGACTATGCATTAGATGTTTTATTGGTGCTAGGACAAAATGGCACGCTTTCATCACCAAACTATTGGTACGCATGTACATATATTCGAATCAGATCGGATTTTGCTCTTGTTCTTTGAAGATCATTGAGAGGAATTCGGTATGTCAGATCCAAATACATATACGCCAACATTGTATCACCATTCACAATTTTGCACTTCGTTTATCCAACATAAGAATAAGGTTTTTCGATAATTCATTTTTGGTTTTGGACTTTACGTTTACAAATAGGAAAAGCACTATAAATATCGAACATAGCCAATTTTTTGTTTTGAAGAGCCTTAAACGCTTTGTTTGCTGGCTTAAGAACATTCACTATATTTTCCAAATATCAGGACTTAATTTTAATACCTCGAAATTACTCATATATTTTCTACCAAATGACTGTACCTCAAGCCACCTCACACAAATTACATACGAAGAAATCCATCTGGTAGCACAATCCAGAATGGGTTTTTGAAATTTTCCCAACTTCAGTATTCTTGTATTTAGTATATTTTTATCGATCTTATCTTTAAAAGAGCTCTCTCAAAACATCACCAACTTCTATTTGTACCGTGTGTGTTTTTTGTAGTTGACAATTTCTAGTTCATACTCGAGATAAAATAAAAATTCATCATCAATGATTTAATTCCAGTATAACTAAATTATGATTATTTTGGTTTTGAATGGTTTGATCTTCACCTAGAAATATACATTACTTTCAACATATTGGCACCATTATCAGTCTTAATCGTATAGACTTGATTTAAATTTAACTCATGATTTTAAAACATATTAAAATTTCAGAAACGTTGACTTTAACCTCTCTCATAGCTAAAGTGTTAACTTCAACTTTTCCATTTTCTAAAAATTAAACTTTGATTCCCAAAATTGATCTATCAAGTCTAGGCGCACTATCAACTTCTATTGAAAAAGTCTTATTTTTAAATTTCTATTCTTATAATTTTAGCCCTGTTAAATATGTCATTTCGTATATTTTGCCTGTTAATAACAGTGTTTTCAGTAAACCAATTTAATATTTAATTTAAAATACGCTGAAAGCCACTATCTCCAATCATAGGTAATGGCCGTATATTATTCATAACCAATTCAACACATGCATCTTTTAACTCTTTTGGAGTCATTAGTACAGAAATAAAATTCTCAGATGTAGGTTATATGTTCTTATCTCATTTGTCTTTTTAGATCTACTTTTTCCGTTAGAATTAAGTTCTTCATAGGCTTCTAGATGCTTGCTTTTAAGATGGTGCATTAAATTTTTCGGATGATTGTTACTCATAACAAAGCAGCATTCTTTACATTTGTTGCTGATTATTGTTTCATCAAAAATAAATTTATCATACACCGGATTCTTATTATTGCTGCTTCTTACCATTTTCATTTGAGCAATATAAAAAGGATCAATATAATAAATTAGTCGAAAGAATAATCAACTAAAGTAGGTAGTTAGGGGCACTCTGCTACATAAAAAAAACATAGGGGGAGGGGGGGGGTTTAATTACAGATTAAATTTCGGATTATCTTGATTACATAATGATGTAATCAACTTAATTAATTTTGTGTGTATTAATTTTTTTTTTCGAAATATTTGTGTGTATTTTTTTTTCGAAATTTTTTTCGAGTTTTTGACGCGATTTTTTTTTGAATTCAAATTTTTGGAACATTTTTTTAAATTCAAATTTTGGCGAATTTTTGAAATAAAATTGAAATATTTTTTTTTGAATAAATTTTTTTTTAATCACACTATAGTCAGGGGGTATTTTTGAAAAAGACTAAAATAAATTGGCTTGAATTGCCTAACGATAAAAAAGCATAAAATTAAAATTGGCTCAAATCGCCTAAAATGGTCAGAGAGGGTATTTTCATTCACAAAAATTTTTATTTTAATCACACTATAGTCAGGGGGTATTTTTGAAAAAGACTAAAATAAATTGGCTTGAATCGCCTACTGATAAAAAAAAGCATAAAATTAAAATTGGCTCAAATCGCCTAAGATGTGATATAGTCAGGGATATTTTTAATTCGTAATAAAAACTAATGCAATATTTGGTCTCAATACTTTCTATAGGTAAATATAGGCATAAAATAAAAATGGCTTGAATCGCCTACTGATAAAAAATTGACAGGGGTATTTTATAGGCTTGTTAAAAAAAAAACACTTGAAATATTTGTTCACACAATTTTCATAGGCAAATTTAGGCTCTAGATAAAAATAATTTAAAATACCTAAAGTAAATTAAGATAAATTAAAGTACTTTAGAATACATTTAAGTATACTAGAGTAAATTAAGGTTCCTCTAGTAAATTAAGATACATTAGAGTACATTAAGGTAAATTAAAGTAAATTAAAGGGTCGAAAGTCAATTTAAGTACATTGGGGTACATTTAAGTAAATTATGGTTCATAAAGTAAATTAAGGTACATCAGAGTAATTTAAACTACGTTAGAATAAATTTAAGTAAATTAAGGTTCTTAAAGTAATCTAAGGTGCCTAGAGTAAAGTATGGTAGGTTAGGTAAGAATTTTTTTTAAATTAAATAGAGAGTCAACAGTTAAGTTACATAAGGGTAATTTTTAAAAAGTAAATAGAGGGTCAAAAGGTAAATTACATAAGGTAAGAATTTTTAAAGTTAAAGAGTCGACAATATTGCATGATAAAATTTATTAAATAAAATTTTTAGTATAGTTTTATCGATCAATTTTTATACATATTTTTAAATGATAAAATTTTTAACATAAATTTACAATGGAATTTTTTATACATGATTTTTAAAGATGAAATTTTTAGGATAATTTTACAATGAAATTTTTTATACATGATTTTTAAATAGAATTTTTAGTATAATTTTATCGATGAATTTTTTATATATAATTTTTAAAG
The DNA here is from genome assembly GCA_022537955.1 of Schmidtea mediterranea. Lineage (NCBI taxonomy): Eukaryota > Metazoa > Platyhelminthes > Tricladida > Dugesiidae > Schmidtea > Schmidtea mediterranea. The sequence continues at coordinate 230,148,541 of CM039680.1, forward strand.
ATGAAATTTTTAGGATAATTTTACAATGAAATTTTTACACATGTTTTTAATTGAAAAAATTTTGAATGTAATCTTACAATGAAATTTTTTAGTATAATTTGTACAATGACTTTTTTATACACGTTGATTACGATCAAATTTTCAAAGAAATTTTTCAAAAACTTTTTTCAAAGAATTTTATTAAATTAAATTTTTGAGTTTCAGTGTTACATAGTATTGCCTAAGGTAGGTGGTAGTCATTCGCAAGAGCAACCCATCTCCTCCACTCTGCAGCAACCCATCCTTAATAAATAAAAAATAATAAAATAATAATAATAATAATAATAATAATAATAATAATAATAATAATAATAATAATAATAATAATAATAATAATAATAATAATAATAATAATAATAATAATAATAATAATACTTTCAGAAAACATAAAAAGTTAACTTACTTGGTATCAACTTCTGAACACTGATAACCCATACACAGTGAATAATTCATTAATAACTGAACAACAATCACTAGGTACTGTATACAAATAACCGAGTACTGTACAGCTCTCTATATACATATTAGGCATTGAATAATTTACTTATTCATTAAAATGACATATTTAAATAATATTTACTCTTTCAACACAGATATTGAATCAACTCAACCTACTTAAAAAATAAAATTTTCTCTCAATCATTTCCCTTTAAAATACTTGGTTATTCACACACTCACAATATGTTATCAATAACTAGTTACTGAACAAATCAATGTCAAAAACTAATTACTGAACCAATAAATATTAATGATGGGTTACTGACCAACTAATTTTGAAATAAATCACATAAAAGGTTAACAAAAAGAAATACAAGTTGAAACTTTATTAACTTTTTCACTATTTTAAAATTTTTGGTTGCTTAGTTACCTTGTCGTTATCAGGCGATAATTAATCAAATTCATTGAAACCAAATCCATTGTTATATTTACTTGGTATCAACTTCTGAACACTGATAACCCATACACAGTGAATAATTCATTAATAACTGAACAAATCAATATCAAAAACTAATTACTGAACCAATAAATATTAATGATGGGTTACTGACCAACTAATTTTGAAATAAATCACATAAAAGGTTAACAAAAAGAAATACAAGTTGAAACTTTATTAACTTTTTCACTATTTTAAAATTTTTGGTTGCTTAGTTACCTTGTCGTTATCAGGCGATAATTAATCAAATTCATTGAAACCAAATCCATTGTTATATTTACTTAGTATCAACTTTTGAACACTGATAACCCATACACAGTGAATAATTCATTAATAACTGAACAACAATCACTAGGTACTGTGTACAAATAACTGAGTACTGTACAACTCTCTATACATACTAGGCATTCAATAATTTACTTATTCATTAAAATGACATATTTAAATAATATTTACTCTTTGAACACCGATATTCAACCAACTTAACTCATTTAAAAATAAAATTTTCTCTCAATCATTTCCCTTTAAAATAATTTGTAATTTAATTTAATTAAAAACTAAATTAACTAGTATTTAAAAACTTTTAATTACTCATTACATATGTTGTTATTGACAATTTTCTGAATAATTTAAATATTTACGATTATTTCCAGGAATGAAGAGAAATTGTACGATTAAATACTATAAGAAGTCGATAATATACACTAATTTTTATTCAACAAGTACCTTGAATAAAATTTTAAAAAATGATCTAACAAATTTTTTCAATTATTTTACAACTTAGTTTATTTAACTTTTTAATTGATAAGTACTATTTTATTTACAATTTGCTAGTATGTTGAAACTTTTTTAAAATTTTTATTCAAAATACTAACAAATTTTATTAAAGATCTATCAAAACTTGACAAAAATTATAAAACTTTGGTAATTTTAATATGTATTACTCAATAACAACTATTTTCTTACCAATTTGCCGAAGGTCTTATTTTAAAATTTCAAAGTACTAACATTATTTACAAATTAATCAGTTTTATTTCACATCTTAAAATATTTAAATTTAATCAAATTCTATTCAAATGCTAATCATAATTTAAGGATAAGTCTTATTTTTACAAAATCAAATATTTTACAAAAATTAAACATACATATTTGAATTTTTAGTAGATTTTATCGGTATCTATCAGTACACAAGTACCTGTTCCATGTGGTTTTTTAAGCTTTGTTAGAAATTCAACTTATTTAGTGGTTGGTTGATAACCATTTAATTTTTAGTAATGTGGTAGATGATAATTATTTTATCTATTAACTTTATTTAATGTTTAGAAACTTAAAAATCTAATAATTTACAATAAATATATGAAAATTTATTTCAAGTACAGTGAAAGTAATGTATGTTTTGTGAAATTAATTTAAAAATATTTTTCTAATCAAGTTTATACTTACTAATTAATTTGTCATTCAGTAAACAACAACAGTGTGAGTGAAAAGAAAATCTATAAAAATAAATTTAAGTAATTTTTTTTTGAGCTGTTAGCAATTAATTTATTTAGGGCATGTGAAAAATAAATGAAAAGGTTGACATTCATCTTTGAAAATAACTTTTAATAAATGTTCATTGTTGGACGCAATTAAAAATATTACAAAAATGGTAGAAAAATTTCAAAGTTTTTTAACTAAGTTTTACAAAATAATTTCAATAAATCACATACAAGACTGTAAAGAAATAAATTTTTATTCAGAGAAAATACAACAATTGATTGAGCTTCAATGATTAATAGTTTCTTGATAGCAATCAGGTATCTAAACAACAAAACAATTTGGAGACATCAATGATCGATAAAAGAGTCGAGAAGTTAATAAAATTTCAACTTGTATTTCTTTTGTTCAACCCTTTATGTGATTTATTTCAAAATTAGTTGGTCAGTAACCTATCATTAATATTTGTTGGTTCAGTAATTAGTTTTTGATATTGATTTGTTCGGTAACTAGTTATTGATAACATATTGTGAGTGTGTGAATAACCAAGTATTTTAAGGGGAAATGATTGAGAGAAAATTTTATTTTTAAATGAGTTAAGTTGGTTGAATATCGGTGTTCAAAGAGTAAATATTATTTAAATATGTCATTTTAATGAATAAGTAAATTATTGAATGCCTAGTATGTATAGAGAGTTGTACAGTACTCAGTTATTTGTACACAGTACCTAGTGATTGTTGTTCAGTTATTAATGAATTATTCACTGTGTATGGGTTATCAGTGTTCAGAAGTTGATACTAAGTAAATATAACAATGGATTTGGTTTCAATGAATTTGATTTATTATCGCCTGATAACGACAAGGTAACTATGCAACCAAAAATTTTACCAATTTGGACACATCAATGATCGATAAAATAGTGAAAAAGTTAATAAAGTTTCAACTTGTATTTCTTTTTGTTAACCTTTTATGTGATTTATTTCAAAATTAGTTGGTCAGTAACCCATCATTAATATTTATTGGTTCAGTAATTAGTTTTTGATATTGATTTGTTCAGTTATTAATGAATTATTCACTGTGTATGGGTTATCAGTGTTCAGAAGTTGATACCAAGTAAATATAACAATGGATTTGGTTTCAATGAATTTGATTAATTATCGCCTGATAACGACAAGGTAACTAAGCAACCAAAAATTTTAAAATAGTGAAAAAGTTAATAAAGTTTCAACTTGTATTTCTTTTTGTTAACCTTTTATGTGATTTATTTCAAAATTAGTTGGTCAGTAACCCATCATTAATATTTATTGGTTCAGTAATTAGTTTTTGACATTGATTTGTTCAGTAACTAGTTATTGATAACATATTGTGAGTGTGTGAATAACCAAGTATTTTAAAGGGAAATGATTGAGAGAAAATTTTATTTTTTAAGTAGGTTGAGTTGATTCAATATCTGTGTTGAAAGAGTAAATATTATTTAAATATGTCATTTTAATGAATAAGTAAATTATTCAATGCCTAATATGTATATAGAGAGCTGTACAGTACTCGGTTATTTGTATACAGTACCTAGTGATTGTTGTTCAGTTATTAATGAATTATTCACTGTGTATGGGTTATCAGTGTTCAGAAGTTGATACCAAGTAAGTTAACTTTTTATGTTTTCTGAAAGTATTATTATTATTATTATTATTATTATTATTATTATTATTATTATTATTATTATTATTATTATTATTATTATTATTTTATTATTTTTTATTTATTAAGGATGGGTTGCTGCAGAGTGGAGGAGATGGGTTGCTCTTGCGAATGACTACCACCTACCTTAGGCAATACTATGTAACACTGAAACTCAAAAATTTAATTTAATAAAATTCTTTGAAAAAAGTTTTTGAAAAATTTCTTTGAAAATTTGATCGTAATCAACGTGTATAAAAAAGTCATTGTACAAATTATACTAAAAAATTTCATTGTAAGATTACTGGTGGGTTACAGGATTCCAAATCTTGCTTATCCTCATGGTGACCCTGGTAACACCATACAAAATGATAATAATCGCCACTTGGCACCCGTTGCTAGGCAACGTTGGTAATGTGTTCAAGTGGTGGATTGCCCGCAAAAATTGAGTACCATGTGCTAGTACTATAGTTGCTCGGACAACCCTCGGGTTCACGAGCTGTCGATAGAAGACCTGTGCTCGCTTAGCTCTGTCCCTGTGGAAGTATATTCACGATCGAATGTGGAGAGATGACTCAAAGTTGCGACGCGGGTACTCATAATAATATCTGCGTGTAAGCACCTTTTAAGAAGTACTGTAACCGTAAGCACAACTATTTTATTTAAATGTACAGAGATGTGAATTATCAACAGTTAATGAGACGGTTTTGATTGCTGAGCAGCTCGGCGTCGAGCACGTTCTTTGCGTCCCGGCCGACGATTTATTGGTTGAGTTGAGGACTGCTCTACTGGTTGAGGGTCCTTCTGCACCCTCTGGGTCGGGGCGAATATGAGCGGGTAGGTGACCGCTTCCCCCTCCCGACAAACAGCTAGGGCCACTTCTAATCCTCGTATCTGGGTGCGCAGGCTCTGATTGAGCTGTCGCTCTTCGGCCCAACCTTTCTGTGCTGCAGATATTCGGTGGTATAACATTTTGACTCTTTTCGGGTCCGACCAAGTCGCTTTGATTTGTTGGACCTCTCTTGTCAGTTGGAGTATTTGATGGAGGAGATCCGCATTTGTGCTCCGCGCGCGATCTAATTCCGCTTGTAATATTTGGTTAGTGGCCATAACTATAATGGATAAGTTCGTTAAGTTTAACGTTAATAATTTATATAAGTTATTTTTATCATTATAGCAAACATATCGATTGAATCGAATATTCTTGAACAAATGATCAAACGCCAAGACAAGGTAAAGAACATTTCTATTTCACTAATAACAAACATCAAACTAGTTCATATTAATTGTTAGGGTCTCTGGAGTTCTAATTTTTTCGGAAATGACTTCCTTCGGCTCTTTCTCGGCGGAACCACCGGGTATGGGCGTCGGGTATCTCGGACTGGGCGGGGTGGGTATGCTTCTGCGATTCGCCCCGCGAGGATGTCATCTTCTACGTTGGCGAGATACATCATCGCCTTGACCACCTGTAGGTCCACTTGTTCCTGCACCCGTTCCCATTGGGTGAGGAGTTCCAGCGCATTCATGTACGTCTCTGCTGCCGGGTATTGTTGACCGGCGAGTCCGCATGGGTCGCTGTTTAGGCCCAGTACCCTCCAGATAGTGGGGTACGGCCACCGCTGTCGAATCTTATTGAACACTTCTGGGGTTGGGTGTGAGTCCTTCCGACATTGTTCGTCGGGCATTCGGGTGTTGGTCCATTCGAGCGGCATATTCTGAAAACGCACCAAAATCAGTTAGTGGCATATGGGGATGAAACAAACAATTCATTTGAATATTTCACTTAGATTGTATACTAAACTCACTATCGACCAGGTTGTTATTATCATTGGGTCTATCACTAGGTAAACTTATCGACTGCTAACTATCCGTATCATCTTTCGTGGATTTAATGGGTGGTGCGTCTCTGAAGCTATGTAATCTACCACGTCTTCATCACGGCACTTCTATTTTAGTGGTTGCCCTAATTGCGAGGCGTTAGGAAATTCTACTGCGATAGCAATGAGGGAGTCTGTACCTACAAATCTACCGGTATTAATGTTCGTCAAACCAGAGCTTGCCGCGCGCGTGGTGGTGCTATTTATTCAAATTTCATTTAGAAATCACGGGATACCTAATATTGAATAACATTTATTATCAATTGATTCTAAATTTTAATAGGAGCAAGGCTTACCATTATCGGGGTGGGTTCAATACCTATTAAATACATAATATCAGTTAAAATTGTTTACGTTCTACGAGTTGACGTTGCACGCGATAATTTACCGCCTTGCTAACTTACGATATAGATAGGCGATACAGGGACTTTAGCGTGTCTATATCCGTAGTGATGTTTATCGATTTGTATTTACTAGTCGGATGACAGCGACATCACGGCCTTTGGTAAGATTTACCTTAACTTGGGTTTCCGTTTCTACATCCGTTGTGTTTCGAATTGTACTACAATACCTAACTGGCCTTCGCCCTAGGTTATCTCACTAGCGTAGGCGTCTACATCCGTTATCTAATGCGAATGCGTTAGTGAATGACCTTCGTTCTGTTTATCCGGTCCGTTTATTGTCAACGGAAATTTCTAATTCTCGGCTGGCATTAACTTACTAAGATTTGGACTTACAATTTCCGGTCGACTGGTTTACTAATTCGGATAACTTTGGTTCTTAATTAACTACTGTCTGATATTATATCGTGGCATCTACTATGGTCGTGCGTGGTGATGAGGCAAATTTGGAATATTTCAGATACATCTGTTATTCATATTTAAATATTTTATTGTTTAATTTTAGAAAAAACCAGTGTCTTTGATTTCCTTATGGTATTCTGAAATTATTTGATCGTTTCGAAGAAGACTTATCTGTGGGATTCTCATCTTACGCCTATTAACGTTTCGCTTCGAATTCGCATTGGGCTTTTATTATATTGTTACGTCATTTTTCGCCTACGAATTTAATGTGCATTGTATTTGGAATTTACATAAGTATTTGAGTGATGCAGGTTTTGTGAACTTTACGGGTGTGAGACACTCTTATGATCAGGTTCTTAATAAATTTTTGAATAGTATTATACTACTAGCTTTCTCTTACATCAACGACTCTTATGAATTTCGTGTTGATTGGTTTAGCTACATTAATCCCTTCTCAGCAATTTATTTATTTGGTTTACCTTTGAATGATGGGTCGATTTATAATTTATGTCATTCTATCCTTATACTTTTCATTAGTTCAGCTTCACTCAATAACTTATCCGTGGGTTGAGTTTTATTTCGAATTAATAGATTCTTATTCCATAATTTATTTTACTGTTATCAAATTCGCTTACAATAATTGAATCAATGACTTGCTTAGTTTTATCTATAGTTGCCTTACCTTTAGAAATTGAATTACCTTATGCTAATTCAGAGGATTAGTTTATTTTAACCCATGACTGCTTTACTCAATGATTTTCGATCAACTCACCGGTAATTTCACCTAATTTAATTCAGCTACGTATTTAATTTACTTTTAGTGATGAGTTTTACTTAACTCGTTTCACAATATGCATTGATTTACTTTAGTAATGCGTTTCACCTAATCTATCTCAAACATAAGTTTAAGTTACTTCTAGTAATATAATTTATCAATTCAATTTACATTTAGGAATAAGATTTATCAGTTTAATTTACTTGTAGATACAAGATTTATTCATTCAATTTACTGTTAAATGAAACGTTTGATTGATCTAATTTACCTTTAGAAATAAGTTTTATTAATTTACTTTTAGAGAACTACTTTAATTCACTTTTAGAAATGAGATTGTTTAATTTACCTTTAGAAATATGATTTAATAATTTAAACAATTTATACGTTTATAATTACACCAGTTAATTTACCTTTAACAATAAATTTTAGCTAATTTATTCCAAAATATTAGTTAATGTACTTCTAGCAATAAGTTTTACTTCATTTAATTCAAATTATGAAATTAATTTATGTTAGTAATAGGTTTGTCTAATTTATAAGAATTTAATTTTCTTTTAGTAATAAGTTTAATGATTTCAAACATTAACACGGAATCAGTTATATCAACGAATTTCAATTTAATCTATCCCCGTACCCTTTCCCTTTAATAGACCTTAGGCGCATTTTGTGTTCATATTATATTTACTGAGTGCCCACTGGACTACTCGATGTGATGATTTTGAGCCGTGTGTAATATAATTTTAGGTCGATTTTACAGAAGTGAGAAACGAGGAAGGAGTCGGAGACTTCTCCCTTATTTCTCGCTTCAGCTATAGGGATAATATTGACGTTACGACCCCTGCGTTTCTCAACGCCGAGTCTTCACGGGTGCATATCATTGGCGATTTTCCACGCTCTTACATGCATCTGCACTATGTTGATTTTACTATCTTGCGTGATGTGTCGGCTGTGGGCCGGAAAAATTTCGACATTTCAATTTAGTTTATGAAAAATATATATCAAACAATTCATGTATATTAATAATATTTATTAATTAGGACAAAATAACAGAATTACCCTTCATAACCATTCCAAATATTTTCAAACAATAGCATAAAATATCATAACAGAAAGCATAAATGCCTCTCTCCCCACGTCGCCGTCAAGCAGAGCTCTACAGAGATGCTATGAACGCGACGTGGAAAGAGGGCTCCAACCAAAATATTTCTCACCTAAAAATTCGGATTTTCACAATAATTTCAAACAGTTAGATTTTCAAAACAATTTTCAAAATAGTGCTAAAAATAGTTAAACTTCGAAACGATTTTAACGATTTTCAAAAATGGTTAAATTTTCAAAATGGTTCACAAATGGTTTTAAAAATGGTTAAGTTAAATGTGAAAATGAATCAGTATATATACCTAATTTTATGACGTGTAAAATTTGATGCAGTAAAACAAAATTCGACCTTGTTATTTTCTAGCAAATTCTATTTTTTAATTTTAATATTTTTTGATTTATTTTTATAATTTTTTATTTAGAATTTTTATTGAATTATTGCTAATTCAATTTTTCGATTTAAATTTCATTTTAATGAACTTTAATTGATTTTTTCAATTTCGTCGAATTTGTTGTGTTTTCTTGTTATATTTGTATAGGTATCGTGCGAATCTTGGTGCATTTTGTTAATATTTTAATTTATTTTTATGTTTATTATTTTATATTTAATTCTTTTTATTTCTCAGATTTTATATGGTTTAATTGGTGTTTCAGTAGTTTTATTTAAATTGCATGTTGTATTTGCGTGTGTGTTTCTGATTCATTTAAACATTCTTCAAGGCCGTTTACGTTCTGGCCCAACATTACATTCAAAATTTTTTCAATTAAAAACATGTGTAAAAATTTCATTGTAAAATTATCCTAAAAATTTCATCTTTAAAAATTATATATAAAAAAATTCATCGATAAAATTATACTAAAAATTCTATTTAAAAATCATGTATAAAAAATTTCATTGTAAAATTATCCTAAAAATTTCATCTTTAAAAATCATGTATAAAAAATTCCATTGTAAATTTATGTTAAAAATTTTATCATTTAAAAATATGTATAAAAATTGATCGATAAAACTATACTAAAAATTTTATTTAATAAATTTTATCATGCAATATTGTCGACTCTTTAACTTTAAAAATTCTTACCTTATGTAATTTACCTTTTGACCCTCTATTTACTTTTTAAAAATTACCCTTATGTAACTTAACTGTTGACTCTCTATTTAATTTAAAAAAAATTCTTACCTAACCTACCATACTTTACTCTAGGCACCTTAGATTACTTTAAGAACCTTAATTTACTTAAATTTATTCTAACGTAGTTTAAATTACTCTGATGTACCTTAATTTACTTTATGAACCATAATTTACTTAAATGTACCCCAATGTACTTAAATTGACTTTCGACCCTTTAATTTACTTTAATTTACCTTAATGTACTCTAATGTATCTTAATTTACTAGAGGAACCTTAATTTACTCTAGTATACTTAAATGTATTCTAAAGTACTTTAATTTATCTTAATTTACTTTAGGTATTTTAAATTATTTTTATCTAGAGCCTAAATTTGCCTATGAAAATTGTGTGAACAAATATTTCAAGTGTTTTTTTTTTAACAAGCCTATAAAATACCCCTGTCAATTTTTTATCAGTAGGCGATTCAAGCCATTTTTATTTTATGCCTATATTTACCTATAGAAAGTATTGAGACCAAATATTGCATTAGTTTTTATTACGAATTAAAAATATCCCTGACTATATCACATCTTAGGCGATTTGAGCCAATTTTAATTTTATGCTTTTTTTTATCAGTAGGCGATTCAAGCCAATTTATTTTAGTCTTTTTCAAAAATACCCCCTGACTATAGTGTGATTAAAATAAAAATTTTTGTGAATGAAAATACCCTCTCTGACCATTTTAGGCGATTTGAGCCAATTTTAATTTTATGCTTTTTTATCGTTAGGCAATTCAAGCCAATTTATTTTAGTCTTTTTCAAAAATACCCCCTGACTATAGTGTGATTAAAAAAAAATTTATTCAAAAAAAAAATATTTCAATTTTATTTCAAAAATTCGCCAAAATTTGAATTTAAAAAAATGTTCCAAAAATTTGAATTCAAAAAAAAATCGCGTCAAAAACTCGAAAAAAATTTCGAAAAAAAAATACACACAAAAATTTCGAAAAAAAAAATTAATACACACAAAATTAATTAAGTTGATTACATCATTATGTAATCAAGATAATCCGAAATTTAATCTGTAATTAAACCCCCCCCTCCCCCTATGTTTTTTTTATGTAGCAGAGTGCCCCTAACTACCTACTAACTAAAACTAAGAATACTTACATTTTAAAAACTTATGAATTTAATTTAATTAATTAATAACCTTAAAGTTTTAAACTAAATGAATCAGATGTTGTAGTTTACGTTAAGCGTCAAGGCAATGTCAACTAAATAATAAAAATACTACCAGAGCAACAAGAAATGATGATTATTTGCAAACGAAATGTGAAAAAAATTCACAGATTTTTTTATAAAACATTTTATATTAAATTCAAACATGAACCAAATCAAAAACCAGCATATAATTAGTTGGTTTTTGGTTTGGTTTCTGAACTATTTTAAAAAATGGTTTGGTTTTGGTTTGGTTTAATATACTCATTTTAAAAATGGTTTGGTTTCAGTTCAGTTATGGTTCGCCAAAATATGAGTCTTTCAATGGTTTTTTTGCTTCCGTTCGTGAACCTGTTTGCATATCTGGGCACTGTACCTCATGTAATACGTTGCGATATTTTAAGGGATCATATATGAATCACATTTAAATAACCGTCGAGGCAGTAAAAATTTTAATGAATTTTCAAAAAATTTTCAAAATATTCTATACATGTCTCAAGAGTTCCAGAGTATTGAAGTTTTTATTATAAATTATTATTATAAACATTTTAACGTTCTAGCTCAGGCCTGTCTAACTCAACACATGTCTTGGGCGCATTAACAATTTTAGACTTGTGAAGCGCCACACAAAAAAATTACCATGTTTAAAATATTTATTGAAATATATATGAATGTATACAGCGGCTTGTGTATTTTTTTGTTGTTGTTCTATGAATGAATGTTAAAGATTTTACAATAATTTTTGATATTAGAAGAAGATTTAACTTTATTTATAAGTCGTGTTTTTTCAAAATATCTTATTTAAACAAAAACGATTTTCGATATATGGAGAATTTTCCTAAATATAAATAATATTCTGAGCAATACAATTATACAATTTCACTATACCACAAACATAAGAATATATAATAATAGTGAATAGTTGATTAAACATAAATCATAATAAAAGTATCAAATTTTCTAAAATATTAAAATTCAATTTTGAACACAGATTTTCAACCGAAGAGATCTTAATTAAATACCAAAAATTCATATATTATTAAATCCTTTTTTAAAGGATAATATATACACTCACTTTATATCTGATATTCAACCAGCTATATTTCTTATTTTTCATAACAACATCATTCCAATGTATGTGGCATAATATGACATATATATTTATAACCAATATCCGAAAACTATCTAAGTCAAACTTGAAATCCACTTATAAAAACATAAAATTTAAACAACAATTTTGTTCACTGATATTAATCAATTCTTTCAGTTTACAGTTATCAAGAACTTGAGAACGGAGATAATGCGCAGTCTTTCCAATGTATGTGGTATTGCACCAATGACATAAATATCCATAACCAATATCTGAATACAATCTAAGCAAAACTTGAATCTACTAATAAACACGATGACGATCCTATAATGCAAAATATACTGTTTATATCACATAAAACTCCTTCAATTATAGCTTATCAAAAAAGAATATTGACATAACCCATCTTTTGATCACATTGAATAATCTCTTTAAAATGCCATATAAATGACAATAATTCTACTACTTTTGTAATTAAAAATTTTAAATTAACTAAATAAATTTAATCACCATTCATATTCATTTTTTAATATAATAATAAAAATATCCCAATGTTCATAATATAAGCTCATATCAGTGCTTCTTAATGTGGATATTCAATATTGTGGTTCAATATATAATTTTTTTCTATAAAAATTTTTTCAATATTTACTATTATAGATAATTTCCATTTATATCGGATTTTATTTTACTAAATACATTTTTGATTGGATTTAAAAAGACCTATACTGTAGTAAATATATTAAATTATGATTGATATTATCAAGGAAAACAAAATGGATTCGAAAATTATACTGAGAATTTATATTTTACCGATTTATTATTAATTCCTTCCGAATTTCTGTATATTATATAAAAAATATGAAAAAATCATAAATATTGCTAATCATAAATAGTTCTAACTCATCTTTTGCACTTTTTGCCACTTTCAAAATTAACGGTTCAAATATTTAAACAAATTAAAATAAAACATTGAATTAAAAATTAATACGGCTCAACCTCAGGATCTCATCATTAAATGAAAAATACTGTAATTTTATATTTTCAGTTTTAAAAATTTTAAATTTTAAAACGTTTGAACTTTATATTAATGACAAATATTATAAAAATAATTTTAATCAAAAGCATGAAATAATTGAAATATTGACGTCCATGACATGTAATTCAAAAAGAAATTTCAAACCCATTTACATCTAAATTTTTATTTATTTTTAAAATTTAATATTATCAAAAGATTTCAGTCAAATTCTCTCGTGCAGACTAATATAACAGCTTCCATTATATAATTAGTGAATAAATTTGTAATAAATGGATTGGGAAGATTAAAACACATGATTAGTCTCAGTGAGATTTCCCGATCCTTTTTCTGCTTTTTTCAAACAAAACATTTTTCTCAAAAGTCGAATGTAAGCAGATCTGAATTGTAGGTTGGTCACTCCATAAAGAATTGGATTGATGCTGCTGTTTAAATGTGCAGAAGTCACAGAGAAAATGTGCACAATTTCACTATATGTATTATGGCGATCCGCATTCGCTACAATCGCATAGGGAGTCCAACATATAACGTAAATAAAAAACAATAAAAACAACATTCGAGCCAGTTTCATTGAATTCAGTTGAGTAGACTGGCTGGATTTTGACATTTTTGCTATTTTGACAGAAACTTTTCTCCAAAACAAATATATTCTTATGTAACAAAATGAGGTCACGATTACTGGCAAAGATACTATAAATCCAGCAAAAAATAAAGTAAAAGACGGATCAGCCATTCTGTCGTAAATACAGCTAAGGGTTTTCCGGTCGAAAGTGTGACCACCCCAACCAACGAAATTGGGCATATTAAGTAAAAAGGAAATAACCCACAATATTACACACAATAAATAGCAACTGCGTCGAGTGAAAAGTTTTCGGTAAATATTATTTTTTACAATGAAAATGTACCGATTGATGCCGACTGAGGAAATTGTCAGTAGAGAACAAATGCAAGCGGTCAGACAAGTGCTACCGATAAATTTACATAATCCAGTTTTGTCAATGAAGAAAACTTCTCCTTCAAGTAAGCCTAAAATATATATATATTGTTTTGATACATTTATAATTAATAAGATTAATAAAATATGATATGATTTAATAAGTTAAAGAAAGTTTGACGATTTTCTCATTTTATGATTTCATTTGAATTGTAATGAAAGAATATTCGAAAGATATCCCAATCAAATCAGAGGAAATCCCAATCGATGCAATGGAAATGACGATCAATCGAATTAGCAGAATAACATAAATTATGTTGCTATATTATATGATGACATCGAGTCAAACGACTATGACAAACTCTTTGAGATTTCGGACAATGACAAATCTCCAAGCAGAAGGGATATGTTAAGATCAATAAATCGCATGTAATCAATGATAAAGTTTTGAATATCATAAATATTGAATGTAATAAATGTTTAACTTTTTGTTTGATAATTTAAGTTCAAATATTGATTTTTTCTCAATCAACAATTGAATAAAATATTATTACCAGAATGAATTTAAATTTATATTTTTGAATAATAATCATAAAAATGATTGACCTATAAAGAAATTTTGTGTAAAGTTTATGAAATTTAGGTGATATAGGGTATTTTAGTCTTGATGTTAAACATTTTAATAATATTTAATTAACAAAGTGCTAGATGCATTAAGAATACAAGATAAAAAACGCTAGTCGGCCATGTGTTAAGTTTATTAATTTTGTAATTTGGCCCACTGAAGGATATTCACGTTGATTAATGTTTCGATTTAAATATTGTTAGGAATATTGACATTAAAACATAAATATGAAGTTTATTTAATTCCTTATACTAATCAATCAAATGGACAAATTGAAAGACAATTTCAAAAACTGAGAAACTTGATTCTTTGTTGTTTGGAAGAAAATAAATTTGAGACATGGGAAGAAGCATTTCCTCACATGGAACTTTCGATGAATTCAACAATGGAATCAAGTATAAAAGTCAATCCACTTGAAGTAGTTTATGGAATAAAATTATGTAAAGATTGTTTTACTATTTGTACAGAAACTAACAGTAAAGAATCATAAAGTAATGAAATCATTTCCAAATAATTTCAAATCAGTTAATGTTATTAATAATTTAATAGCTTGATTGTCCGGATTCTCAGATTATGCACTATTTACTATTTATCACAATTGTTAAAATGTTATGTACTCAAAACTATAATGAATAGGCAAATGCGCTTGGTATGGTGTCGTATATCTCGTCATAAAATTCTTATCCTAAAAGGGTAGGATAAGTAAGTATTGGCCTAGTTTGAATACTCGTTTCCATCTAAAGATTTATTTAACATAACATTGATTGATAACACCTTTAAATATTAGTATATATTGTGCAATCACTAATATTGTATTAGATTACCCAATATATACTAAAATAATTAACATTTGGTATTTGACCTTTAATGCAATATCATTACTGACATGCTGAGATATGTTGTATTTTAATTATAAGTCGCGTAGTAAAAAACACTCACTTTTTGCAAGAAAACAATATATTAACGCTTGTCATTGTCTAAAAATCTTTAAAATCATAAATACCTTTTTAAATGTTGAAACAGACACTAACTTTTAAAATATTTCTCCTTCTTTTGAAGGATATATAACTTTTCGTCACGCACCTCGTATGAAATATATAATAAGTCTTTTTTAAAATTGAATTTTGAATATATCTTTCGATTTACGTGACAATAAATTGATTAATATGTTATTGTGTATATTTTACAGTTAAAACACAAATTTGAGTCAATGTCCCCATTTTCAACATATTTATTTTTGGCGTCCTCGACTTAATAAAAAATCATAACGCCACAATAAAAAAGACGTAAATAAAATAAACATCTTTAAAATAAACAATGTGTATTTTTCTATTTCTTGTAAATTGAACAAATTAAATATTATGAAAATAACAGTTCTAATGCTTTAGCAAAAATCTAACAATTTTAAAATATTCTGGAAACAAAGAATTTTTACATTTTAAAATTTTTCTTCGCTCCAAAATTATTATCACGCGCTCCAATCCGGGGGTCCTTCCCATAGTTTGCGCACATTTGAGTTAGTGTATACATTCGGCAATATAATTATTAGTATTCTATTAAATTATATAAACTTTACATCGTTATTAAATACTAAATACAAAACGCTAACATTTATACAGTATAACAGTATAAATATAATTTAATAGAATACTGTTGTTCCATGAGAAATTGAAGAAGTCAAAGCAATTTGAATGACTAACTTATATTGATGTTACAGATTAATATTCACGATCAAAATACCGCAACGTAATACGTTACTATTTTGTGATATTATCACAATCACTACACGCCTCCGTGATCTTATGATCAATCTCGTAGTCTTTCAACCATTCTAGAAGTCGTAGAGGAAGTATCTGGTGAATAAAATCGAAGGCCCCCAGTAATTGGCTCTTCAATTCGAATTCCTCGGCCCATTGGAGGACTTCCCGTCTCCAGAGTATTTTGGGTAAAAATTCAAATTCTTCACTAAAGCCGCGATAGCTTGTTGTTCCATGAGAAATTGAAGAAGTCAAAGCAATTCGAATGAAGAAATTATATTAATATTACAGATTTATATTCATTATCAAAATACCACAACGTAATATATTGCTAATAAATTCGATAAAAATACCACAATGTAATCAGAGTTGCCATATTTCGAAAACATCATGCCGGGAGTAACGAACAATTTTAAATTCAAAATGTTAAGTGATGCCAATTGCTGGGAAAATCTAATTTAGAAAACGGTAGCAGAAATCGAGGGCTTTTGCTATACATATCGGGAGAGTGGAAATATACTTTTTAACGGGAGACTCTTGACGAAATCGGGAGGTCTGGCAACCCTGAATGTAATACGTTGCTGTTTTGTGATATTATCAAAATCATTACAAATACTAATAACATCGAGTGTATACACTAACTAATGATTGTTTACATTGACTCAAATTTATGTTTTAACTTTAATATACATAGATGTAGTTTGCAATGAAAAATAAATTACAATATATAAATTACATGATACAAAAATGTTATTAAGCCTTAAAAAGAATTGTCTTAAAAAATATATTAAATTATCAGAAAAAACTTCTAAGTTTGAGGTTTTGGACTTTTGGCCTAAGTGGCAAATACCTTAAAACCTTGAACCTCATAATCCAGCATGTATTCCTTGTTTGTGTGTGATGATCTGTTAAATGAAGTTTTAATAGAAAAATAAAGATAAATTTATTTTGACTCTTTGAAGGTTTTGACTCTCCAAGGTAGGACTCCAAAATATCTAGATATTACCGGTGACTATATAACACATGTATCTAGTGTCTAAATTCTAGACACATAAAATCGCGGTTATTCCCTTGAAATTCTAGAAAACACCATAAATATAGAGCACCAAATATTCTAATTATACTTAGAATATTTTAACCAAAAAAGGCTGAGAACTTTTTCATTAAGAGGAACTTCAGAAAAATCTTTTATTAAAACTGAATTGGAAAACTTCTGAAAAATTAAATAACCTTATTTTACTAATGACTCATTGCCTTTGTTAAATGGAGTAAGAAAAGATTTCGAAAAGTCGTAGTCTTAAAATAATATGGGTCTTTGTTTTGATAAAAAAGATTTCTTTAAAAGTTCAAAGTTAAATGAATTGACGAAAATAAGCAAAAACTATGAACTGTGCTTTTAACTTTACATTCCTAATTTAAAACCTTTTGTCTGTCATACCATGGGGTAGACAAAAGAGAATGAGGCAGCAAAATGAAATCTGGTTCAAGCTGTGTTGAATGAGTTATACTTTTCCTCAGCTAATCAAAGTCAAATGAATAAACACAGTTTTCATAAATTGATACTTGAAAGTAAGTTTATAAATTATTGAAACTTACCGACAATACTCATCGTATCTATGAATCCGCATACGATTATATCCGCTATAGCCAGATTGACCACGAAAATGTTGCCTTCAAAATTTAATTCCTAAATGTTATTTTTATTAATATTAATTAAAACATAAAATTGTTCATAGTAATTATGCAATGTCAAAATAATTATCAAATTGAAAACACATTGTTCAAATTAATTAATTAATTATTAAATTATTGTTGAATTAAATGAAAATTAAATTACTAATTTAAGTTGTTTATTGTTTTAATTGTTGTTTTGAAAGATTTAATTAAATTAAATTATAAGCATTGAATTATTTTAACGAGTTAAACGAGTCTCGTCTGATAAGGTTGGGCTCTTTTCCTATCTCGCCATTTACATGTGGATTTTCCACATAATTCAATTTATTTTTGAAAACCTTACGATCGTATTTATTGCGTTCATGACACATTTATAACACGCCATTTTGTAGGTATTATTTACATATTTACACAAATAGAAATTGATTATCAAAAAATTATTTATTTAACATAATACAAGTCTGATCAATGTCCCATGAGTCAAAAAACTTCGTAGATCTAGTGATTTGTTCTCCGATCACCCTTCCATAGTTGCATTCACTTCATGGATTATGTCAAGGTTTGTGTTATATACGCAATCCTTGAAATAGTCCAATTCTCCCATTGCTTGAGGTTTGGTGAATGAGGGAAATATGAAATGCAACTTCCTCGTCTTAGTCATTTATTCAGAATTTTTTATCTTTGGAATCAAGGAGGCTTGGAAAATTATAAGTCAATTTAAAATAAATTTAATTAATATTGTTTTAAATTTTAATTTCTGAAATTTACCTAATTGTTGAAAACTGCATTGATTGTCAGCACATTTCGAAGTACTCCCGTTACAGAAGTCAGTGACAACGATGAGGTAAATGTGAAAGAGATATCTGAAAATAAATAGCTCCTGTTCTAGTAGCGTACTGTAATATCACTAAAAGACTCTTAACAACTTAAAATATTTGTGAATACCAGTCTGAATTGGAAAGCTGTTTGTGAGAAAGGCTGACATATTATATTATTCCTAAAAGCTTTTTTGTTTTAATTTTACAGATTTATATTACTTTAATTAATTATATAATATCAAATTATTTCTTTACTCTCAGGCAGGAAAAAATATTAACCAACTTTTTCAGAGTAAAGAGAAGCTATGGAGTAATGCAAAGTTTTAAGCGGTTAAATTTGTTTTGACAAGTGATGGATTTTACATTTTCTGAAGAAATATATAAAGAATTTCGACTTACGTACCAGTAAAGTTTATGTGACCATGAAGGGATTAAATAAGATTAAATAATATCATTTTTAATATTCTTGAATTGATAAATCGCATTGCAGTGATAGTGATACAATTACTAAAAAATGACGAATCCCAAACTTATTTTATTAAATATATTTGATTTATTAAAGAAATATAAGTTTTTTTAATCGACATAAATAAATTAAATGTATTTTTTTATAAACCTATAATGAAAAACAAAATAGAATTAACACTTAATTATTATTAATTATTAAGTTATAATAATAATATTAATAATACACCTTATCCTTTATTTACGCGATTTTTTTCTTAGGTACACTTTTCTTTTTATTCACTTTCACGCAATTTTATTTTCGCCAAAAATTCAAAATTATAAAATCAGTTCTTTAAAAATCTTAAAAATCGCGTAAAACAAAGATAGGGTGAAATAATAATAATAATAATAATAATAATAATAATAATTATAATAATAATAATAATAATAATAATAATAATAATAATAATAATAATAATAATAATAATAATAACAACAATAATAATAATAATAATAATAATAATAATAATAATAATAATAATAATAATAATAATAATAACAACAACAATAATAATAATAATAATAATAATAATAATAATAATAATAATAATAATAATAATAATAATAATAATAATAATAATGCATCCTTACCTTAGTGTTGAAAACCGCAATGATTGTCAGCACATTTCCAAATACTCCCGTTACAGAAGTCAGTGACAACAATGAAGTAAATGTGAAAGAGATATCTGAAAATAAATAGCAAAATATAATATTGAAATGAAAAGAACTCTACATGGAAAATAATATTTGTACAGTGAAGTTATGATGCCGCTTTTATTATTAATGGTTATCAAATATGGTAATTCCATTTTTTGTTAAGTAATTTTTGATTAATTTTCGAGTCTAAATTATAATTAATTTTAACCAATTATATTCGAGCCACCTATCACTAACAAATCATTTCAATTTTCCAATTGAATTCATTTTTAATTTCCCTAACTGTTAACTTTTTTATTTTTGCTTTTTTTCCCGATTTTTGAAGATGTTGAGGCAATGGAATATAAAGAAATACTCCAATTAACTTTTCATTTTTATTTAATTATTTTTAATCACATTTCAGAAATTATTTGATTAATTATTTTTCTTATAGTATGGCGTTGTTTATATTGTTACATTTCTAAACAAAAAGGAAAATATTTTTACAGCAAAAAATATGCAGTACTAAGAAAATATTTTGTAGCTGCATAAATAAATTGTTAATCAACTATTAAATGTTGGGATAAATTATTTTTTGAAAAAAATACTTGAAAAAATTAAAAACTGATATGAAAATTAATGTTATAAAACGTTATCAAATAAAACTAAAAATTTTGAATTCTAAATTTCATGATTAGAAATAAAGAAATAATTAAATAAGCTTGGCAACGATTTTATTAAAAGAAATCGCCATTATTTTATTTTTTTTATAATCAATTTATTTTATTAAATTTTATATACAATGGTATTTCATTGATGTATATATATATATATATATATATATATATATATATATATATAATTTTGGGGGCCCGACATCACTTCTTCGATTTTATGTATTTTATAATATTTAGCGGCTGCTTGAAAATCTCAAAAGCTTTGTAAGTTTGTTAAATTTGCAAAAGGTATTGGGGGGGCCTGACCTCCCAGGCTCCATAAGCACGACGCCACTGGTGAGCACGTATTAGTGAATTGTGTTGAGTATAAATAATTAAACAGGCGTCGGTAAACTATAAATATGCCTCTTCGTGTTCAATAAATAATAATTACACTCCAAATGCATATTATTATTACAAACTTAAAACAAAATTTACACTTCAGATTAATTGATTGATAAACTTTGCTGTTAGATATGAAACCTTTGCACAGTTTATGATAATTATCTCCTTTTTACAAAGATGCAAAAATTTTCTCCAATCTTGAATTAAAACTTCCTTTCCCACTTCCTACTATCAAGTTTCTTCTGATTTAAAAAATTCAGTTTTCCTGATGTTGCATCTCTTTATACAGTTAAATTATTCATAATTAGCGGATGTGGCTAAAATAATAACTATCAATATTTCTCTTGACAAATTTAACAAACTTACAAAGCTTTTGAGATTTTCAAGCAGCCGCTAAATATTATAAAATACATAAAATCGAAGAAGTGATGTCGGGCCCCCAAAATTTCTCAGTGTACGACGTCTCTAGTACTTACTATCAAGTAGTGCTAACCGGTTTAAAAAGGTTATTGGTGAAGTCAATGAATACAAAATTACCAAACAGTTTGAAAAATACTATTATAAATTAAATAAATTTTATTGCGAGATTCTCGCTTTACCATAATAAATATATAATGATAAAGATATGAATTATTCTCTTTACACATCGAATCATCAAGACCAAAGGATAGCACCACTGATGAACCTTCTGGGTAGTTGGAAATTGTTGAAACATCTTTTATTTTGTTATTTGAACTTGTCAGTTGCAGTGTCAATTCATTTGAGGATATTTTAGAATATTTACATAATTAGCTTATATGAAAAAACCCAAGAGGAGTCAGAGTTTAAATTTATAATAACATGTTTGCTCCGTTTCCGTAAAGATTTCTGAAATAAATTATTTATAAAAATTATTTTTTTTGCCAGCCCCCTCGGATCACTATTCAAGCTCCACTGCTGGCCCTACTCGCCATTTGTTTAATATGAAAGTTTCGGTTGTTTTAGTGGATATCTATGCAAAAGGTAAAAATAATGATTCTTTGTTTTTAGAAACTTTTAAAATAAATCGAGAAATTAAAGCTATTGCAAGATTAATTAAATATTTATAATAAACTTATTTTACTACTTGTAATTAATTCGAGAAAATTTTGTTTACTGCTAAAAATTGAATATTTAAAAACAAATTTTAAATTACATTAAATGAGTATAATTAAGAGTCTATAACAATTAATTTTTTTGTAGGAATTAAATATAATGAGTTTACAAAAACGAAAAGAAAATCACTGTTATTTCTAAACATCAATAATATTAACACTACTATTATTATTAATGATAATAATAAATAATAATAATATTAATATTAATAATAATAATAATAATAATAATTAAAGTAAATCTAATATCCGTTCACACATAAATTTCACAAATGTTTTATAGTATGTAGTACAAAGTTCACTTAAGATAACCTTTCACATTACACAATTTGTATCAGGTCAATATTTTTGTTTAAATTCTTGTTCTAGTTACTGAAGGCTGTATCAACATATATGACGAAGATGGAATTAGTAACTTCTGGGGGTCTGAGCCCTTAGTGATATGTCTGAAATCTTGTCCACGTTTCGGTACCGCTCTTTTTACTAACTAAATAACAGTAAATATTTCACATCTGTTAAGATTCTACATTAATTTTCGGCACACTTGAAAAAGGTTGTGCCGAAAATTTATGAATATTAAAAGACATCGATATCTTTACTGATTCATAGTCAAATATTTTTAAATAAATGTGATTTGAAAATGAAAAGTAATCAGTGGTAAAATATATATATATATATATATATATATATATATATATATATATATTGGTTTCCGGACGATTCATCAGTGGACGGTTCATCGGTGGATTGTTCATCGGCGGACGTTTCATAATTAGGACGCTTCATCGGTGGACGATTCACAAGAAAAATATATAATTTATTTATATTATTTAAATATTTTAGTTAATTGTAGTATGGGTAACCCCACCAAAAATCAGTTTAGGGTTAGTTAAGGTTAATAAATTATAATTAAAAATTTTCTTTCCTTCCATGACAAATTTTCAAAAAAGTTTTCTATGATTCATGGAATATAAATTTTTATCGTTTAATTAAAAAATTTTTTTTGAGATTCGAACCCGCCTATAAGAGGGAACCCAAAGGGTATGCTTACCGGAAATTTAACTACAACGTTAAGCTACAGTATCGTGTCTTTTATCCATTTTCGTCGTCCTACTTCTATTCAGTAAGTAACGGTGGTTTTTTTACGTGATATCATGGGCGGTAGAGTCCTGGATAATTACTTGACATGCCGAGGCTGTCATTCACTGCTGGACCGTCCTCCGATGAACCGTCCACCGATGAAACGTCCTAGAACCATTTATTTTAGGGTCAAGCCCCTTGGTTTTAATGTAAATATATAGGTAAGATAAATTTAGTTATTTATAATTATTTATTATAGGAAAAAATTTAAATAAAAATACAAATAGCAATTTTTAAGAATGAAAAAATATTAATAGTAATTATTTTTAAAATTAATCTAAATATAGTAATTGTTTTTATAGTTATTTTTAGAAAACGAGGATTAAATTTTATAAATTTAGCGTTAACATTTCTTTGTGAAGGAACGGAAAATGATAATCGAAAAGGAAAGAGTTAGGCTGAGAATAGAAAACGATAGAGAAAGATTTAGTTTATTATTGTCATTCAAAGATCAAAAGTTGAAATAATTGGATTTAGATCGGAAAGTTTTATTATCTATCAGGAAATTTAGATACAATTATTGTATAAATTTCATTTTTATTATTTTTTATTAATTTTTGAACTTTCTGTTGGGCTTTCTGACATTTCTGATTCTGAGTTTGTTCTTGTTTAAATAAATTTAAAAATTACATTGTTTTGCTGTGACTTTTTGTTGGGCTTTCTGTCATTATGAGTTTGTTGTTGTTCTTAAAATAATTTTAATAAAGTACAATAAAAATAGAGATAAAAAAATAAATTTTATTAATAAATTAAATGTCAAAAACAAATAATAACAGAAATAAAAATAATATAATTTATGTGATAACAATGTTAAAATTAAAATAAAATTTATATAAATTAATTAGAAATCGCAAAAATATAAATATTTTATATTAAATATTTATAAAGTTTTCTTGAAGTTTCCTAAAAGCAAATTGGTTAAACGGCTTATTTTCCTCTTCTATAATTGCTTTCATAAATTTCTCATAATAAGGTCTTAAAAATGTATTTTCTTCAGTTAAATTTTTTAGTATTTCTGTAATGGCTTTTTTTTCCTCTACAAGAGGTTCAAGGTATTTGCGTAAGTAAATTAGTTCAAGTCTTTTTTTCTCTTTTTCTTGCCTATAATAATCGTCAAACATAGCTCTAATATCTACTTTGGTGTTATTTGTTTTGCTGTCACTTTCTGTAGGTCTGTCTGTTGGGCTTTCTGTCACTTCTGATTCCGAGTTTGTTTTACTAGAAAAATTGTCCTCGCTGATTTCATCCCTTTCAGAATCATAATGACATGCTTCAAATTTAAAAATATCTTGAACTGATTTCTTTTTTAATGAATTTTTTGAGCAGGATTTAAATCGGGTTCGAGATTTTAGTTCACATTTCATAAGCGATCTTTTGCAGTTTGTAAATTTTGAATTGATTTCGTTTTTGTTTTTAATATTCTCGTCGACTTCAAAATCAGAATCAGACAAATCTATATCAACATTTAGATGTTTTTGGATTTTTTTAGGATTTACTTTTTTTGTTTTCGTGTTTTTTATATTTGAAATTTTTACAGGCACTTTTTTGTTTTTTATTTTTGAATTTTCTACAGATTTTTTATTGTTTTTATTTGGTTTTTTAATGGACATTTTCTTTTCTTTTGTAACTTTTGGACATGTTTTAGAAGAATTGTTATTGCTAGTCTCATTTAATTCAGAATCAGAATCAGATAAATAAAGATCTGCATTCAATGAACCTTTAAAATTATTCTTAGAATAGTTGTTTTGTGCTTCTGCTCCTATTTCTGAATTCTTTAGTTCAGGGAAATCTGAATCTGAATCTGAATCTGACATATACAAATCGGTTTCAATTAAATTAATTTTACTATTTTTCGATTTGTTATTTTCATTTGATTCTTCGCTACTATTGCTAGCTTTGCTCATCTTGCCGCTGTTTGGTTTGTATGAGAATAGAGACATTTTTGGTTTTTATTTATTAATTAATTAAACAAATACAAATTGAAAAAAAAACACAATAATAATGTATTTTTCAATATTTGATTGGATATAAATTTTATATATGTTTTTAAAATATTTATTATTATGAATTAAATTAAAATATTAGCTAGTAGTTATTGCCAAATTTATTTTCTTAACCATTTGCGGTCCGCAAAAAAAAGTTTCCCTCCAGGTCACAACTGTTTTAATGATTTTTGTATATATGATTTTCTTGAACTAAATTGGGTTTTTTTTAATAAATAATCTACATTTTACACAAATATTTGTTCTTAACACGAAATGCAAAAAAAATACACACAACAAAATCTGAAACTTCAAATGAGCAATTATTGGAATGTCGAGTTAGACTCGACATAGGACCGCAAAGGGTTAATATTTCTGCAATGGCTTTCTTTTCTTTTACAATTGGTTCAAAATATTTTCGTAAGTAAATGATTTTGTCTTCTGTTTTTTAATTTAAATATTATTTTACTTATAAATTTTATATTTGAAAAAAATAAATTTTAAATATGAAATATAAATATTTGTAGATACTTAATGGGGTTCTGCAGCAGTTTATCTTTCGAGGAGAATGACGATGCGAAGGGCCACTATTGCCGCAAAAGTTTACCTAATCTAGCTACGTCAAGTGTTTTGCTTTCATATTTCATGTACGTGGGTTGTTATGGACCATGTATCTTCAAAATTCACTCATTTATCAGATGCGCATTGCTGTTTTTTTATTTAAATAAAAGATATTGTTTAACTAATATCCGAAAAGAGTTGATTTTACTTGTAATATAATAAATATTATATTAGTAGCTTTCAATTAGTTTTATATAAAATGGCATCACAAGCAGGGTTGGATCTTTTTTTCCAAGGAACAATTCA
This sequence comes from Schmidtea mediterranea, assembly GCA_022537955.1. Classification (NCBI taxonomy): domain Eukaryota; kingdom Metazoa; phylum Platyhelminthes; order Tricladida; family Dugesiidae; genus Schmidtea; species Schmidtea mediterranea. The sequence goes on from CM039680.1 coordinate 230,174,809, forward strand.
ATGTTTTGAAAAAATGAACCTTAAAGGATGATGGAAGAAACCCATTTATCAACAGACGATGGGAAATTCGTAATTTGTTAGAGTCTTTGGAAAGAAAACTCTAAGATAGAGTTGATGTCACAACCAGGTTATGTAAAGAATACAAAGGATTATAGAAGAATAAAAGATAATTTTTTAGGATTATATATAATTAAAAAACACAAAGTTTTTCCATTTTCGATTTATTAGAATAAAACCAAGGTAAAAGGTTTTTTAAAAAAGTCTTTAACTAAGCTAAGAGTGGAATTATTTTTCACTTTCGTGAATACCTTTATTTTCTTTGAAAAAATTTAGACGAACCTCAACATTCAGAGATATTTTGTATATAATCAAAAGAAAATACAGAGTTCCGCAGAAGACTTTTGTATAGACAAAATAAAGACACCAACTGAGGACAAATAAACGTAAAAGGTGTATGAAACTTTGTATTGTATAATCATCTAAGGTATACACAATTCCTAAACCCCAAAAGAGCTATGCGCGAAGATAAAGTTATTATAAACATTTTGGCCATATCTATAAATGTATTTTTAATAGATATTTAGATTTTTTGATTAAAGTCAAATTTTCTTTATGTACTTTGATCTCTTTTATTTTTATTGAAGTAAGAATCATTTGATTTATTGTTCAGTTTTGATTGTAGAGATCAGCGTTTCTCAACTTTCTAGATTGGCGACCCAACATTTATGTTTGAATAGCTTGCGACTAAATAACCATAAGCTTTAGATATTGTAATAAAACTGAATTTTATTTATTACAAAATGCTACAATAATGAAAATTAAATCTAAACCAACACAAATAATTTTATTTATTACAAAATAAATTAAGCAAATCTATAGTAGAAATATTAATAAACTTACAATTAGTGAGATGAATGTAGTTGTTTTTAGCAACTAATTTATCAAAATCAATATTAATAGAATTCGTCATTGAAATTTGCATGGCCGAGCTCATTTCTTTCGTAACTAATTGCTCTCGATGCAGAACACAATGAGTTACTTTCAAATCAGGGTGAGCAATCCTCTTTAATCTTGTCACTAAACCTTTATGCTGGCCTGTCATAGCTGCTGCTCCAACAATGCAAATACCAATACATTTATTTAAAGAAATATTTTTCATTTCAAGGTAAGAAATAACATGTCCAAAATTTTCTTCGGATGTTGTTGATGTTTCTAGTTTTAAGCAACAGAGCAATTCTTTTTCTATGTCTTTGGAGGCATAATCTTTATATCTAACATATATCAGTAAAATTGCATTATTTTATATGTCTGTGGATACGTCCATCTGAATCGCATAATACAAAGTTTTCTGTAGTTTTTGAATTAATTGTGCTTCAATCTCGTTAGATATATCAATTATTCGCCTACCAATTGTGTCATTTGATAAAGGGATAGAATTAATTTTGGTTTCAAATTCTTTACCAAATAATTCGCCGCAAATGTCTTCCATGCAAGGTTTCAATAATGTTCACCAATTGTGTAGGCCTTTTTACATCTAGTAATATGAAAAGCTGCCATGTATGAATACTTTAATAACTTATTTTCAGTGGATACGAATTTTTTGAAACTTGATTGTTTTGCTTCCAATTCATTACGTTTCATTAGAAAAATTCAACAGGTTTGTCTTTGTACGGCCCATGATTTGTATGAAAATGTCTTTGCAATTTATTGGCTTTCAAGGATGAATTGGCCAAAAAGCATTCACAAATTACGCACTGCAGTAAATAGATGTGGTCATCTTTTTTGACTATAAAACCGTATTCAATAACCTTTTCATTGTGACTATAATCATAATTCGTTTCTAGTTTTGATTTTTTGCCGTTGATCCACTTGCATTTGCACTCAAATTTTCTGAATTTTGTGCATTAGTTTCTTGAGGAGTTTTATCTGTTTTTTCCAGAAAGCTTAATATGTTGCTTTGCTTACTCATTTTACTGAAGAAATATGAAGCTATCTAAAAGTAACACAAGTATACAAAAGGAGAGTAATTTAAATTAGTTTAATTAAGATACGGCTATTTACTTTCAATTATTTAACGTTGACCAAAGTGTACATAGCAGTTTTCCGTTTCATGAGTAAGTATACAAAACGAGAGTAATTTAAATTAGTTTAATTATTATATTATATTAATTACAGTCTACAATCGGCCAAATATTCAATCGCGGGTTTTTTGTGAGATTTTGTTTACCATTCAAAGAAAAATAAGTACAGTCACAGCAAAGAAAAAAGCAAGTTGCACAATGAAAAATTCAGCTGAAACTTTTAGTTTATACTTTGATATCAAAATTAGTTGATTTAGAATGTCTTTGATGTATTTTATTTTCAAAAAAGAACAACCCTCAAAATAAATTTAGTCAGGAAGCGCACGTATCTGTCATATTTATCTGTATTTTAGTGGCTTCGGATAAAACTCACGTTTGTTATTGTATACAAGCATCTGGTACAGTACCAACATTTTCAACTGCTGGGGATCATGCGGGAATCTTATATTAAACGTGTGTTAGCAGTAATCCCAGTGCCTTTGGGGAAATGCTAACCACCAGGATGCGAAAGCAAAACTGTTTTCATTCATTAACTTAACATATATTAGAATGACTACATTTTAAGAATTCATTGAAAAATTGATAATTTATCTTCAAATACCTTTATTATGATATCTGATTTTAATTATGTATTTAGTGTAATAAAATAGGAAAATATAATTAATTTTATTCACATGAATGACACATTAATTAGTTTTTAATATGAAAAAGCATTAGGAAAATTAAATATTAATTATTATACAAATATATAATTTATTTAATTATATTTATATATAGTTACAAGCACACATTTGTTTTATTTCATAAATTTAAAATAACGAAATTTAATTTTCATGCAAATATTCAAATGACGACTCAAAATTATATTTTAAACTCTCCTTATTTAAAGTTAGCACGAGCATTAATTTACTCAAATGAGGAAGACATAGTAAACTTTTATCAAATTAGCGTTTCTTTTGCAATGATTTATCTTTAATAGGTTAAAAAGTTTATGTGTTACTGTCCGAAACCGAATGAATCAGGGTCATTTTTTCTAAATGGAAAGCATCAAGCTGCTATTTTAAGCATTGGAATTTATCTTGTTGAATCAGAATTAAAAGTAGTTTGCATAAAGATAAATGTTTTTTAATATAAGTTTTAGTTCAAAAATATTATATTACCATATTTGTTAAATGTTCAGAAAAATCTAATTAAAAGTAAAATAGTCTGCGATTACAAAGAAATTATTAAATCAGGTATTGCATTAATTATTAATGGTATGCAATTAATTTTTAAACATTTAAGAATTGAGCCCAGCAGAAATTTTTTCATTTTCATTAACTAGTCTTTTGAGTGAAGCATCAGCTTTAGACAATGACGAAGGACATAAAGTAATTTAATTTTTTAAAATGACATAAAATTAATATTTTTGTGCTAATTAAAAAATTGGAATATTTTAATCTTTGGTTATAATTATATTTTACATAAATTTAAATATTTATTATAAAATAATTGGAACAAATTCATGATTATTTCGGATTTACCAGCATTTAATTACTCATATATGATCATTTATAAATGCAATTTTATAATTCATAAATAATCAACTATTTCATTTCGTCGCTTTGTCCTTGTTTAGTCTTTCTTTAGTTTGGATATTTCATATTTATATTTAAGCCAATTACGGAGGCTCTTTAATTCACTCTTATTAAATGGAGATGCCTTACACTCGTAGAGATCAATTATAATACCACGAAATGATAAAGATATATCTAAATTGAGGGAATTTTGGCATTTCCCACGAATAATCGACCATTGAGTGGAATTATTGACGAAATTTAATTCATTTATTAATCTGTATAAGTGAAAATGTGCTTATAATACCGTATTTGTTGGTTTATGAATGCATTGTGTAACGCCGACGGAATCGGGTATGCAAGGGATAAACCCGATACAGTAAGGGCTTTTCTCATGGGAATGTTTTAAAAGTAGCCAATATTGAAACATTTTTAAAAGAAAGTTTATGCAGGTGCAGAACATTCAGCTAGCACCGGAAACTATGGAATTGAATTATACTCCAATTTTTCCTGCATGCTTATAATTTTATTACCAGTAACCACTGAAGAAAATCATACGAGACTTATAAGACCAATTAATCAAAGACCCGACATTGCAATTCCAAAATTTTGCTTTTTATAGGTCAATGAAAAGTTACCCGACACCCAATCAATAATCTGTTTTGCATGATAATCATGACAGGAAAAAGTTTATTGCCAAATGCTTAAGGGCCCCAAAATTGAATCGAAATATTGGGCCACAAAATTACCAAAGAAAATGTCATTCAAACCAGTAACAGTAGTTGGGTTTCAACATTGATTGTCGTAAAAAACGCGATGGCACGTGGAGACCATGTGGTGAATATAGACTCCTTAACAATCTTACAATTACAGATTCGTCCGAGAATCTAGGATATTCTTGATGGTTTATTGGAAGCAAATATTTCACCAAATTAGATATGCTGATCATTAAAGTTGGATCCAATCCTAAATTTTTAACGTCAAAGCAAAGCGATGATTGTTTCTTTGATTATTGGTTATTGTCAAAACTACAACTCAAAATGAGTTGTTTGAATTCGATATTTAACCTTTTAAGAAGTGTTTCACACTTAAATATTGTATAACAATACGTTTTTAAAATTTACCAGTAAGATCAAATATCTTTTTATTTTTTACTATAATTATTTTCAAATTTTATTTAAATATTGCCTAACTGATAATGATTTGGCAGCGAAAAGATATTCAGAGTGCCATAATACAGAGATTTGTTCCGGTAAAAATAAATCCGGCTACAAAGATTGATAAGCACTTTCGATCAAATCATGTGATTTTGAAATTGAAATTGTTTCCAGTTTCTAATTGACTCTATCAGCTTAATATTTCCTTTTAAAATCTGTTAGATCATGATCCTAAAGTTTCTTTAACAACTTTGAAATTCATCTAAATCTTAAAGGCCAGTAAGAAATATCTGCAAATTTGAATCTGCAACATTTTCACCCCCAGATTTCGTTTGGCAAATTTCTTGACTTAATAAGTCAATTTTGGTAGAAAATATGAGTGATTTGTTGGATTCTTTCGTTAAACTTTGCTTGTAGTTATTAATTACATTTTTACAGAGGTAATATCTAGTTTGATTTGTCTGCAAATAGTTCAACTTTTGCAAATTTGTAAGTGTTAAAAATTCGTGTTAAATAATAAAAATATTAAAAAAATATCTAAATGAAAAGATAAAGGAACTTTAAATTTATACTTATTGTAATAATCGATGTATTTTGATGAATGCACAATTCAGTAAAACCAAAATGGCGAATAATTTAAGACATGTTGAGAACCGGGGTAAATATTCGGAGTAATGAAGCTGAATATCTAATTGATAAAAATCGGTTAATAATACCAAAAAGACGACATAAAGACCAATTATATTTTATAAAACAAATCTCTATGTTTTTACTATACAATTAAATTAAAAGACCAATTAAATACTGCTCTCAGCTGATTTATATTGTTCACAGCAACATTAGCCACTTTTTGGTAAAATTGGTTTTGTTAACATTTTAATAGGCCAGTTAAATTATTAAATTTATTTATTATTAAAAGAACTTCTTTAGGTTTTTACCTGATTTCTTTTCATTTTCCAATGACATTAAAAATTTTTTTTTTGACAGAATCAGTAATGATATCGATGTTCTATTGATATTCGTGAATTTTCAGCCCCGCTTTTTCCATCTGATTATAATCATTTATTACTTTGTTTTCATTATATGCGTATTACGTGTGTTTTTCATTGAAATGCAATTTTCTAAATTTTCAAGTATTACTTTATGAAAAACTTGGATAATTTTCAAATTATAATTTAAACATTTTTTAAAAGATTATACGATATTTATAACATAATTAGCGTATTCTGCTTTGAAATTCAGCGAAAATTATAAACTAGTTGTTATAACTTAGCCGGGGATATATTGTACATGAATAAACAAAAAGACTATTTTGTATCTCAAGCAGCGTTAATAATCTGTTACAAGTCTTATTTTAATAGGAATATCCATTTATTTTTTTGACATCTATTCTGATTCCAAAATAATGAAATAGTATTGTTGAGATACGAATAGTAGAACATTAACTTTAACAAAGATTAAGGGCTAGAAAATTTGGAAAATAAAACAAACTAGAAAGCTAAAATCATTATAATAATTTTTATTAATAAAACACTTATGTTGTTAAGTGACCACTTAGTCATTGTCATTAGCAAATATTTATTGAACTCCAAATATGACTCAATTAATTTATAATTAAAGAACCCAGAGATAATATAATAGGCTATAAGGTTCCATATTACATATTAAACAATTTCTAAAGGTGGTAGCTAATTTCTATTTTAATCTGTCTACACCGGATCATTTTTCAAGAAATAATAAATAACTTATATCCATGTCAATGCATTTTTCTTATATTTGTCACTTGAATTTCTTTTGAAAATCTTCATCCCTTTCTGTTTTAGTATCTTTTATGAAGTGGACTTACCTTATTGTTTTTATTCATTTATTTCTAAGGTGTTAAACATATTTATTATTTCATCATGTATTAATGTATTTTATCCTCATTATGGCTTCCAAGATATATTTTATCAAATTATTATGTTTATTACCCGGCTTCTCCCGCGATGGATTCAAACTCATTCTTTTGTCATTTTAATAAAATTTATTCATCCTATTACAAATTTATCTAAATAATGGGCTAAATACAATGCTTTTAATCTCTTTTTGATTATCGACGATGATTAACCATGTAGAGGGACCCTTCGCCATTTAATATTCCAACATTCAACTGTCCACACGAGAATCACTCTTCTATAAAATTCATGGTAATAGTTGAAAATAGCATAGAAACTGACACGTATAAAAGTCCTGTCGTTACTGTCCACAGGTTGAAAACAGTTCTTGTGGTACATGTATTTTTTGTTTTATGATATGGATTAGGAATTTTTCGATATTGTAAAAATCTTTGATATTAAAATGAATTTCTTTTTATTAAGTGGTGCAACTATCGTGTTTTTGCACCTACGCTAAAAATCTTTCAGGACTGCACTTAATAATTGAATATTCATTAGTTTAAATATATAAATAATATAATTATAGAATTTTGATAAACAAAGTGTTTACTTTTATTATGAATAATTAAGTTTATAAATTATTATAAGTAATTCATACTATCACAAAACTTTTGACTGATATTTGATACAAATAATTAGTGCAATATTAACATTCAAATAAAATTTTCGAAGGTGCCGTAGAGAGGGCTCCATTAGTTATGTGCTATTACACAACCACATAACTTGCGTATCCACATGTCCTTATTAGGAATTCGTTTATAAATACATATTTACTTATATAGTTCACTTACCGTACAAGAACGTTTACCAGTAAATCACAGCCTTTTTACCATTCACCGTAAAACCTTTACACTTCTGGGTCAGTTTTAAGAGGGTGGTTTTTTTATTACAAATGAAAGACAAGAAAGTACATTTATTTAGACATCATGGTTTAGACAAAACAAAAAACATCACCTTTTCATAAGGGACTCTTTCTAAACCATATTTATATCAACAATCACGCACCCACTAAATCCTTACATTTTTTACTTTTTGATATTTTTTCATTTACATATGGCAAAGTATCTTCGATAGTATTGGTATGTATAATATCATTAAAAATAGAGAATTCTCGAGAATGATTAATAAATAATTGTGTCACCTGTTACACCTCTTCAAGTCTGAATATTAACACCAGCAATAAGAATACTAACTAGTTGTATACATCATTTTTAAAACTCCAATTAAGCTTTCTATAGTTCTCTCTCGCAAAAACAAAATGTTTTCGTTGTTCCGTACGTTATACATCCCGAACATTCACACACCTACAATTTACCCACAATGGTATTTTTTCTCTAAGTTTGGGCTTAAACTTCTTTATTTATACCTGTCCCATCGATTATATTTTCTTAACATATAAAATTGTAATATCTTCAAAATATGATATTGTTTTTACTCATTGTTCTGTAGTTTAAATCTGTTTTATATGTTAGTTGCATTGTTTGTGAACCATATATCAATTCTATACATATTTGTAAAATAGTACAGATTGAATGTTTGGGGGTAATTTCGTTGTCTAGCAAACATATATCAATTTGTTTTCTGTATTCATATATCATTCAACTATTAATTTCTTTAGTATCAAATATACTCAAATTTGTAATTTATACGATCTTGATTTACAACAATATTATCAACTAATGATTATCTGATTTTTTATGTTAATTCAGAAACGTTAAAAATCAAGAAATTTTTTAAAATATAACTCTTCATATTTTAATGAATATTTCGCTGTTGTTGAATTCTTTCAATCCCGTTTGATACCGAAAGTTACATTGTCTTTATCCATTATCATTTTAAAAATCAGATTTCACACCAGCTTACAACACTATCAATTTCAGGTGATTTCTGTGTTAATGGATTCATTGATGGCTCATTTCAATTGTCTTGAACAAGCTGCAAACGGTGATGTCACAGAGGCTCAATTACAAATTGTAAATATACAAATCTATCCATCATTACTGGGAATTATTAGAGGTATTGGGCGTGTGGCATTTTCAGCCGATGGTATTGTGTCGCGATTGTTTCCCAGTCAGGAGACCATCAAAAATATGTCGAGAAAATCCAGTCTCGGTGAAAAATTGTTGATGGATTATTCTAAAAGTAAATTTTATCCAACTACAATTATAAGCCCATATATTAATTATTCATTAACATATGCATGGTTCTTGCCGAAAAATTCATCAAACACAAAAGCAATAAAAATTCATGAATGTAGGCTATGTATAATTTCTGTTAAATTTTTCACGTTGATTTTGGTTTTTTATTTTATTAATTAATACATTTATTTACTAAAATCACTGTTGTCACGGGTCCGTTATTAATTAACAAATTTAGTTTCTGACTGACTCCATATTCTGGGGAAAACCAATCTTCCTTTACCTATCGTTTATTTGTGTTTGGTTTTGTATAAACCGAAACTTTCAGTTATTAAATAAACAATAATTTTCATCCTCGCTTGATCATATTTTGATTTTATTATATTATTCATGTCATACTAGTGATTGGGATCGAGAATTTTATGAATTGCAATGAACTGGTTTTACAAGGGAATTTTTATTTAATGACATTCGAGAATTCTCATTTCTCGAGAATTTTATGTTACATAGCCAATATTTTGTATATCAAGTACAATTAGGGTTGTCTGGTATTCGGTTTTGACCTGGACAATCTGTTAATTCAACTACTTGTCCGTTGGGAAAAGCGGGAAGAACCGGGCATACATTTGTTCGTTATTCCACCTGATTCTTACTTTAGTGAGTCTCATAATAATTCCTATATATATTTTCATTTGTAATATTCAAATGATTCATTTTCATTTGCACTATTTAATATCAAACAAATTTTTCACAAGTATATGAATACGAAACTTTAATTTTAAAAAGAATATTCAAGCAAGCGTTCTTATTTTATAGCAATTAAAAAAAACAAAATTTCACTAAAAATTCTAAATGTTTTTATATAACACATTCGGAATCATTGAACTCAAGAAAACCCATTGTAAGTTGTATTTTTTAATTATCAAATTTTGAATTGGAAATTGATGAAGATTTGGGGATTATTGAGGAAATCTGATCTGGATTCTATAGTTGAATTATAATCATAAAGAAATGAATTTGACTAATTTTTGTTATTTATTGATTCTGATTCACAAAAGGAATTTGAAGAATTAAAATAATTTTGACCTATGGGGTTATCCACATCAGATTTATATAGATTTCGACACAACCGTCTAAACGGCTCATTACACCTACTATTTTGTCTAAATTATATTCTTATTAGATTTTCATATTTCCGCAATCTTAAAATTTACAAGTAAACGGTCATAAAAAGTATAAGAAATTTGACGATGTTGGAATTTCATTTTTTACTCCAGAAGTCTAGAAACAATTTTATTTCATTAGAAACATAGTCTAACCTCAAATGCAAAATACTGTTTAATTTGAAGTCTTCTAGTGATATTTAAAGTTTCAATTATCAAATGTTACATAAATAAGTAAAAACTTAAATAAGAATATTTTTAATGAGAATAAACTACATAAGTATGTATATCTTTAATAGCAAAATAATTTTTACCTAATTTAGATTAATTGTAGCTAAGAAATCAACGAGCAATGTAGTCATTACAACCAAGATAATATAAATTAAGGATCTACTGATAATTGCCAGTAGCAATAATTATAGTTATAATAATAACAATAATAAATATAATAATAATGTGTTTAAATTTTCAGACCGCTAAAAAATAAAAATAACTAATTAATGCAAATCTAAACTTCAAACAGAGAATAGCCGTCATATTTGACGGGTTACAGCTCGTTATTTAAGAATATTATTGATATATTATTATTGATTTTGTTATTTAAATAAAGGTAAGTTAACAATTCATAAGTTAATGAAACACGATTTATAAACCTAGATTCGTTTTTAATTTTTGGCTAATATTAAAAAAATTAAGGACGCAAAAATGAGCATTGAGAAAAAACAATTCGAGAAGTTTGGGCACAGTTCGTGCAAAGTGATAACGACAAAAAATAAAACTGTATATTAAATTTGTAATAAAAATAACTTGAAAGGGATAATCATCGACAGGAATGAATTGACATTAGAAAAAAATACATGAATTAGAAAAACCTTCAATGTCTTCAACCAATTCTCGACTTCTCGCATACTAAAATGTCACCGGAAATTCTAATCTCTGTGCAGTACTCTCAATAATGATAATTTTTTAAAATAATAAATATTTAGTAATTTGTTTATTAAATCAATAATATCTATAGTTTTTCTATCCTACCTGATATTGACAGTGAAACTGTCAAATATATTGTAAAACAGATGACTGAGTAATAGTTTCGTTTAATTAATTAATTTTTAATGGAGATATTGGTTTACCTTAATTTTTCGGCATTAATGTGATTCGGCCAAAAATTCAAGTCATTTTTAATGAAAATATTTTTATCAAAATTTAAAACTAATGTGAAATATATGAAAACAAAATTTGATCTGATCTCAATTTTTCACTAATTCCATAATCAAAATTGAGTTTCGCATTTTGAAAGTAATTTAAATAGTTTCCGATTAAGTTATTTGAGGATAAATGAATTATTTAAAATAAAATTGATTGGTTAGTTATATCCTGAATTTGCTCGAAAAAAACAACTTTCAACTTATAACCCGCTTTGTACGACGTTCGCTTCTTCTTCAATTCGGTCATATTGGGCAAGTATTTTTATTATATTTATTAAAACTAGGGAAAAATACATTAATAAATGCTTTGAGCAAAATTATAGACTTATATACAGTCTTGATTAATGATTGAATAATGACAACTAAAATAAACAATATGGTTTAATATTATAATTCATTTTTGTAATGTTGAATAGTCACCGAGTCGGTCTGTAATTCTGCCATATTTTTTGCCTCCCGAGTATACTTCGAAGATCCTTTTCGTTATCCTGGAAATATAACTAAATTTCTCGACCTATAGTCGAGTATATTCGGTACTTATATTTAAAATCCATTTTTCTTACATCATTTATTTTATTTTTTCCATCATTTATTTTATTTCTTCTATCGAGTCTAGCATTATTTTTATTAAATGTATTCATTATCTAAAAATAAATATACAAGATAAATAATAATAAAAACAAAACTTACTTAAATTGTGTGATTTTAAAAGTGAAAAATGTTTGTAATGTTTATGAATATATATTTAAAATCAGTTTGTATTTATTAATCAATCAAAATTAATTAAAAATATAGCCAATAATTTTTTTAAAAGTTATTGATACTAAAATATTAGTGAATATCACGTAATAAGATATAGGTGTTATTATATAATATAATAAAATGTAAGAGTTCATCATTATTATCTAAACAATTAATATATACTTATATTTAAAATAAATTTTCTTGTGTCACCCACACTCTAATACCAATAGACTTTTAAAAATTAAGTTGTTGAATTGCTTGAGCCTGAATCCATAGTAGTCAGATATCTGACTGCTCCAACAGTCGAGTTTAAATCATATTTAGTAGGGCATATAAAATTACCGAAATTTGCTTTTACGGGCAAATGTTTTTTTATCTAAAAACCGGTTTATCGGTAAATTTTTTGGATTAAATATAATTCAGTGACCGGTAAAATAAATGCATAACATTTTTTAAAGAGAAATATATACATTTAATCTAATGGTTTTGTGACATTTCATCATTTCATCATTGTTATAATAAAAAAAATAATCACAAGGTTTGTAATGATAAAAAATTTTAATTTTACAATGAAAATTAAAATTTTAGCCAGCATTTTGCTATGAAGTGAGAAAAATTCAATAAAAACTTATTATTTATATTTGAGTCATTCAGCAGTTCTTTACATTTTTTCTTCACAGGCCATCAACTAAAAAATCTGAAGTTTGCTCACTTCTTGGAAGCTTCTTTTCTCTACTTTTTTTCCTCATCCGTGGGAAAGATTATGCGAACTATGATATTAGAACCGCTGAATTATGTTATAAATGGTCAACAGACCTTTTTGTTCACTTTTTAAATTGGCAAAAATAATGAGAAATTTTCTTTTAAAATCTAAAGCGTCCATGATTTGAAGTGAGATAAAGACTTCTGATTATGAAAATAAAAGGTTTGATAACGAACAAATATATAAATTCTCATCGGATGAATCCTAATTTTAATTTCGAAGACATTTTTTCTTGGTAAGAAACAATCTTTAAATTATAACGCCATTGTAAATATTAGCGATTTTATGGTAGCAAAGAAATATTTATCGAAATATTTACGATTGCATTCTGATAATTTCATACTAACCATTCAATTGCACTTTTGAATATTGCTTTATGAAATTTTAACATTGGATTTATTAAAAGATACAAGTCTGATTAGTGAACAAGTGAATTCAGAAATAAAGGGAAATACCCCTAAAAGAATGGGTGATGCTCAAAGAAGTAAGAGATTGCAAAAATTAGCCTCCAGTTTGTCGTGTGGAACTCCGGAATCATGTCAGAAATGCTTATCTCGTGATTCGTCAAGTTTTGTTCCAATTAACGCAACAAATCAAATTGACAGATCGCAGCTGCAATTTTATTTTGGTGCCAGCGAAGATATACGATTATTAATGTCTAACAAACAGAACTCTTGGCTTCATCCGGACGGTTCTGAGTATTTACTCGGCCGGATTTGTTCAGCATACGGTTCCAAAGCTCCACATCGCTTTATTATCGATTTGTCAAATAGTGCAAAAGACACTGTCGATTGTGTCGGAGTGCTTCTGTTCTCTAATAACAGTTTGAAAGATATAATCAACTTGGTATTTCAATTGGAATTTCAAACATAATTTATAAACATATTCAATAAATCTAGATCAAAAAAATGATTTCGAAAACTTTTGTGACAAAATTAGATGAAATGTGTGGCCATTATTTGAATGTAAATTTTGTTTAATTTATCTCATTGTTATAAACCGAATTTCTAGTCCAATAAAAATATCAGTTCTCCATATAAGAGTTATTCTCATCCTTTAAGGCTGTGTCTTTTGACATTGTTACGCGACATTGTTAACAATAAATATCAAAGTAAGTATTAATTGGAATTTAATTTTACAATTTATTAATATTTTATCATCGATTTATTTTTACAAGTTATTTTTGCTTTTCAGACTTAAATGATGTGAAAAGAAAACGTAGGTTTTCTCTGAAAGGTTGGGTTATACGTATAAATATATCATAACAATGCGCTGATATTATAATTTAACTAGAGTTGAAACATTATGTCATTTATTAATCAATTATATTTCATAATTAAATAATCAATAAATAATATAATAAACATTTACTAGAAGTTTTAAGTTTGATTATACATAAAATGATAATTATCGACGATCCCATCCAATTTGCTTGAGAATTTCGGTGAAATGTTCAAATAATTATGATGCTTGTTTAATTTTCTATCATCTATTTTTTAATTGGATAATAATCTAAAATTTATAAATACAAAGTTATTATCATTTATTTTAATTTTTGACATAGAAAATTTCATTTTTTGTAGTTTTTACAAGCATATCTATTTATAAATTTATGATTGTCGAATTTTATGTTGTTGACACTTTCGATTTCCGTGTCAAAATGTTCCACAATTTTAACATCTAACATCTCTATTTTGGAACATTATTTCATTTATCCTCTTCAATTAGATTGGTTTCTTTGAAATCTTTCATTTCTTTTATAATTAAATTCGTTTTCTCTTATTCCGTTGAACTTATCTTTAACTTGAAGTCTTGAAACATTCAAATCTTTCTGTCTTTGTAAATATTCAAATTCTTGTTCCTCTTCTGACGATGATGGCCAACGTTTCTTCTGAATTCCTACAATATCGGAAACTTCGATATTTATTTCACCAGCCTTTAAAATAATTTTCTTTATTTCATCTACATTTGCACTTGGAATTTTATTTCACGTTTAGTATCCTAATTTTTGATAGGACGAATTCAATAATTCACCATTCATTCTACCGAGTTTTCATGAATTTATTCACCATTTTTCAGCTTATCCAAAATTATTGGAGCTGCTTTACAGTCTTTCGCATATTTCAATTTATTACGCTAGTTTAAGGAAAGCTTCTCTCAATTTTTTTGAGAGGCCTTGAATATTTTTCTTTTTATAAGGCATCACGCTTTGATTTGGTTCTTCTAATCCACTCATTTTAAAATACCTTTCGCAATCTGTGAAGAACGCTTTCAAACAACTTTCTCGATCAAACATTATTGGTATCATCCACTCAGAAATTTTGATTTTTGTAAAATCTGTGGTCGTGGTCGTAATCGCCATGTTAGGTGTTTAATAGATATAAAAGCTATAATATTTATTTATACAAATTTCTCTTCTTAATATTAAAAATAAGTTAATAATAATCTTAATAATAAATGATAATATTGACAATAAAAATTCACGTATACTTAGTTATATAATAATTTAATATAAAATTAATTGATATGCAATTTAATTTAATGTAATTCTTTACAGATCAATGTTATTATTTATTTAAATAAATCAAAATATTGATCGATAGTCTAAAAACAAATGAAGATAAAGGAAATTGAAAATCAAATAAATCAATAGTGAAATGAAAAAAAAATGCTCCCAATGCCATTATAATCTTTTTTCCCACTCGTTTTATTTATCTTATAGTGTAAACAGACGATCAGTAAACATAAGAATATTTAGATAAAAACTATAATTGATTTTTACTATAAAGGGATATTATAATTATTAATTAATTTCCTGATTGAATTTCTTAGGATTAGTTGAAAATGCATTTCCTCCAACACAAGGGTGTTTTTTGTGCATATTTTTCCTTGATTATTCTGTCCTAAAATAAAAATAAAATAAACTACAATAATTTCATATGAAAAATTTAATTTAATCTTTTTAAAACTGATTTCAATACCGAAAACGACTCATAATTTTTTGGTAATTTGTTTGGAAATTCGGTAGATGGCATAGAACTTAGAATCTTATTTCACGATTTTTACTGGTAATATTAGATAAAAAACTGATGTTTTTATTTCAATTTCGCTGAAACAATCTTATTCTTTTAGTTTGCACTTTTCTTTTCGATCGACCCAATAAACCACTTTGCTTTTTATGTTTGCATTTAGTAGTAAAAGTGGTTTAGCATTCAAGAAAACAGTTTTGAATTAATTTCTTTTATTCATTGACAACTATTCCTTACATATAACAACTCTTTCCTTGTTTATTTGCAGCTCCTATTTTGTGTAGCATCCAATTTTCCACTGCCCACTTTCCAAATTTCCTAATCCCCTCCTCTTCTTCATAGATTAATTATTGCCATTATTAAATTATTTTTTCTTCATTCGAAATTATAGATAATTATTTGGTCTTTATCCAACAACAAATTTATCATCTGATTCTCTGCTGCTCTCATGTCTATTTTCTTGATTTATTAATTCATCACTTTCAACATAAAAGTCGTCATAAATAATACACGGATCAGAGTTAAACTCATTCAATTGCAGCACATTAGGTGTTACACCTTCAAGCATACATAATATTCCATTGGAATTAGACGAGGGTTTGCAGTCACTTTTCGATTGTCGTCTGTGTATTTTTTAAAAAATGAAAAGGATATCATTGACAGCTCGCATTTCGAGCCATTTACAGATCAACATACAACGGGAAGTTAATATCAATGTAATAGAAACAAATAAAAAACTACCATATTTAATTTCGGACAAATAATGCGTATTAATTGTATAGAAATCATATTTTATTGCAAATGGAGTTAATTGAGGAAAGATATTAACTTTTTAAAGTCCATAAACTTTTATGAATAATTTCCTAAATCCAGAAATTAATGAAAACAAAAATGGAACAATACAATCTGTGATGAAAGAAGTATTTACTCAATGTAATGCGGAACTGACGCAATACAATAGTGAGTTGAATAAAACTGGATTGAACGATTTCCCAACTACGTCTACGTTAAATAGCAGATTGACTTTACATTCTGCCGCTTATTTGATCGACCAGAGTTGCGATTCAGAAACTCTATTCAAGTACAATTTGATAAACAGCTGTTTGGGAGTCGTAGTCTACATTTCCACTAAATCAATCATTGAAATTAATGGTAAAGCAATGCGTTTGACTTGGTATCTAAATTATTATCACTGCTCTCGCTTATTCAGATGCCGAAAGCCTACTAAATCGACTTACTGAAAGAATACAATCGGTAGATAGCCGGAAACAATTGATCATATCTAATGCTGGAGTTTTGTTAGCAGTTTTAGAATGCTGTGCTTATTTGACTCAAGCATTTCCGCACTTGGCCAAATCTAATTTGGATACGTTGAGTGATTTTCTACTTAATCCTAATCAAGTTCTTAGCTTTCTAAATCGTCAAAGACTGAAAAATATTCAATCTGGTGTTAATATTATCAAAATGGTAAATTATTCTTTCGATTTCATTAAATTAATTTTTAATATTTATAAAATAACTATTTTAAATCTTTTATCTAAAAATACAAATAAATTATAAAGTAATTAATAATGATAATATAAATAATAAATTATTATTTCTTTGTCGACGAAATTATTTATATAAACATAATTTAGATAAATAACTATGTAAACTAATTTCCGCAATATTTATTCATAAAATAAAATATGAAATATTTCAACCTAAAATAGACCCTGATCACCCATAAACACGATTTAGCAGCACTTTTGCTCTAATTCATCAATATTAAAACTTGAATAGATCCCAATAAAAACTATTTATACAAATCTAGACAATTTGTTTTTATTATTTTAAATAATAATTGATCATAATAATCACTAAACATTAACATTGATTTAAATATAAGACACCAATTCAGCATATATTAAACTGCAATATATTTCGACAAACTCACTCTCATTATCAGGTAGAATCGAAATCGAAACTATATCGACTTAAATATCTTTATTCAAACAAATTTTTATTATGTTTCTAAATCGAAATTTTTACAAAATTTTAATAAATTTTCAATAATATATGTTCACATTTTTACACAAATATATTCTACATTTATTTTCATCGTGCATCACAATAAACTGAATGTATTGCGTTCACTGATATTCTTCAATTCTTTCAGTCGACAGCTATCAAGAACTTGAAAACGAAGATAACGATTAGTCACTCCAATGTATGGACATTGCAACCATGGCGCGCGCACACACACACACACACACACATATATATATATATATATATATTCATAACCAAGATCCGAATACCATTTAATAATAATAAATCTCAGACATGTAAATAATAACATAAGCCCTTGCTGCAAAGAATATATTAAATGGGTGAAAAAATTTTCTATTATAAAATAATCTTTTTCAATTTCTTGAAATAAACTACACCCATCCCCCGATTTGCGCCGTTTCGATTTGCGACGATTCGATTTGCGCCCTCACCAAAAATGACACCATTTTTCGATTTGCGTCTTAAATTCGATTTGCACCTTTGCAAAAAAAATTTTTTTAATGATAATGATAGTGATTGTGAAGAAATTTTGTAATTGTAATGTTATAATCCAAAAAATTTGTTATTTTTTGTTGAATTCAAGTTTTTTGTTTAATT
Organism: Schmidtea mediterranea; assembly: GCA_022537955.1. Classification (NCBI taxonomy): domain Eukaryota; kingdom Metazoa; phylum Platyhelminthes; order Tricladida; family Dugesiidae; genus Schmidtea; species Schmidtea mediterranea. Next base: position 230,193,228 of record CM039680.1, read on the forward strand.
ATAATTTTTTGTTTAATTATAATTTTATGTTTTGTTATATATAACGTGAACTACTATATTTATTTTATTATTTATATTTATTTAATATATCATGAACTACTAAGAAATAAAATTTATTTTAATTTAATACTGAATTTTAATACTAATTTCATTTATTTTTTTTCATTTGGAACCGATCCAAGAATTTTGTATGCAAATATATGGCAAAATGAGTTTCGATTTGCGTCTTTTCGATTTGCGTTCACTTTTGTTGGAACCAATCTAGACGCAAATCGGGGGATGGGTGTATATCAATTTTCTGTTTATCTTAGATAAGAATTGGAATTGAGATTTTTTTATGTTATCATTGGCTAATATTTTAATTGAAATATTTTTTCCTTTCCTTGGTTAACATTGTTGGAGATGTCTGTTGATTTTGATATACCGACGATTTTCCAACAAGATTTAGATGTTCTTTAATTCTTTGGTTTAAATTTCTGAATGTACTTCCGATATATATTTCTTTGCATACATCTATCAATACTTTTAACTAAACATAACATTCCATTCATCGACTTTAAGATTCTGAAAGAACTTAAACATATTGGTCTTCTAATTCGTTTATCACGCAAGCCTTGGGCACTGAGGCAAGCATTGGCAAACAACACAAAAAGATAACATTTGCACAGTCTAAAATTGCCAATGAACAAAGAAAATATGCTTCCAAAACCTTATTGCTTACTGCATCACGTACAGGTGTATGTAAAAAATATATATTAGAAGTACACTAATGAACTTACACCAATGAACTAAAGAACATCTAGACGCTGCTGGAAACTCCTCGGTATACAGATATCTCAAACAATACCAGCCAACTAAATTTTAGAATTTGAAAAAATTGTGAATCTTAATATTAATAAAAGTTATTGTGTTGCATTCTCATTTTAATCGAGAAAACAGGGAGGAATATTATCATTTCATATAAATTTTGCATTATATTACTCATGTTCATTTATTTAATCTTATGTTAAATGGAGAAATTATTTTTTATTTTATCACTGCTTAATTCAGGAAGCGATCAATTCAAAAGAGATGACTTCTACAAGTCGAAGACGGCAATTTAAATATTTCCGTTACACTATGATTTTTGAAAAAATTCGTGACACTGCAATAACAAGTCTTTGCAGGTGTGAAATTTGCGTCCGTTTTTAATCTTTTACTTTTTTTACTCTCAGAATTCTTACCACAGATCCCAGTTACGTTCAGAATTTCTTGGCCGATCTTTCGAGAAGATTTTTCAACGCCGTTGAAAGTGATAGGTAATTATATGTGCATATATATAATTCATTATATAGCAAAGAATTAAAATGAATTAAGAATGAAATTAAAAGAATAATACTAAATTTTTGATTAAATTAAAATTTTTCGTTTTCGATAACAAAACCTGTTCATTGTGACCCTGGTGACTGAATCTTTTTTTGAACAAGTTTAATTTACTAATTTGTTAATTATATATATATATATATATATTATCTCATGCTAATTTTTAAAATGTCCAAAATCGGTTAAGAAAATTCTCAATATAATGATTTTTTAAAGAAAACTAAAAAATATCGAAATGTTATAAAATTTACAGTTGTAAAAATAAATTTCAAATTGTCTGAGTTTATACTTGGATAAATTGTGCAACAAAAAGACAAAAATGAAGAAGTATGGTGGAAGTATTACTTCAATGACAGCGATGAAAGTTTTTTGATGGCATAAATGGAAAGATTATTAAGCATGGATCGAGGATCTAAATCAAAACCACATTCACGTGAACACCCAAATCATAATGAATAAATCATTTAGTCATTTGGGATCATTTAACAGGGTTAGCATCCGGAAATATGCTGTTATATAAGTTTTATTCAGATCCATTAAGTCATTTACCGCCCGTAACATAATAACTGACCTCCGTTTCTAACCATTAATATTCTAAAATAAATGCAAAAAATTCCTAACTAAATTTTTTAAAAAACTTATTCAATTTCATCAAATTTACATTATGTATAATCATTCTATAAATCAAGAAAAAAATTAAAACATTATTCCTGGATATAATGTCATTTTTATATTTGCTGTAATGAGTGAATTCAAAACAAAATACCATTTCAAATAATTTACTTAAATTCTGTCTTCTATTGAAATTTGTATTACATGAGTTGTTTGAGGCTTAAGATCCTACAAATGGGAGATTAAAGAAATTTAAAGTTAACTGGAAATTTGTTACAAAACAAATGAAAAATTTATCAAAATTTAATAAGTATTGAAAGGCGAATAAAAAAACTCTCTTGTTACTTCCCATTTTATCTAATGATCTGAAAACAGGGGGAGAACACAAGAGAAACATAAAATTGAAATAATAATAATAATATTACCAAATGCTAATTTGATCCAGCTGATTAAATTGCGCAAAAGAAATACAAGAAAGAATCCTATTGCTTTATTTTGTGTCCTACTAAATGTTAATAGAGTTATCGAAAAAAATACATAGGAATTTTTCTGAAGAATGGTACCGTAAACATGAAAATTACCGTATTCTTTATGGGTCAAATCTAAGAACTTTTTTCAGAATTAAAAACTATTCCATCTAAATCACGAGAAAGGCCACGAGTCTAAAATGAAGTTATTACACTAATTTGCACAGTTTCGCTTTAAATAGGCTAATGAGTTTGTGTTAAAAATTGATACAAATGTGGAACGTGCTCTCAAATTCTAGACTTGCACATGTAAAAGAAAACAATAAAAGATCATAGATTTTCTAATAAAAATTTTATTCAAGATATCACATATTTTCACACTTATTATGGATTGGAACTGCTCAGTTCTAATAATCACTTTGGAAGTGATTTCGAATCACTTATGTAGAAAAGGGTTTGAGTGTAAGAATACAGCAGTGAAAATGAGCACGAATACATTTTTGCTTGTTCCGATTTATAAAAGTTAAAATAATTTATTGTTTTATATATAAATAATGTTAAAAATACTCATGGCACATTAATATGAAATACCTATATTATCTGCAATTTTATATTATAATGTTAAAAAAAATTTTAAAAGTTTTTATAACCAACTGTGAACCTTTTTTACGCAGATTTAGTACAAGTATTTTCAAATTTAATATGAAATTAAAGTTTTGCTTTATACAGTTTTTATATCCTGGAACCTAGCTTATGACTTTGTATGAGTTCTTTGCCTTTTTAAGTGGGTTTCTGTAAAATACCGCGTAAATCATGGGATGAGTGTAATATATGACAAATACTTTGTTTGAGTTATAGACTTTGAGGTATGCCAATGTTTTGTGCAATTCTGATTTGTAAAAAAGAATTTTACCATCAAATTGAAACTTTGATTTCTTTGTATAAATCATTGAAATAAACTTTTGTCTTTTTTTTTATATATTTCATGGTAATTGAGCTAAGATCAATTTTTTAATTTCGAAATCTTCGGTTTAATTTAGCTATATTTTACAAGCTAATAAGTTCTTTGTAAATAAATTTTCAAACTGGTATAATTAAACAATATACGGATTTTATGAAACTCAAATTGAATGCCAATGGCATTTAAACAATTGATACCTTTCTTGTTTCCCATGGGGTTAAATTCGTGAATTTACCTTTTTAAATGTTAAAAATGATTCTGATTTAGCAATAAATTTATTGCAGCGAAATGTAATAAAGGCGTTATCGGTTTAAGCTTTATTATCAGTTATTTTTGTAATAGCCATATTAACCATCAAGATGTGTATGGAGATACAGATTACTGGGCAAAGTAAACCGATTTTACTGTTTCAGTTCTTTTTTATTTCCTGTTTTTGTTTATTCAAGTTTATTAGTTTTCATTTATAGGGATACTACTTTGATGTATTTCAATACCGTATTTACACTGGGAAGCATGGGTGTCCTGCTGAAAGATATTGGAGGAACCCAAGAAGCAGTTTTACAATTTTTCCAGCAGAGTTTACAGTTAACTAACTTACCATCTTCTCTCGGTGAGAAAATAATTGAACAGTTAGGAAATATGATAATAGCAGGCTGTGTAAGATATTATTTTTATAATTGTCAATTATTTAAATTCAAAAATGATTAAAAAGAAAAAAATTAATTATCTGTCGAAAAAATAATGTCTTTACCCAATGAAGTTTGTGTAATGTGCATTTTGACCGCAGTAGGCTTTCTTGAAACTGATCATACTGATTGTTCTAGGCTATATTGAAACAACTGAAATATTTTTAATGATAATATTAATCTAATTATGTATGTAATCATAATTTAATATGCAAATGACAAATTAAGCATTTGCTGAAAATACTATTTTTACTAATTTAAATTTAGTTTATTCTTCTATCAAGAAACCATCATTTTAGATAATATGCTGTTTTTATTTTTATCTATGACTATATTGAATAATAAATATATATTATTTATTAATTAATGACACTATTGAATTATAAAATGACTATATTGAATAATAAATATATATATTAATTATTAATTAATGACTATATTGAATAATAAATATATATTAACAAATTATTTCTGATGATAAAGATTGATAAAAATCTATCTTCTGTTCGGCTAAAGATGAATTTTTTCCTATTAACACAAATTTTCTGTATTAGCTTTTGCAAGTTTTATTTAAATCCTGAAATTTGCCTTAACAAGAACAGGCATCTTAATTTTATAATTATATGTTCCTATGTGTTATTTTTGTAATCCCGACACTGCTCTTACTTTACGAATTCTAGTATCAAAAATTTAAATCCAAAAATATTTTTATTGGAATAGTAATATTTTATCATTTGTAGAAAATAAAAAACACCAATGTCAGTGTTATTGTAAGTTCTCGCTGTGTGAATATTTATTGTTAGGTTTTAATTAACAGGCTATAAAAATTGATATAAATTTGCTTTGCTAATGCCACGTTTCCATCTTTTATGTATATAATTTGTCACCGTCAATTAATTATATTTTTTGACACATGGCATCGTTTGAATGAAATTTTTCAAATATTAATAATATCATTCATTAGTATTAACAGCAGTCACAGCAGTCACATTTTTATATTTTCTAACGTGCACTTTGTACCACGCTGATTAGGAAACTATAAATCCTTCTAACATGATTAAAACATCTGAAATGTAGCAATTATATATATTATTTTTATGTTTTATAATTTAACGATATTTTGGAAGACCTTTTTTCAGAATTTTTAAAAATTTTTGAATATTTAAATTTTAATATTATAGTAAATTAAAAGAATTTTGGTGATAAAATAATTGGATTAAAATAATATGGTAATAGTCAAAATCAAATGGAACGATGGAATAACTGATTTCTTTTGTTTTATGTGGTTTTTATAATATACCATTTCTCTTTAATGCTTTCGCGACTCCTGCTACATATGTGTGCCGCTAAATTTGATTGGATCAAATTTGGCTTATATGAGTACCACATAGTTTTCTAATGCATCAGTATAGTGTCCGCATCTGTGCCGACACAAAATGCTATGATACCTTCACTCGAAAACTATTTTTAATGCGTATTCACATGTTCCCTAGGAAAAAATACGTCATGAAAGAGTAAACTAAAATATTATTATTATTATTCCTCTAAACTCAATCAATTTATCAATTGTTACTGAATTTGTAAAAGCAACAGCGACAAATTAATACTTTCACCATATTACTTTTATGCTTAAATTCACAAAAACTTTAAGGAAACTAGTATCAGTTGGCTCTCTATATATAAATCTGTCTCATAACGTTTCTTTCGCGCTAGATTACATGTTAAAGAAAGTAAAGTGTATACGATATTTTTTACAAACTATTTATAATTCAAAGTGGCTCTATGTATCTATGATTTTAGGATGTACGAAAATTATCACCGACATACCGTTTAAAAACAATGGGTTTCTTAAATTGGAAAGAAATAATTTTCTTTTCTAAAATTATCAAGTTGATGTTCAGTGAATATCCATAATGATCATTATTATTATTATTATTATTATGTATATTATGTATATTATGTATATTATGTATATTATGTATATTATGTATATTTTCATTAATTATGATGTAGTAATTATAATTTAGTAAGAAAAATCAATTTTTACCGACATTTTTTGATGGATTTAATTACTTTTTTAATTAGGATGTTTTGAAAAACTTTTCACCCTAAAAATAATAATAAAAACCGTTTCACAACTTTATTACCTGTCTTAGTAGCAACTGTTAATTTCAAACATTTTTTGCGTCTGTTGAACTGGGATAAAGTAAGCTCAAAATTATCAGAACTATGCGAAGGATCTCAATATTTTATTCAAAATTTCTCATTATTTAAATGTAATTGTTTATTGTAAAATTGAATTTTGATTTTCATTGTAACTATTTTCTTATATTTATGGAATTTATAAATACTTTTTCTCTATAATTTATTATAATTTATTAACTTACATAGCCGACTATTTATCAGCAAATTATGACAATATTTACTGATATTCGAGTTAAATCAACTCGCTCATACGCAACGCAAATTGAATCTGAAGAATCACATTACAGGTGGAATAATGCTTTCATAATGATAATTTTTCACAACCGATTGAAATTTAAGACATTTATCCAAGTCGGTAGTTGATACATTTGGTAACATTGCTGCTAATATTCAAGGCGATGAAGCTTTAACGGATTTATTGAGTAGATTACTCGAGCATTATGTTCATTTGGATCTCGAAGCTAGAAGGAATGTAAAAACCAACATTAAAGTAGTTGAATTTTGTTCTAATTATCAAAATAATTATAATTTAAAAGAATTCTATAGCTGGAAATCTTGGAGAAATGATCCCAGTTATAGCAATAGTGAGTTTCCTATTTACAATAACCAAGTAACTCTCATTTTATAAATATATCAGATATTAAAGAGGTTGAATAAAATTGAAGCGTCTCCGAGGTTAAATAAATTATTTCGTGATTTTTGGTTGTATTCAGTCATAATGGGGTTTGCCGATCCTGATAATAGTATTTGATTCTATTTAATGTTTCACTGTTCACTTTTTCATTAGAACTTTGGCCGGTTGAGTGGTATGAAGGAGTTTGTGAAATAGCCACAAAATCACCACTTCTCTTATTTACGGAACCCCTTAAATCAGAACTAGAGCACAATTCAGCTCTTGTTTCTAATACTCTCAATCAAGTAATTTACACTTTATCTCTTTCGAATAAAATCGTTTTTAATCTCAACAATAAATCTTTTAAAAATTCCATTTTTTGATCTTGGGATCTCTAGACGGAATTGCATGATATGAAGACAAAACTAATTCAATTAATCGGGAAAATAGATGAAATATCACCTCTTCTCACTAAAATGAATGTGACGCAAATTGCATTCTTGATGTCCGTATACAGACTTGAGTCGTTATGGTTGGCTTATTTTGTCCTTCCGTGTTTTCGATTTTAAATCATTTGAACTTAGCGTGGAGCACTCGAATGATTCTGAGGCATTGCATAGGATATTTAAATATATTGAAGATGGCATTATTATGAAGGATAAATTCGGTAATTTTGTTGATTATTTACTTCTCTAAAATGTACTTTTGATTACTTATTATTTGCTCATGAATAAAGTTTGCCATAGGAAAGTTGTAAGTTAAAATTTTATCAATTAAATAGTACATGATTATGTTGGTTTTTTATTAAATGTTTAATAGTAAAATATTGATTTTTTAAAAAATAAATAAATAGTTTTAACAATTTTGCTGTCCATGAATCACATATGATTCATAAGACTTAGATGGTGCATGTAGTAATTTTTTATTATTGTTATTTATTTTTGTTAATTATTTAATGTTGTAGTGGCAATTTTTATGTTCGATTATTAAGTTTTATTTTTAAATAATGAACCTATTATTAAAATAGACCTTAATATTTCACCATTTAATGATCTTATTTCTTTACTAGACTTTCTATCCCTTAAAAAATCTAAATTGACCTTGTTCTTAATTGGCAATCAACTGATCTTTTTTATTCTTAAACTAACTTTGTTGACCCGTAAATAACTCTAAATCAAACCAGACCTTAATATTTTACCTCTAAATGTCAATACAATACAATTATCCATTGACTTACCTCTTCAGCACTTAAATAACTCTAAATCACCATTACCTTTAAATCGGCCTCAAGGATCCTAGAATGGTCTTAAATCGGTCTTGTCACAGAACTGACATACAACAGAATATTGCGGGAAGTCTACTTAGTAGAAAAATATTTTCTTTATAACGAGATAGATTATTTTGCCAAATTTTGAAAAACTTACTTCTTAAAGTTGTTTTCGAACATTTCCTTATATTGCTCAATAACTTTGATCAAATATTTCAACATTTCTTTTTCTATTTCTCGATATTTTATAGACAACTCTAGATTTCTATAAAACAAATTATTGAAAATTAGTAAAACATTAAATTAATGAGTATAATTTTCCTTAAAAAATAATTACGAATAAAGATAGTAAACCATTATGGGAAATGGAAGCATTCAAGAATTTCTTCGGCGCAAATTATCGGAAATCAGTTGGCTTCACCTTTCAATCATTTAATGCGATTAAATGAACTTTGTAGTTAAATAATTCATATACTGTGAAAATATACTGTCTAATAAAATCCATAATTGGACCATGATTAAAGAGGGGTTGAGATTCCTAAGTCAGAAGGGAAATGTCAACCCGAATTTGGGTATGGTATTATTTTATGAACTTCTTGAACCAAGACTGATTTTAAATAGTGGATTATACTGTGAATAGTTGATAAGTTTGCACTATTAAATATTTTAAATATTCTTATTATCATTTATTTCAGTCAAAATTCAACAATTCATAAAAAATAAATGATTATTTGATAATATATTATTCTGTGATCCAATCATCCAAATCTACTGTAAGCTGGAACTATAAAAATTGCTTCAACAAAACAATACATAAGTCATTTCTCTAAACTAGCATTGCCAAGTAAAATAAAAGCTGTTTCTACAACATAGATTTACACCACCAAATTCTCATCAATTCCGCACCTTTATGATCACTATTTTCCAAATTCCCAACATCAGGTGTTACGCTCCGAGATAGTCTTTGTTTGTCTTCTATCAGACTGTTTTATTTTTCGAAAACATTGTGACATTACCTATATATGAAAATACATAGGCCTTTTCGCACTTGTCTATATAAATAAAACAAAACAAAAAGTTTCCAGGAACACTGGAAAAAATACATCAGATCAATGACTTAACAAAAATGCTAGCTTTTACTAGACTGGTTTTAAAAATTCTGTACAAATATTAACCTATGAAACCACTTTCAGTAACAACCAGCATATTTCCTGCAACATTCAGCTAGTAATCTTGTCTTGTATTTCAAATAAAACCGATTCATCCTATCAAATTAAAACCATTTTGTGTCTCTATTAGCGTATAAAATATCAATCGACTAACTGATACATTTTAAAACGCAGTGTCGAAAAATCATATTAAATAAACTATTTTGATGGATAATCTCTAAAAGAAATGAAAGTAAAATGATTTGTATTATTTATTGTAATTAACGCTGAAATGAGAAATAATGTCAGAATAATGACTTAATAGGATCCCAATTTTATTATAGGAAGCAAATAATTGGCTTTTTAATCTCGTTATCGTTTCAGGCATGTGGACTTGTATTACACAAATTGGATATAAAATTTTTGAAAACTACATCAAAAGAATGAAAAATCACGTAATATTTTGCGATACATTTTTTAGTATTAAATACATTTAAGGAGAAAAACCTCGAAAGAGAAAGAATTATCGATACTCATGCTCAATTTCTTTTAGTAAAATTTAATCATGTTCAAAAACGAGTGAGAATTATCGCCGATACATTTCTCACAGATATGGCAAAAGCGTATTTTATATTAGTGTAGACGGTGCAATAATTTATAGCTTAATTAGATTTCCTCATGTCATTTGGAGTGGCACAGTACTTCACACCATGCTCGACATAAATCAGTTGCTATCCAGGGGTTTAGAAGTTGTAAGCATTATCTCATTACACATACTCCCTATGATGCTGTATATGTTATTAAGGACTCAAACCAATCGGCTCCCATTTACGATGTGCCCAGGACAAATTTTAAATTAGTTATAGTTGATAGTCAGCAAGACCGGGAGGAAATCCTAAATGATTTTGTTAAAAATTGCAAATCGATTCTCGAAGTTGGAATGCAATGGGTTCCACATCTAGTCAGATCACATCTAATTCAATACATCCTGAAAATGGAAATGTCTGTGGAGAACTTTGGTCAGCATATTGGATTAGCAATAGCTACGCAAGCTGTCCTCACGTCTGCTGGTTATTCGAAACAAAGTATTTATTCCAACGCCAGCATGACAAATTTAACAACGGTAAGTGCTTGAATGACTACCATTCTTTTATTATTATTGCATATTTATTATAAAGCAAGAAAATGATTTATAAAATACCATTTGTTATTTAATTTCCTTAACCACTTGCGCTATATTGACGTGCCAGGCACGCCTTGATGATTTTTTTCAAAACCGCAAGTGACGTGTATACCACGTCGGTAGCATTTGTCGCAAAAACAAAAACGACGTGTGTGCAACGCCGGCTGACAGACGTAACGTCATTATTCGAACTGCAATTATAAAGTTACGATACTTTACATATATAGTGGAGCGCGGCCCAGCTACCGAAAATTAAATCATAGCGCAAGTGGTTAAAAGATGATATTTAAATTTTCAAGGTAACAATTTGTGACCAAGCTCCCAAAATGTGATCACTGCGCCAAAGGCCGCATTAAATATCACTAATTTTTATATATCAAGAATTTTCAACTTAAAACATATGTTCTTAAGAATGTGTATATAATACTGAGATTTTTTTAATTTTTAATATATTTCCATAATATTTTCTACAAAATTTCACTATGAATCAGATTTTTTAGAAAATATTATGTCACTTATAATGCAATCAAAGGTGAAAAACAAAAAAAGTCCTTATAATTTTAATATATTTGTTAATATTTATTTATTTAAATCATTATGATAGTTTCCTCAATTGAAAATGTTGATGGTTTTTTTAAATTTTTATCATCAATGATTATGTTTTTTTGTCAGAAATTCTAATCTTGACTTCCAATTGTATTTGTTTTTTGCATTAAAGTTGAAAGACCTGACTTTCAATAAAACGTCGACTTAAATGAAAGAAATCACTGATGGCAGTTTCTGCATTTTTAGGTAAATATCGCATTTTAGGAGTTAAATTCAATCATTTATTTTCTCTTACTCCCGAAACAGTCTTGAACTTGAAAATCATTATTATTTGCAATTGACAATTCACGCTAAAACCGAGACACCTTCACTGAGTTCATATAAATATTAGTTTCCAGGGAAGTTAAACGCTACGAAATTTCCATCTCGCTTATGAAAACTTTAAAGGAATCAATGAATTTCGCAATATTTGTAATCCTCAGTAACATTTATTAAACTAATATGTACTGGATTCCGAAAGTAAGTCACGGAATGAAAACATCTCGGAGAAACTAGTACAATATAACACAAACCCTTGGTGCTTGTTAGGAAAATTAGTTAATGAATTGTCTAGTGCGATAGGAGTACACTAAAACCTCGATTTGCGTCGTTTTCGAAATTGTGTTGTTTTAGAAATTTTGTTATTACAAAGTTGCGTCGTTAAAATTTCGATTTGTGTTGCTTAAATTTCCCATATAAAATAAATTTTTAGAATCGTTAAGTTCATCAAATTAGAAATAAAAAAAGAAAGTTACAAATTGTTTCTGTACAGTGAATTTTATATTTTATTTATTTAATGAATTTTTTATTTTGTTTATTGAATGAATTTTTATGTTAATCTATTTGTCGTTTAATGAATTTATGTATTATATTTAATTTTGGTTTATGTATTACATATATACATAATGATTGAAATAAAATTAGTTTTTAATCCAAGGGATCTTTTGTTTAGTACTAATTAACAAAATACATTTTATATGGAAAAATTAATTTCGATTTGCTTCGTTTTTCTTGGGGCCCGATTAACGACGCAAATCGGGCTTTTAGTGTATAGTGTGACCTCATAATGGTTTGACATACTCCCTGATATCTGAATTGGTTTAATTTAATTCTTCTAAAAACAGCAGCATCAAGTGATTACAAAAGGATCGGAAACTTATATCAAAGACATATTTAAAGAGTTCATTCACTTTATTTCTTCTAAAATCTTATTTAAATGTTGCTATGCGCTTTTAAAAGAGTTTGTTTATGATAAAAATCTTTTTTTAAAATAAACATTTATATTATTTTATAGTTTTTTATTAGTGTCACTGCAATTTAGGTCTAACACGTAAGCAAAATTTCAATAATATTTTCACAAGTTATATGTGAATTTGTTTACATCACTCATGATTCTTTCAATTTCAAAGAAATGCTTATTTTTATTAAAATAAAATTGAATAATCTCTCTGTTTCACATTTGATTTTTCAATTCTAGCAACTAAGTCAAATAAAACCTTCTGAAACAATGAAATCAGACTCATCCAGCTTCATGGCTAATTTGAATTTGAGGAGTCGTTATCTTGGCGAAGTAAATTCTCTTTATTAATTTATTTTCTACGTTTTCCTAGATTCAAGGTATGCTTGATGCATATAACGACATGAATGTCATGATTGATAGACTTGTAAATGATGTCAAGAAGGAATGCCTTAAAGGTAAATACGAATGTATTATGCCATATGTTTCAGTGCTTTTTATTCGCTCTCCCTAGACCCGTACCGGTCAGCGTTAAATATATACAAACTATGACACAAACTAGCCATATTTATTACATATTAAACTTGAATATTATACTGAGTTGAATAATTCACTAATTCAAAAGTATTGAAATGCTTTCTTGTAATGTCCACAATGGCCATCTGTACAACGTGAAAGAGTAGCCAACCGATGACGAATACTATTTACATACTTTTTTCTATTCAAGCAAGGATGTCAACCAATTCCTCAACATCAACAACTCTTAATTTCAACCAGTCCCATATCCTTTCTTTTGGTGAGTTTTTCAAACAACAATATTGCGTTAACAGAAGATGTGAATAGTAACTAAAAAGTGTTTCATGCCATGAGTGCTCTCAAAAGAATTGTGAGAGCGTTAGCAGGTTTGATGAATCGAAAATGAGATTAAATGAACCTTTGTGTCTATTGGCGAACAAAATCAGAATAATAAATGCTTAAGCTGTATACTGGCGAAACGTTTATGAAAGATTGTTCTCAATTATTCAATTTTAACAAATTAAAATTTCATCAAAAGTCGTCAAAACTCCTGAAGTCATATTAATGGCCTTTGATTTATTTTTATTACAAAAAGTTATGTTTATATGCAAGAAATTAATAGCATTTCTGACTGCAGAAATCAAGGCTCGAAACTAAAATGAAAATTTTGAATTTTTGTATTATCCAATATTTTCCGATTCTTTAATTTATATTTAATTAATTATTTTGTTTTTTATTCAAATCTACCGACAGGGCTACTTTTTATTTTTTGATAAAGTAAAACCGTTAAATTTTCTTATTGAATAAATATATTCGAAATGAGGAAAATATTCCCAGAAAAATGTATTTCGGTTATTATTTTGTAAGCGACTTAGATAAATCAAATTTTATAATTAAGCTGAAGACTTATGTCCCAGTGATAGACAATTCGAAGATCTTGCGTTGCCTTTGCAAAAACAGTATAAGGTAGTTCTCAACCGCATTCAGTTGAGTCTATTTCGAATTTGTGCACTGATGGTAATCTCTCCAAACCCAGTTAGTCGAAAACTACTCCATGAGTTATGTTGGGCTCCGTTAATGCATTTTACACCCTTTGTCATGGAAAATGTTGTTGCCTGCTGGACTTGGCTTTTAGCTGCTAAATCAGATGCTATTCTCATTGTGAGTTTAATCATTTATTTCATTTTCTTAATTTATTATTTACTTTTAATTGAATATTTAATTTGGAAATTTTATTATTCATAATATTAATTAATCCTCCTAGGTTCCTAGGAGAAATTGCAGTTCACACCTTTGGGTTATATTGTGGTTTTTATAAAATATATTTAACAACATAGTTTGAAAATAGATTTTATTAATAATAATTTTAACAAAGGATAATAGTCGTAAAAATTTATATACATATCATATTGGTGAACATAGAATACATAATTGTACAATGTTATTTCCGTATATCATTCTGTCGCATTTATGCAAAACTTGAAATTTTTAACATCCTTGGTTGAAACACATACACCAGTTTCAGTTCATTAAAAACTTTATAATAGAAGTTTTAATGAACATCCAACTACAATTATGATTAAGTTTATGAATTAGCCATTTTTAAAATGGCTGACAGGTAAATTTTTTAATAAAGTATATTTTAAGGCTTGGATTGTGATCTCGTATATTTATGAGATCATTATTCAAGCTCTTAAATAATACTTTTCATCAACGTGTATTTTAAATTTACTTTTATTCATTTTTTTTTGGTTTTTTTTAGGAATTTATGCCAATTTATGTAAATTAATCGAATTATTATCGAATAAATGTAAGTCCGATTAATTGAAAACTAAAATTTATTAAAATAAAATTTATTATTAAAAAGTTTCTATATTCGAATAAACTATTTCTCTGTTCCTTGGAAATTCGTTTTGGCTGCCATCTTTTTTACCTTTTGACAAATCCAAATTTTTGATATTTATTGATTTTATGAGGCTTTCGAAATTTCCGTTAATTTCCCAAATTTATAAAAATCTTCCCTATTTTCAACGGTATTAATGATTTGAATTTTTTATACTTTTATAAAAAATATTATTTTTAAACTTAAGTTATCGGAAAACTTGTGTTTTCGGTTTTTTAAACTCCTCACTTGAAGGTTCTGGTTCCACTGCTCCTGGTAAATTGCAAATGAGGTAAAAAAATGAATTTATTTTAAGTACAAGTTAAATGTTACATTGTTATTTCTTCATCTCCTCAAAAACCTAGAGTTTCAACGGATATTTTTGAAATATCTGAAATGTTGTAAAAATATTAAATTGAATTTCTTGAAAAATCTTACGAAATTATTTCATAATTTTCTATACAACTCAAAGTAGAGTTATTGGTATTTTTTTCAAAAATTTTCGGTTTTAATTTTAAAAAAATTGTCTAAAATGTTACTAAAAATAGTTTTATATAGAGTTTTTATTGATCTGAACATTTCTACATTTTGAAAGTTTGCATGCATTATTTACTATGTATTGTCTTTATGTTAAAAAACGTTTTTTTTCAAATTGCTTTCTTCCTATAATATAAGATTTTATTCAGTTTAACAAATTACATGTAGACACGGGTAAGTATGTATGTCTCTATATATAATAACATTATTGATTTTTTACATTTTAGTATAGCCGTTTTTAATGAACTAAAACGGGTGTAGAGCATTGGCTTCTTTTTTTCTTTTGAGTATCTCCAGATTAAATCGATTGTGCTTGACTTGCATCTGTTTTTAACAACACCCTGTGAAGCCGCTGTGTGTTACAAAAATGGACGATGTTTTATTTGTTCATCCATTAGTTAACATATTGACTGCTTTGTCAGTCACGTGTGGCTGACACTAGTCTATTCCAAAACCTGTTGGCGTTTAATGTGTTAAGGTAGGTAGCCAGATGTGAACGTTTGACTCAATCATCACACCCACCGGAGTTATACTGACCTTGAAAATTTTGATATTTAAGTCAAAGTGTAAATTCTGGCTGTAGTCAGAGACGCTTTTGGTTTTTCCAATTATAGCCAAAACGCTTTTAGTTTCTGGAGGTTTTTCACTATAAGAAAATATAATTATCGATTTTAAAGTTCTAAACGGTGCAAAACGTGCATTTTTTGTGTTTTGTTTTATGGTTTGAGAAGGCAATTAAAATCGTATTTTAAATTCAGAATAAGTTACTGAGCCGCTCCCACAATCTTAATAATAGTTATTATTATTAGGATTAATAATTAATATAATTATTGATTTAAGATTGTAAAATTTTCTAATGAAGTGCAAATGATGTTTACATTTAATATCATTGAAAGCTTTGATTAGACTTGAAGGCGGTCACATCATAGCACCAACAATTGTCTTCGATGGGTTGTTTTATTTTGTCTCAATATCTCTTTAAGTTTTAACCTTTTTCTCTGTCAGCGACAGTATGTCGACATATTACATTCCTTTGTGTTCCGTTGTCGATTAGAGGTCGCCATAATGCACATATATATTGTTTATCTTTAAAAATTCTTGATGCGTGTTAGTGTAGGTATAAACAGGATTTATCTGTTTTGCAAAGTCATTACTACTAACAAAGTTGTCCCTAACGGAGTACAAACGGATGATAAATTAATTTGTATTTTTATTTTGAAATTATTCAATGTGAATTTATTTCAATTTTTCACCCTTAAATCGGTAATTTAATAAGTTTTGGTGTAACTCATGAGTAGCTTTAAATTTTTATTAATTTATATTCTTTTTATGTAACCTTGATAAATAAATTTCATTTTTTTAATAATTTCTAAGGAAGTTCTAATTTAAATTTCTTCAACTTGTAAAACACACTGGTTAAATACAAATTTGTGATATTATTTCATTTTTTCAAAATCTTCATTTTAGACCACCACAGTGTTATTTTCATATAATATTCAGACGTTTACATTGGATAATTCTTTTTCTTACTAAAATCCACTGATTTCTATCTTATAAAAAGGTTTTCAATGTTGTTATTTATACATAATATTGTTTGATTCGCTGTCTATCAAAATGATGTTGAGTAGCACAAATGTTGAAATTGGATGAAGTTAATGATTTGCTTTCGTTTCAGTTTCTTTGTGAAATGAATACCGCTTGGCAGCGAACGATCGACTCGAAGATTGGAGTATTTACGCAAGATGTTGAAGAATGTAGTCCGTTGATAGTTGGTGAAGATTTTAAAATGAAACCAAATTTTTGTAATTCAATCCCCCATAAAATCTGGTCAAAAGTAGACATGTTACATACAATGATTTTTTGATTTATTTTCTTTCAGTTTCTACAAGAGAGATTGTACGTTGCTCAAGAAAGTAGTGAGCAACAAGTTGAAATTTTATCTGGCTTAGTAATCCGTTCATTAAGTAAGTCGTCGGGATTATCTAAATCCTCGAGTGCAATTGGTGTAAGATTCAGAATGTTGAGCATGGGATTATCAATTCTACAGCACATGAATGAGAATTCCATATGTAAAAGTGTATTACGGGAAAAGCTTTACACTTCAACGTTTGCTTATTTTAGGTATATATTAAAATTTATTATTTTCTTCATTGAATCAAATTAAATAATTCTATCGCATCTTACTCAGGACATTTTTTAACAGATTTTTTTTTATTAAATATAATCGCATTCCTATTTAGTAACTGTCCTCGTTATGCCATTCAAAAAGCATCCGATTTTAAAGATGATATTATGACAATAATTCAGTTTTGGTCTGTCATGAGATCAGAAAAAAAATATTTGGCGCAGTCATCATTTTCCGAGGACATGGATTATATTTACCAGAAAGGAAATGTCTCTGGTAACGGTCTAGATCCGAACTATAATCATAACTCTTGGTCGAAATTAAACACCATAAATTTAATGAAAGCAAACTCGCTAGGTACAACTCACAGTGTTTTGCGATTCTATTCCTCACCAGATTCGACTAAGGATTATAATGGATATTCTGGTGCGGCATCTATAGCCTCGACAAAGAAATCGACTTTAGGGGGTGAATAAAATAGTTTTTTTATTTATATATGACACTTTAATGAAGGCAAGAGATCGATATTAACGACAAATGATGATTCAGTTACCCAACAATACATAAAAAAACGAAATCTAATCCTAATTCTCTTAGTAAAATATTATTCTATGTTGAATTTATTGAAATGGTATTTGTGGATCTAGGCTGTTGAGATTGATCGACTAAGTGTATGGAATAACCACAATGATAAAGCTGAGTACAATTGCCCTGGTTTGTCTGATGTAGAAAATTGGTATAAAGAAAAACAGATTCGCGATAGATATTGGCGTGAATTTGCTCGTTTGGCATGGGGTGTGAGTCCAGAGTTGGCTGTAAATTTACCTTCCAGGTCAGTAGATTAATGCTTATTTAAATGCTTTTTTAAGTAAGTTCTGTTAAAGATTTAAAGGATCAGAAAAATTGAAAGAAGAAATTGAGAAACTAGTAAAGGAAAATCCTGAAGATGTTTGTCATATTCCTGAAGCCTTACAATTTTTAGCTACACCATCTAATATAGAAAATGATATACCAGAAGTGAGTATTTGAAAACTGATGTAATTTATGTTGAATTAATTTATACCAATTTAAAGCATTTATTAATTACCATTATCGATTTCTTTTATATTAATTTCAAATTACAGATCAATGTTTTCATTTAAATTAATTAATACAATTATTAATTTAAAGTCTGAAATGTGAATAAAAGAAATTGATAAAGAAATTGATAAAGAAAATTAAATTTTTATTAAATTTTTAATTTAATCGACATGACATTTATATTACAATGTTATCTGAAAATCAAGTTTTAATTTATCCAATTCCATTAAGTATTTTGAAAATTGAATATAATATTCTGATTTAATTAAATCTAACTTATTGATTTCAATTTTTACATGACTTTTGATATATTATGTACGCATAAATGTCAGTTTCACGACCAAATTACAAATGTTCCTTTACTCATCACTATGAATGCATTTTTATAGCGAAAAAAATTGAAAAAAAGTAATTTAATTCTGAATTTATTTTCAATGTGATTCGTGTCTTTTAGTCAAATTTTAGCCAGTGTTTTAGTTTTGAAAAAACAACTCATTATTTGATTTCGAAAATTTCTACATATTAGGATTCCATAGATTTTTTTACATTATTATTATTATTATTATTATTATTATTATTATTATTATTATTATTATTATTATTATTATTATTATATTATTATTATTATTATTATTATTATTATTATTATTATTATTATTATTAATATTATTATTATTAATATTATTAATTATTATTATCACTATTTACAATAACGTATAAAACGATGATTCTTTGGTAGCAGCATAAATTAATTTAGCAGATAAGTGAATAATCAAATTAGTCCTTGTGGAAACAATTTAAGTGGATTATTTTATAATCGAAACTATTTGCAATAATATAATGATTACTTTGCAGCAAGGGCTTATTTTGTTATTCACTTATCTGATAACATTAACAATAAGATTGAAATATTGATTTCTAATTCTTAATGAAATTTCCAATAAAGATCTATTTCAATACAAATTTATATCAATATCAATCTGAATTATTCAAACCAATTTTCAGAGACGTTAATTTCAATATTATCAAGCAGACTTGAAATTCAAATTCAGTAAAAGATTTTTTAAATATTATTTTCAATTTTTTTCCAATGTACTTTAAAATTTGCATTGTATTATTAATAATAGGTTTTTTTTCATGGTATCGTTGTTACCAAGATTATTTCTCTTTTCCCTTACATTGTTGCCATGCCTAGGTATACATTTGTTCTTTCATCTTCATTGTCAACTTTATTCCTTTTTATTATTTGTATCGTCTTATTTTTTAAATATGCTAGTACGAATATTATTATTTATACTAAAAATAAAGCACTATTATAATGTTCTTAAACCTCCATTGGAATGCTCACAAAATACGAACCACTAATTTTTTGCATTTATCCCTACTTTTAATGATGCAAATCTTCTTTTCAATTTCTGTTTTAATTTTGTTCTTAAATATTATTCTATTAATTGATGCATTACTTTTAATGTTGGTAGGAATAAATGTCAATTTTATTGCCTGTTTCATTTTAATTAGATCAGTAACTAACTTCGTTTATAAATGATTAGGATTTGCAGTTTTAGTAAATTTCGCTATGTGCGAAAATATCTATGTTGTGCAAACTATATCACAATGAAATAAGTTCACACACAAATTAGGGTTCGTATTATTACGTAACAAAGATTAATTATTATTGTCCCAAAGATTCTTTACACTTTTTAGAATTTATGTAGTAACAGTATAAATCGTATTGTTAAGTGAAAAACAATGAAATTAACCCAAGTAAAATTGGTATTATATATTATAGTTTTCTTACTCCCCTATTGAAAAAAAACTTTTTATAAGTGACACTTCATAAACATTTGGTTTATAATCTTTATTTTCGTTCATAAATGACGATGGTACAATATTTTCAATACTGAAATGAGGCATTCTGATAGATATTTCGTTTCAGATTTAATAAAGGAAAGACAATTTCACTCGGCATCACTGTCAATATATTGATATATAACTTCTTCACAAACTTTAACTTTTCTCTTTAATTGCTAAGTAGTTTGATAGATAATTTAAACAAAAGATCCATTGCGAAATTAACAACTTGAAGATTTGAAAAGGTTTCATTAAATACATTTAAATCTATTTCATTAGAGTAATGCTCCAATCTGGCATGATGAGAAACTACAGTGGTACCTTGAGATTCGAATTTAATTCGTTCGGCGATCATCGTGGTATGTCAAAAAAATCGTATCTCAAAGCAATTTTTCCCATTTAAAATAATGTAATATAGATTAATGCGTTCTAACGAAATGAAACTAACCCAAAACACAGTTAAATTACATATAATATACACAATTTGTAGATAAATAAACGAGTAAAAACACATAATATTTATTAATCATCACTTTAACGTCATGCCTTTTTGGCCTCACTTTTTTGACTTTCAGTGCGTGAGACCTTCACAAGGTAACGATCAAGAGAGGTCTGTTTCTGCCTCCTCTTTAAAATGTTACGAAAGAATCTGAGACACCTATCATCAAATAAGGCACTCGCTCTCCCTGTAGACAATTTCTCTGGTCTTTTTTCCACAAAATCAGACACTTCCTGCCACTTGCCAAGGATATCACTAATTTCACGTGAAGTAAGTTCCTCCTCCGGCTCGACCACCTCCTCACTGCTGAGTTCCATCATTACATCCGAGTGGGAAACCTTCTGTAACTCTTTCAACGCCTCTGTCGTGAGTTCTTCAGCATGCTCCTCGATGAGATCAGCAACATCTGCCTCGTCTACCTCTATGCCCATGGAGCGACCAGTGGATACTATCTCCTCCTCAATAGGTTCGAATCCATCAAATCCCTCTCGTTCTAAAACAACATCTGGCCATAATTTTCTCCAAGTTGAGTTCAAAGTTCTTTTGGTAACACCTTGCCAGGCAATATCTATAAGCTTAAGACAGATCACAATGTTGTAATGATTCTTCCAGAACTCCCTCAATGTTAGGTTCGCATTTTCGGTAACTTCGAAGCAACGCTTGAAAAGATGCTTTGTGAAAAGTTTCTTGAAATTGGTGATAACTTGTTGATCCATGGGCTGAATTATAGATGTTGTATTGTGTGGCAGATAGACAATTTTAATGAATTTAAATTCATCTAAAAGGTCATCCTGAAGGCCAG
The DNA here is from genome assembly GCA_022537955.1 of Schmidtea mediterranea. Lineage (NCBI taxonomy): Eukaryota > Metazoa > Platyhelminthes > Tricladida > Dugesiidae > Schmidtea > Schmidtea mediterranea. The sequence continues at coordinate 230,214,846 of CM039680.1, forward strand.
GATGGTGTGCAGGAGCATTATCCAACAGAAGGGCACACTTAAGTGGTAGACCATTATCGATTAAGTATTTTTTCACTGAAGGCCCAAAAACTATGTTCATCCATTCATTAAAAAATTGACGGGTCACCCATGCTTTATTGTTTGCACGCCACAGAACTTTTAATTTTTCTTTCATTAATTTATAAGCTTTGAAGGCCCTTGGGTTTTCTGAGTGGCAGACTAGCAACGGTTTCATTTTGAAATCCCCAAAAGCGTTAGCGCAAAGGGCAAGCGTTAGCCTATGTTTCATAGCCTTGTGACCGGGTAGACTCTTTCCTTCAGCCGTGATAAACGTACGCCTAGGCATTTTTTTCCAAAATAATCCTGTTTCGTCACAATTAAACACTTGTTACGGTAGGTATCCTTCTTCACTAATAAGTTTTCAAACACCTTAATGAAATTTTCAGCCGCCTTAATATCTGCACTAGATGCTTCTCCATGACGAATAACTGAATGAATGCCACTTCGTTTTTTAAAATTGTCGAACCAGCCACGACTAGCTTTGAACCCCTCACCGCCTTGCGATGATTCTCCCTCCGTCTCGGTTGCATCACGCTTGAGGTCTTGAAAGATGGCGCCAGCCTTCTCACAAATAATCGTTTCAGAAATAGAGTCACCTGCTAATTGCTTCTCATCAATCCATAATAAAAGTAGCTATTCCATCTCATCATGTATATTAGTTCGTAGCTTTGAAATAATGGTTACGCCTTTGGAAAGTTGCAGCTTCTTTATCGCTTTCTTCTGCTTGGTGATCGTGGATATTATAGAAAGATTGCGGCCATACTCATTTGCCAAGTCGATGATACGAACGCCACGCTCATGCTTTGCGATAATTTCATGTTTCGCTTCCACTGAGATCATTTTCTTAGGCTTTTTCTTTTCGTCAGTTTTGTCTTTAACTTTGGGATCCATGGTTAAAATAATAAAATATGCAGGGTACAGTATATATACTATCCAAAATGACACGAAAAACAGGCACAAACAAAGCGAATAACACAGCGAGGTGTGAACGATGCGGCGTCAACCACAGTCCTCTACACTGCCGTGACACTTAATAACACAGTTAACCTTGAAAAATTTATTAGCCGAATAAACAAGGAAACAGTGCAATTTACAACACTATACATGTGGTAGACTGCTTGAAAGTGCTCATCCGGCTGCAAGAGCCGACCCAGACCGAAAAATAGTGTGCGTATCCTACCCTCAGAGTGCCAAGTCCGGCCGCAAAAGCCGACTCAAGCCGAGAAGAAGAGTGCCGTGTCCTGCTCGCAGAGCCGATACGGGCCGTCAGAATGTTAAGAAGGGAAGGTGTCCTGCTCACCTCGCCCAGTGTCTTAAATACTGATTTGTACGTGCTTAATTCCTTACTCTCGTGGAATTAATTTTTCGTGGGGGTCTGCATCCTCTGAGATGCGACAATATGGGCTTTCAGCTTCGTTAGGGTGCGGGTCTTTGAACCTTGGCAGCGATGTCTGGACCGATACAATAGGGGTTTTGATTCTCGACGTGGGTCAATGAACTTATCCATATCCCAGTGTCTGTGGAACCTTCGGAGACAGAGCGTGGATGGAGATGTAAACAGCTGGCTGAGTCCGAGCTAAGGAACCTTTATTAGTTGTCATGGCGGTTATACAAAGGACTCTGGTGTCAACAGCCAAACAGGGCGAGAAAGCGGGTAGAAGCAGCAGGAGGAAAGCTGAGCGAACGCTCTGCCATCAAGGAATCACAATGCGATTATCGCACATCGCAAATTCGTATCTCAAATTTTTCGTTGTATGTCTAGGTATAAATTTTAGAATATTTCATGTTGTATCTCAAAACATTCTTTTGTCAGGACATTCATATCTCAAGGTACCACTGTATTTGAATGAAATTAAAATACATTTGTGAATTGTAAGTAATTTGGCAACGATAAATTAATAACTTTTTTTAAGAAAAAATTAAATTCAAAAATATCCAAATCCAACGAGTTCATATAAGAACCTTCAATTTCAGTACGTTTAAATTTCATAAAATTCACCCATTTTTAAACTTTTGCCATTTGGAAACGTATTTTTCTAAAAACTACACTAAACTAAACAAAATCCAATTTTACATAAAAACCAATTAATTTACAAAACTCCAAAAAATTCAAGATTCAACAATGTTTATATTTCGTGATTTGATTTTTGTCCATTCTCAGTATTTGAAATAAAGTATATTTTAGTTGTGTTACGTTCCGACCTGGGTTCCGGTAGCCCCAGTCGTTGCACTGTCATTCTTTTCTCGCATGTATCCTCAACATCCTCTTACTCATCAATATGCTGTTAAAGTATTGTCACTATATCCTCCAGATACTCTAATATTTTATGTCCCACAATTAGTCCAAGGAATTCGTTATGACAAGGTTCTATATTCCAGTAATAATCTAATAACATAATTCTAGATGGGCTACCTTACTGAATTTGTTTTGGAAATAGTTCACCTGTCACCAATTTTAGCCCATCAACTCATTTGGAATATGAAAACCAATATGTATAAAGATGAAGATGGCCAAATTAAAGACCCGGATATTGGATTACAATTAGAAAGTATAATTGAGGAAATAAACAAATCGTTTAGTGGGCCTTCACTTAGCTTTTCTGAAAGAGAATTCGATTTTTTCGATAAAATAACCAATGTATCAGGAGTTATTAGGCCGTTTCCTAAAGGACCACAGCGACAACAAGCTTGCTTAGAGGCGTTAAGAAAAATTGAATTGCAGCCTGGTTGTTACTTACCGAGTAATCCCGATGCTATTGTTCTTGAAATCGATTATATGTCTGGAATACCGTTACAATCAGCTGCTAAAGCTCCTTATTTAGCCAAATTTAAAGTTAAACGCTGTGGAGTGCAAAGATTAGAAAAGGAAGCAATCAGGGCTGCTAGTTCTACTGAGGTAGACACAGAAAACAAAGGAACAAAACAGAGACCCAGAGTTGGGTTAGTATATTGAATGATTGTAAAAATGAATTCTAATTAAACAACTCATAGTTCAATAACGGCCAATACGTTTAAAAAACCGAATATATCACTGGGTGTTGAACATCACAAACCCAATACAACTCTAAGTAAAGAAAATATTTATGAACAAGCTTGCATTTTCAAAGTTGGTGATGATGTTCGGCAGGTAATAGATTAGTTTAAAAAAGCAACAAAACAAATATTTCGGGTATAATTTAGGATATTCTAGCTTTGCAGGTTATTAGGCTGTTTAAAAATATTTTGGAACGAGAAGGTCTTGATCATTATTTATATCCCTATCGAGTGGTCGCCACAAGTCCTGGGGTAAGATTTGTATTCTATAAATTATTATTCAATTCATTTTTCTTCTTATTTATTAATTGTCATGATAAAAACTGTGTCGTAAATTCATATTAAATATAAAACAAAAATTAATCTAATGCTTAAAAAGAAATGAAGATAAAAGACATTCGAATAATGCCCTTTTTCAACAACAAAACCATTGAATCCAGCTTAAATCTGGTTTCTTTACTCAATAATTTATAAATATTTGATCTCCCGGCACCTAAATTCCGATTATACGGCGTTGACTATCTGAACTCACCTCATTTTTCTAGAAAATTTGTCAGGATTCGGAATATCCTTTATTTTCATTTCTTTTCATATTATATACATCGCAATACTTTATTTATTTAATTCAAATTTTCGGTAATTCAATATTTTCACATATTTTGATTTTAAAGACAAGAAAAAATGAATATTAATTAAACCGTTTAATTTATATTCCAATTGGATTTTCATGTCATGCTTCAGAAGCTAATCGTTTTTAAATTCGTGCAATCTGGATTTTTGATTGAGTAAATTAATGAGGCGGCCACCTGGCGAGATAAATTTCCCATAAGTTCGTTGTAATTGCTAGTTTTATTTATGAGGTTTTCATTAAATTCCATCCTGTTTTCCTATATAATTTGATTGACATCTGAAGCGAGTGAGCTTATAAACAGTATTTTACGAAAATTAAAATCGTCTGTAATAAATGAAAATCCGAAAAGATTATGTGTTGAATGATGCATTAGGCTCCAGGATTATCGTATTGAAATAATAAACCCTTTCTATTAACTAAAGTTTTGTCACTCTTAACCATTTCTTTTGCTATTTTCTTCACCGTCATTGAATTTGCTTTTCAGCATATCATTTAATTTTCTTATTCCTTCGTAATTCCACTAAACGCTGATCAAAATCTTCTCCCTAAATTAAAGAGCCTATGAAGTGGAATACCTAAAAATGAGATACTAAAATATTAATCCCAATTTCCATCTGAATATAACCATATTTTATCAAAGGTGCTTTTATATATTGGATAGAAATTTCCTTAATATCAGCATTTAGAAATTGAGTATTTTGAATGTGAAGATTCTTGAGTCTTTCTTTTAGATCATTAAGAACACTATCGAGGAGAGTTTCCTAATGTCAATAAGTCTTCGTCTTCAATATTATATACTAGCTATAACCCTTTGAAATATCCACTGCTTTCAATCGAAAGCATTTCCAATGTTTTTGATTCACATTGAAACAGTTACAAAGTCAAATAAATATGCAATGACTAGCTAGAATAAATATTATATCAACTAAATGTATTTATTATGGTAATAGTGTATTAAATGGTTTAATTTATGCTTTGTTTAAAAACTTGAGAAAATAGGATTATATATAAATCACAGTTAGAAACAACAAATTATTGTGTTTATATTTTGATAAATAGCTTTTTTATGTTGAATATTTATGTTGAGGGTAAGCATAGAATTTCTTTGGATTACTTTACAAATCAGTAATGTAGCATACAAAACTGTCCCGCTTTTAAATTTTACTGCAGTTTAAAAAACGCAATATTTTGTAAGTAACAAATTTTTTATTAAAATTGACTGTATAAAAAAAATTCAAATGCTATTACTCGTTTTATTCATTCCAAACGACCATCTTGATTTACTTGAACGTCATTCACTTATAGCAGTGGTCTTCAACCTTTCACAACCTTCGGAACCATTCCTGCTGATAATATTTTTCAAGGAACCTTATTTTTGGAGACCCTTCATGAAGTTAAAAAATGTTTGATTAAAAATTAAAATACATTTATTAAATTAAAATTCATTTATAGTTCATTTTCTATTATAAAAAAATTCACTAGTGACTAGGTTGCGCCTGTTTTTCGTTACAAATATCATCGAAATTTGGAATTATTGATGTTATTTGCAATCGCATATCATTTTCTGTATCTAGTCTGTTTCTGTACTTGGTTTTTGTGGCAATATAAAGTAAAAAAGTATATATAAATATATAAAGGAACGAACTTTAAATATGAGTATCTTTCACCTAATTCGTCTGCTGATAGATCCTAACATATAAAATTTCAATAACATATGAAATTTATATTTTTCTTAATTTTCACGTGGAACCCTTAAAAAATTGATCGGAACACAGGTTGAAGAACTCTGACTTATGGTATTTATATAAGCTTTTAATGGAAATACTATTAGGTCCTACATTATTATACTGTCATATAATTGATGCAATTGAAAATAATACAATGACATTTAGTCATGAGGTTTCAGACTTTCTAGCATCACGTTGTTAATTGTTTTTTAAATATTTACATAAAAATATATCTGCATAATAAGGTTAGTTCATAGAAAATGATGGAAAATAAGCTTTCAATATTTGGAAATCTTAAAAGCTATTCGACTATTCTTTTAATGTTGCTTTTAACGAAATTTATATAAACTTGATTTACACTTATTTCAAATAAATGTTTAGTAAATATTTTTAGACATTCATTAAAAAGAACCTTTTGAAAAGCATTCCAATAACAATAGAATAAAAAAAAATCTAGATTTGTCTGTTTACAACTAAAAATCTTGTGTTATAGGATTTTATCTAAAAAAAAATACAAATATAATATGTATAAAAATAAAGTTTTTATAAGCTTCACATTTTCCCTTGTAAAAACAACAGTCGTTAATAATGTTGAAACTTATAATCATTGATTATTATCCGCATTATATGACTGGCCTTTATATTAAACTAAATATATTCCGTGTATTGCTTAGGAGACTAAACTTATTTGTGCTAAGCAATAATCATAATCTATTATGTTTATTTTTATAACCTCACTGCAACTTCATTTTAAAATTCGACTTCATTGACTAAATCAGAGTTTACTAAGAATGAATCCTACAATGTATAATTAAAATTTTTCGGGTTTTCTGTGTGTAACAGGTATATTTCGATATATTTTGACAGTTTTCCTGTCATCATCAGGTAAGATTGACAAACTACATTGAAAAATTTATAAACAAATTTTTTAAAAATTTGTATAACTTGTTTATAAAATCAGCTATATCTAGGTTTTTCTATGCTTCTTGATAATTGGAGGAAAATTATCGAAATATATCGTATAAAATGAGTTCGACTGGCACTTTCTTATAATCAGTGTATTTCTTTTAAACCCAATTCTATCTTCTGGCGCTTATTTTGACATATAATTTAATCAGTTACGTAATTATCATTAACCATGACATATCGCTGATATTTTAAGAAATGTTTTTACGTGTATCAGTTACATTTTTTTTCTCTAAATATGAATGGCCTATATTTTTGTATAATCTAATTTCTTTTTTAATTTTGAAACTTTTGAAATTGAACAAAAATAATTTTTGTTGTAAAGGTTATAATATTATATAACGGTTAGTACCGTTATTTTGTTGATATATGAATCGTTCTCGAGTATTATGTAATTTGGTTGCAGTGTGGAGTGATAGAATGTGTTCCTGATAGCAAATCGCGTGACCAAATTGGCCGCACGACGGACAGCGGGATGTATGATTACTTTCTCAGTTTATTCGGCGATGAAACTACTCCTTCGTATCAAGAAGTAATTTTATATATTTATCAGAATGTTCCATAAAGGTTAAACTATTAACTTCTTTATAGCATTTCCATGTTCGATTTCCATATAAATTCTAAATAACCTGTAAAATTATATTTATTATTAAAAAATAATTAAAATTTAATTTATTAATTGGAAATTTTTCAACCTGAAATTAATTTTTTACTTCAATTAGAAATCGAACTGATTTTTCTCTTGAGTTATGTGTTTATAAAAAAATTTATTTAATAAAATTTCCTGAACAAAAATTTAAATACATCGAAAAGATTTTTAAAAATATAAAAAAGTGTATTTTGAAATACTGTTTCTTCCAAATATAATAAAGTCGAAATATTATAAAAAGTTGGATGTTCTATATGTGGTAATAGCACTTGACTACAAGCATTTACAAATTTAATCGTATTTTAAAGAATCTGATTATTAAACAAAATTCTGGCATAAAGCATTTTACTATGTCCGGAAGTTACTGTAAATGAATTGTTATATTTTGTGTCAAGAAAAAAGTCATTTTGAGTTGTAAATTTAAATGGATTTATCCTGGAAACAGTCAACAAAAAGTCACAATTAGAACTGATTCTGATAAAAATGGGAAATGTCAGAAAATCAACTAACTACTAAATTTGAATTTTACAAACGGATCTTATATAGATTAGACAATGGTAAAAAGATAAATGAATTTATCAGAATAAGTTTAGAAAGAATCGAAAAGCAAAGGAATGGGTAAAAAAACGAAAATTGCTAATTAATTAATCAGAGGAAACTCTAGTTGGGTACGCAACAAAAGGAATTTGAAAAACCATTATCAGAACATAATTAATGGAAACAAATAAGAGAAGGATTTTTAGAGGGAAGGCTAACGCAAAGGTGCGCAAACTAGGGTGCGTGCCCTCGGATTGGGGCTATAGTTTTTTCGTTGAATATTTATTTATTTTAATTTTTTGCTAAAGCATTAGAACTATTATTTTCATAATATTTAATTTGTTCAATTTACAAGAAATAGAAAATACACTTTGTTTATTTTAAAGATGTTTATTTTACTTACGTCTTTTTTATTGTGGCGTTATGATTTTTTATTAACTCGGGGACGCCGAAAATAAATATGTTGAAAATGGGGGCTCAACTTAAAAAGTTTGCGGAAGCCTGGGCTAACGTATGGTAGTTAGTTACTTTTCATTGTATGATAACTTGAAAGGAAGTCACGAAGCAAAGGCTGTTATTAAAGCAAATAGTAATTAATCAAAATGAATTTCTCTCCATTATATAAGGGCAGTCTAAATCTTAAACCGCTGGCATTCTACCTCGGATAGGGACGAAGAAAACGAGAATAAGTTTTGGTAAATAGTGAAATTACTTGAAATAAGATAGCAAAGGATTAATTTGAATCGAGTAAAAGTTAAAATATCAAAAGGGTGATTATTGTCATTAAGTGTGCATAGTCACAACATCCACAGTGATAATCATCGGATAATCAGGACGAACATTTTTTTTTATAATAATATACGTGGGCTTTTTATCTTCATTGTGTAATATATAAGGGTATTATATAATTATTCGTGTTTGATTGATTTTATAGATCACGAGTCGTTAGAGACCGACTAGTTATTTATTAAAACCAAGTACATTAAAATGAAATTTAAAAATGTTATTTTTTTATATTTTTTTTAATTTCAATTGTTTTGGAGGAGACAAACAATCTTTAAATATTTTTAATTTTAAAAATAGAAATTAAAACCACGAGAATCCCTATGCCATCAGCTTACCATCCAATTTAATTAAACACATTAATTTTTGGGTCTAACGATTTTATCAATAAATCTTCACATAATAAATAAGATTTCAATAAAAATTTAAAATCCATCCAAATTAATTAAAAACATTCAAAACGCATTAATTTTTGGATCTAATGTTTTTATCAAGTTTTCACATTATACAATTAAAAAAAAATTTTAAATCCGATAGGTCTATTTCACTTCTATTGTACTTGCTAATACTGGTCAATCCCTTCAGTCGACAATGTTCAAAAACTCGAGTACAGAAATGAGTCGAAGTCTCCAATGTATGTTGTGAACATATGCGTTTTGGATGTTTTTAAATAATTCTAGTGGTAAATTGCGGGCTTGTGGATTATTGTTGCTTTAAAATATATTAAATTAAAAAGTTAACATTTTTAAATTTACAGATTGTTTGTTAAAATTATAATAATATATTTCACGAATATATTTATTGAAAATAGTCTAAATTGAAAGATAATTGATTAATTAAATTAAAAAATCTTTAATATTATTAAAATTTGTCTATAAGATTTATAATATCTAGTTTTTTTTCTAATTTTGTGATTGGAAAACTGTCGAAAACTATCATTTCAATTTTATAGTGAATTTTCAAATTCTAAGTTTTACACTAAAACTCATACGAACGTATATTGAACAATTATTGTAACAAATTTTTTCAGGCTCGCAGAAATTTTGTGATGAGTATGGCATCATATAGTGTGGTTTGTTATCTCTTGCAAATCAAAGATAGGCACAATGGAAACATAATGCTGGATAAACATGGCCATATAATTCATATCGGTTGGTGTCCAATTTGCTGATTTTCCCGTTTAATATCTCTAGATTTCGGCTTCATGTTTGAAAGCAGTCCTGGAAACAATATGGGATTTGAGCCTGATATCAAGCTAACTAAGGAAATGGTGATGGTGATGGGTGGAAAGATCGATAGCCCAGCATTTCAGTGGTTCGAACAGTTGTCAGTTCAGGCGTATTTGGTGCTTCGACCCTATCAGGAGGCCATTGTAGCATTGGTGAGTCTGATGTTGGACAGCGGGTTGCCATGCTTTCGTGGACAAACTATCAAATTGCTCCGGCAACGATTCACTCCATTAATGAGTGATCGGGAGGCAGCCAATCATTATTTGCGGGTGCTGCGAACATGCTGTGATCATTGGCGTGCTAATACATATGATTTCATCCAATATTTCCAGAATCAAATTCCATATTGATAGTGCTGGTATACAGATTATTGTATTTTATTGTATTGATTGATTTGTGTTATTTTCCCAATCAATTGTGATGTGAATGATTCATTAGATTATATTATATTTGTATTTGAGTGCTCACATATTATATTTACCGAAGGAAATTAAATCAATAGTGTTATTATTATTATGCAATAAATATACAATTATGTCTTCTATTTGTTTTTTTCTTTCATTGGTTAATATTCATTATATTTCTTTAAATTTGTTTAATCATTATTTGACGTAATCAAAAATTTAGCTATTAATCATGACGATCGTTTCAATGATTTGGGGCCAATTTTAATATTTAAAAAATCAATAAATGGAGATATTTGCACCCTCGTAACAAATAATTTGGAGACCTTTGATGAATATTTTACGTCACATCGCGGAGCATCCTCAAATTAAGTCTGATCAAACTATAGATTTCCTCAAGATATGAGTTTGATTTTTTGTTTTATCCACACTGGACTTCGTCGTGGTAGTCGTAGTGGGCAAATTAATGCATTCATTTATGTAAAATTTATAATATAAGCCTCCTAGGCAACTTATGTGTCTACTTCCGTTTAACTTTCACTAGTTCAACATTATTAAAAACTTGCAAATTAAAGAAATGCAAATGTCCTTACAAAAAAAATCATTGACAATTCTCAACTGAATATTCTATGCTTTTGAATAAAACTGCTTTTGTGTCTTATTCACACAGGACTTCCTCGTTACATTAATAATATAAGTCTCCTTGGCAACTTGTGTGTCCACTTCCGCTCAACTTTCACTACTTCCTCATTATTGAAATCATAATTAAAATAATGCTTATTAATTTTATTCCATCGTGGCTTTTTTTTATTGATAATTTTAGTTCAGTTTTGATTGAAAATTGTTGGGATCACACGAACTTTATGTTCTTAAAAATTCAACATGCAAACATTATACTCCTATAAAAATATTAGAAAGATTAAAAAAATGGACCTTAATCAAAAAAAAATATTACAAAAAAGTTAACACAAAAATTTTATTAATTTTTAATATCTCAAGCATCTTTATAAGTATCTATATATACAAATCTTGGCCTATCATCTCTTTAACTCCTTTATCTCTTTTAATGTTTAATGTTTAATTTATTATTAAAACTTTCAACATTTGCGTATGTACGCGGTAGCTGGATCTACAAAATTAAATTTATGAGTAATCTTTTTATGTTCACATCAATCCTTGTTGCTTAAAGGATTGTATGCTTTCTATTCATCTGTTTGGATCGTGGTGCCGCTTCTAATTACCTGCTCGATGATCGCTATCATAGTTTCTGAACTTCTATTAGGAACAATTTCAGCATAACCCCGAACAGGAGTTGTGCTAGTATCAACCATAGTAATTGCCCAGGTAGGAGCAATGGCAGATCTGCCCTTACGTGCCTTGCATTATGATTCATTTTCGTTTCATCGACTTGAAATAGGGTTATTTCTAAAATATTCCTCAATCTTTACCGACAGTTTCTTTTTTATACTACAAATTAATTTAATTGAAACGCCAAAATGATCTGATATATCCTTTTGTTTTGTATTTTTCAAAATAAAATAAACTATTTTTAGTATTTTTTTAATTGAAATAGTACTATTATGGAAGAAGATACAATGAAGAACAGATAAAGAAGTTTCATAATGCGCACAGTTTACATTAATACATCGACAAATTTTCTCTAATTCTAATTTCGGAAATTTACAACACTTCATCTCGATCTCACAATGTTTACAGTTTTGCATTTCGAGAATCAATTTTTTTTCCAGCAAAAAATCAAACATTTGTTCTGGTGTTGTACTTTCTATAAATTCTAAAAAATTTGATTCTGCCATTTAGGGTATGCTAAAAATATATTGATATCTTTTAAATTTGAAAATGGCAGGAAAAGATGGCGGAACTTTTATTAATATGAACATACAAACTTTATGCTCTTATAAAATCATCATGCGAACTTTATGGTCTTTCAGAGCATAAAGTTCGCATGATCCAAATCTTGCAAATGAAAAAAATGCAAACGTTCTTACAAAAAAAGCATTGACAATTCTCGACTGAAATTTCACTGATCAAGATAATTATGGACTTAATTTTTTTAAATCTTCTTTTTATAATTAACTTGGACTTCTGTCATCTCTATGCAAAGAAAATGATGTCAGTTTCTTAATATACTAGCACAGTGCTCGTGCTAAGCGTCTATATAGTGAACGAAATTTCCATAAATAAGATAAGAGTAAATGGTTTACAATTTTTGGATTCAAATAATTTAACATGACATAGATTGATATGCCAAATTCCAATTTCGTTCCAAATAACAGTACGAAGTTTTGGTGAAATCACTAAAATTTCTTAGGTTAAGTTTAAAATGATTTGAAAATCTATTTATCCTTCTGTTTGGCTCTTGACGAATCTAAAAATAGTGAATATACTCCTCAGTTCGATGAGTTTCTTCGTTGTGTTACTGCCCAAAGTATTAGGATAGAAGGAATTTTCGATTTAAAAGCATTTAGAGCATGAAGTCATGTTGTTGGTATCATCAATACATTCGATAAAATGTTGAGCACTGCTGAAGTGGCCTTTAACATACTCGTTGGTTTTGGTTCATTTTGGATGACTCAAAGTTCCAAGGGTTTCTAACATTTTACAATAAAAGGAGAGTTTTGGTTTTTGGGACAATTGTATACATTCAAACACTTTTTTCATCAAATTAAATTATGTTGTAATCAATTAAGAAAGAAATTAATTTGATTTATCAATTAAAAGTGATTTATAGGTCTATCAGTCACATCAAAACGTCTATTTTACTAACTACAAACCTCATATAGAGTGGCTGAAAATCAATGAGCAGGAGAGTTCCATTTCTAAAACAACTTCTCATTGTATTTTCACATTTGCTTTCCTGTCTGTCATTAGAAGTTTTTGCGTCTTTTTATCATGCCATGTTCTTTGATGGTATGTGATGTGATTTGTTTTAAGAATTATTAATTACACCTACTTCTTCATTAATCTTATCTTCATCAACTATTAATAATGCATCTGTAAAATCATTTATAATTCTTGCATTGTCTTCCACATCTTCTGACACGCTAGTTATAATCATCATTTTTAACTCATTTTTAACACCTGGAATTAATCCACAATCAACTAAAAATTCATCGTCTTTTAAACATCTCCTTTTAAATTCTAACTCAATCATTGTCCCTGTTGTTTCTTGTTGCAATTCTTGTTTTAAATCTTTTACTCTACCATATGCTGCACAGCGTAAACATTTTTTAAATTCGTTGTCTTTATCTGAAATATCAACAAAAATAAAATCTAACCACTCTTTTGCTCGAAACTCTCTACCAAATTTCACCATCAGAACTTAGATTTCGTCCTTCACCGGAGGATCCAATTCATACCAATCGACGCACAATTTAATAACTGTTTAAGTTTTCTGATACTCAACGACATCTCGCATAACGATATCTCTGTTTTCCAACAACTTTTTTATCCTCATGATCAACATTGGAGCTTTTTCATTTTCTAAATTATCCTTTATTGAAATACTGTCGCTTTCCATTCCTGGAGATTCTATAGATGTTTCGGATATGATATGGCTTTCAAGCTCGTCATCAGACTCAAATTTCGACATTAGCAAATTTAATTTTCGGCGCATATTTCTAAGCTCATTTTCCATCTTCTTTTTATAATCGTCATCTTGTACATATGTGATATTGCTCATTGATGAAATATCACCTTGAAATCGAATAGACTTTTTGAGAATTGGTTTTTGAAATCTTTCATCATTTTTTATGCACGATCTTGCCATATGTCCAAAACGTTTACACGATTACATTGCACTTGACCGTTTAGATTTACTTTATCTCTTTGTGGCTATGCAGATGTGTCTGGTAAATTTTGATTTATATGGGTTTTAGTTTATCTATCACATTTCAGAAACTTTAATTTATTCGAATTTTCGTGGCAAATGGTTCTCACAGATCCAATTTGATCGTAAGTATTATTCACGACTAGATATTTTCGGATTTTAGTTCTTTACTAATTCAGGATTTCTATTTTTTGGAGGATTATCAGTAGAAGAAAGATCTCGTTTCCTGGTGTTGTCAGATCTGGGTGGAGTTATTTTAAATAAATGTTTCTCAAATGTTTATTTATGATCGAATTTAATTTTTGTGAAGAGTAAAGATCCTAATTTTACACATGCTACGCTTTCCTTAAGTCTGATCTATTTTTGGTACTGCCTAGCCAAACGAGGGTATTCACTTTATTGATTTTCACTACAGCTACGCCCTGGTATGAATTTTTAATTTACTGTATTTACCTCATTTAGTTTTGACTCGATTTCGTTAATCTTAATTTTATGGTCGTAAATATTGTACCTAGAAACCGTGGCGATTAAGGATTTTCTACTTTTCCCTCTTTCGTATTTTCAGTTTATCCCGAATATTATACTAGCAACCCTCACATTTAGTTTAAGAAATCCTGTTAGCTTTAAGCATACTCATTATATCATTTTACCGTTTACCTTAATAACTGTTTAATTTTCAATGTTATTTTAGGGTCAATTTTAGTCTTCACTCAAGTAAATTTCGACTCTCTACATTATATCCGGGTGGTTATTCAGTTAGTTTATTAATTTTAATACGAAATAACGTCTCAAAATCTATAATTTAAAGTTCATTGATCTTCTATTAGAGTAAATATATCAAAGTTCATAACAACAATTTTATTTTTCTTTTATTAATTCCACGTCACCTTCCCTTGAATTGTCCTTAGGTGCATTGTGTTTATATTATAGTTAATGAGTGCCCACTGGACTACTCGTGTGATAATTTTGAGCCGTATGTGAATATAAATTTAGGTCGAGTTTATGGAAATTGAGAGACGAGGAAACAGTAAAAAATACTACTTCCTCTTCCCTCTCTTCCCTATACGGAACAATATTGACGTTCCAGCTCCTGCGTTCCGCACGCCGGGGCTTTCACGGGCACGAATCATTGGCGATTTTTCACGCACTTACACGAATTCGAATAGTATGTTGGATTTTAATATCTTGTAGTGTGTTTCGGCTGTGGGCCGGAAAAATTTCGACAATATAAAACAAATTTTTATGCTATATAAATATTTTATTAAAAGAAAAAATATAATTTACCCGATACATTCAACATAAACAAAAATATCATAAATACATCGCTCTCCCCACGCCGACACCCAAGCAGAGCTCCATTGAGGTTGCGAGGATGCGACGTGGAGAGAGTTTTCAAATAAAAACTCTCACTTACATCGTGATTCAAAATAACGTTCAAGGTTTTTAAAAAAAACTGTTTGACGAGTAAAAATGATTAAAATTGTGTAAAAATGAATCGGTATATATACCTGTTGTACGACCCTAACCTTGCGTGTTCTTTTTGATTTATTAAAACAAAATTTGACTTTGGAATTTTCTGGTATATTCTAATCTTTAATTCTATTATTTTGAGGTTTTATTTGACAATTTTTTCTTTAGATTTTTAATTGAATTATTTCTAATTCAAATTATTTGATTTTTATTTCATTTTCATGAAATTTCGCATTTTTAATAAATTGTTAAATTTCGGTCAAAATTATTGGGTTTTCGTGTTATGTTTATATTTATTTCGTGCGGATCTTGTTGCACTTCCTCGCATTTTGATAGGGTTAATTGGTGTTTTAATAGGTTTGAATTTAAATCTGAATGTTATATTTGCATGTTTGTTACCGATTCATTTAAACATTTACAAGGCCGTTTGTGTTCTGGCCCAACAGTGTGCTGCTGTCGACACAAAAAATAAACTTGGATTCGTATAGAAATTACATCAGCAGACTGAACCGCTCAAAAATCATAAGAACGCATCGAAGGCGTTGAAAGTGACAATAACAGAGCAGACACGCTTAAAAGCAAAGTTAGAGGCACGCTTCCATATTTAAATTAATCTGATGGACGAACTCACCTACTGTGAAGCAGAGCTATTCCCGCCGAATATGATTATGTCGTCTTGGTATTTACAACAACCCAACCAGTGTTAATGTCTACAACAAATGAGTTGAAAAGAACCATTAGAAAAAGAAATTCGCCGCTAAAACCATGGCCTGGAAATTACGAAAGAGCTCGTATTAAATAATCGAAAGCCGCTCGTTTATTAGGACAACTAAATAAGACATCTGGACATTTTTTGAAAATAAATATTTAGATGAATGATTTTTTTAAAACTAATGTAAATTTAATTATAATTTCGATTTCGATTTTATTTCTTTAGATCATTGAGAAAATAAATTGTGGCTTAATTCATTTAATGTTTATCAAAATAAGGGATTTTAGAATCGTTGAGGCATGAATCCTTCTACGCTAGTCCATGGACTCATAGAATTGATAGGGTATTAGCAATCTCGTCAGAAAGGTTCATCTTTAAAAAAATCCCGCCTTCTAGAGAACAGTAACAACCTCACTTTTCAATGGTGTCTAGTGCTAGTATTTTGTTGTGAATGTACTTGATAATAATTTTGTTGTATATGCTTACTTGAGTTGTATTTTGTCACCTATCAGTCCCAGTATTAATTATCATATTTTAAGTCAAGAAATAAATTAATTTGTATTGCTTTGCAATCTGTTTTCTTTGAATTATTTTTAAAAAGTCAATTTTCATTATTTCATGGATACAATCCAATTTGAATAAATTCTTTATACAGAAAACTGCAATTAAATTTTCAACATTTAATTTTCTAAGAATTTCCTATATATACTTAAATTTATTAAAATTTCATAAAATTCTTTTAAAATATTTAAATGAGCAAATGATAATTAAATATTTTAAAAATTAATTAATTGTAAAATTCGAGGAGTTTATATTTTGTTATAAACATTTTAATTTTGAAGCGGCAATTTTAATTTATTTGTTAAATACTGTTAAACATATCATTTAAATATAATTTTATGAATAAAATTGAAGGCTTATTAAAATGGTGCCAAAGTCAATTGAGCGAATATCCTAACATTTCAATTCAAAATTTTAGTACTTCTTGGAAAAATGGTCTGGCATTTAATGCTTTAATTCATAAATTTAAACCAGATTTGATGTAAGTATGCTAAAAACATAATAACTCACAATATTTGTTCTAGAAATTTTCATGGATTAGATTCTAGTCAAATTTTTTATAATAATTATAAAGTAATTATAAAGTTAAAATAATATATTGTAATAATATATTAGGCTTTTAAAACTGCAGAAATACATTTTGGAATTCCATCTTTACTCGATGCAAAAGACATGGTAAATTGCGAATCTCCTGAAAGATTGAGTATTATTACTTATGTATCCCAGTTTTATAATTGTTTAAAAGAAATGAAACCAGGTTAAATCTACAGAATAATCTTGTATAATTCAATTGATACTATTATTAATTTAGAAGGTGGATATAAAATCAATAGATTTATAAACACAAATAATGGAAATTCTGATTTTGAAGTAATTTTTTTCTAAATTTGTATTTAAATTTTAATCAATTCTAATTTTACCATTGCTTAATTTAATTAATTATTTTCAAACCTTAAAATTCATTAATTATTAATTTTTCTATTATTAGTATCGCTTTTTCAAATTAAGATCATTAGTAGTTCACGTGTTCATTGATAAGGACATTTATTTGGTCACTAAAACTTTAGGGACAAAATACTGTTATTGTAATAACATTAATTTATCCTAATTACTCCAATTGGATGATCCAGGGAATTTCTTGAACCGTTTTTGTCTAGTTTATCAAATGTCAGTTAAAGCTGAATATTATTTATTATAGCTCTGCTTGGTATCTCAATGACGATAATTGGAATATTTAATAAAGAAAATAAGCCAGTATATTTGACCTCAAAATGATTGTGACTTGATCTTAGTTTTACTTACTTGATTTAATATGAAATACATCATTTTATACGTGGCATACTCAATTTTGATCTGAAACTGACCTTTGTACACTAAAATAATGTCAAGCCTTAAGATATGACAATAAATTAACCTATTTGTTGGTTGTCATGGTAATCAAAGAAATAATTTTCTAGAGGAAAGGTTAACCCATATATAACATATATAACACGGGCTAAGATTCTTCTGCTTATATGATTAGAAACGAATAATACAGGGAGAGAAACCAATAAATATACACCAGCTCTCTTCATAAGCAATATTTAATACACGAAAAGCCATATCGCTCTCAGTGCCACGAAAAAATATGACTCAATTCCATAAAACCAGGTGTACTACAATATCTGCCGCAGCAGTTTAATACTGTCAGTCATTTTATAATTGTCGGTTTACTTCCTGTTAAATAAATGATAAACCATTATTTATACGCTTTCTTAAAACTTTTTCACTAGATGTCTGGTCGATTGCTTTTTGGAAGATTTATTTAATCATAAATTCAAAATCTGGTATAAATTCACCCTAACATATGTCCGCCATTTTAGCAATATCAACTTTACGGCTTTGGATGTCTATTACTTTCATAATTAAAATTTTAATAATTATTTCATCAAAATATTTTCGACTTTCTAATATTAGTCAAGCAAATTTCAGAGTATTTTTTTTTGATGCTTTGCAATGCATAAACAATAAATTCAACAATCTGCATCAATCAATAACTTAATAATAATAATAATAATAATAATAATAATAATAATAATAATAATAATAATAATAATAATAATAATAATAATAATAATAATAATAATAATAATAATAATAATAATAATAATAATAATAATAATAATAATAATTAATAATAATAATTAATAATATTAATAATAATAATTAATAATATTAATAATAATAATAATAATAATAATAATAATAATTAATAATATTAATAATAATAATTAATAATAATAATAATAATTAATAATATTAATAATAATAATAATAAATAATAATAATAATAATTAATAATAATAATAATTAATAATAATAATAATTAATAATAATAATAATAAATAATAATAATAATTAATAATATTAATAATAATAATAATAATAATAATAATAATAAATGTATAAACTTATCTGATTCATTTTATTTCAGATTATTTGATGAGAAACATTCGTTTTTTACATATTTATATAATAATTCTTATAATGATTTGTTCAATTTTTTAATCTTTTAATTCATTTATTAATCAATATAAGTGTTAATCGAAATACAGTAAAAAATTATATAAATCATTTAAATAGTTAAAATCGGCTGAACGATTAGCGCAATTGACTTGGTAATGCATATTATTACATTTCCTAATGACATTAGCATTTATGTATCACAGAGCGTTTGCTATATTTTGCGTAATTAAATCGATAATATGAAATTTAAAGATTGCAAATGGCACTTTCTATGACAATAATCACAAAAAACTTATGTATGACTTAAATTTATTATACTTTATTTATTTGATTTTGAAGTTTTCATCTCCACGTTTACAGAATTAAATATTTGAATTTTCAAATTCAAAAGCACTCGGTATTCAAGTTTTAATTTTTTTAGAATATATCTTCAAGAGCATCTATTAATAGACTCTCGAAACTTACGTGTTCGATTTGTTCAGAAAAAGTCTATCTATTGGAACGCTATATTGCTGATGATAAATTATATCACCGTAAATGTTATCGCACTCATCAAATCAAAAATATTGATAGTGAACCGGAAGTTATAGGGGATTATTTGAATATTTATGGGGAAATTAATCCTAAATTAAATTCAAATATTTACATCCATCCAATACAAAACTTTAATTCAGACGATCAACTGGTTAATGTTCAGACTTCAAGTCCTGTAAATTTTGTTGAGGAGTCCGACATAGAGGATTGTGAATACCTCTCTGAATCTCTTTCATCTTATGATAATAGTGAACGTCTGTCTTATTATGATTCCGATGAGAATAATTCAATCGATAACCACAATGATGATGAATTGGAATATTTGGTAGATGAAGGGTTTATGAACGATGTTTCAAAGCAAGAAGAAATTCGCAATGAGAATAATCCTGATAATATCAATATTATAGAAGAAGAAAGTGAAATTAATTTGGTCGATACAGAAATAACTATCGATCCTAAAGAAAGTTTGGACAAAGAGAAAATTATAAGTCACATAGATGAATTACTTGAGCAGAATTCAAATTCCATAGAAACGATAGGAGTTACAGACAGAAAAGTTCAAATTAATATTTCAATAATCGATAAAATTGAATATAAAGAAGAGGCGATTAGTGATTTAAGGATGATTAATAGTGAACAGGAATTGAAAGAAAAATCCGAAGAACAGAAACTAGGATTTGATTCCAAAAATAGTCAACTGACGGAAATTTATCACAAAATCGATTCAAATATTGGTGAACCAGTTACAACTGAACCTGAAACAAGAACTGTTCGGCTTCGCAGTCAGGAAAATTTAGTTGTTAGCATTAATGAAATTTCACCGAATAAACCTGTCAAACAGCGACTTTATGTAAAGAAACGTGATAAAAAGTTACCCTATTCTACATTCTTTGAAGTTCCCCATAACAAATTTGCTCAAACACAATCTCAGAATCCAAATAAAACTACTTGTACAATACCGGAATTTAAAACCGAAGAAATCCCTAATAAATTTCAGAATAAAGGCCCAGAAAATTCCCCCGAGAATCAGAAAGTATCAGACGCGCCTACTGTTTCTGACCAATCTAAAAAGCTCATTAAAATTATTGATAGCGCCGAGATAGAATACGAATCAGATGTGTCAAGTATTGAAGATGAAGAATATGATTCCATAAAACCGCGAATCACCAGGAATTCTATTTGGCGCAAACCTATTATCAGTTCTACCGTAACTAAAATGCATAAAAATACCCGTGTTCCTATCGAGGGAAAGTTTAGAGATTATGCTGAATTCAAAGAGCGACTAGAAGAATTGAATACGAAACAATCAGATATTGAAATTAAAGCTAGAAATATTCAACAAAAACTATGGAAAGGTAATTTCATTGGTTATTAATAAGTTCTTAATATTATTAAATCAATTATAATCAATTATAATCTATATGATAATATTAATTTTCTTGATCTTCATTCTTTCAGATTATTGATCGATATGTTATATAGAAAACAAAACTATTATCTATAATCTAAAATAATGGAGATAAATAAAACAATAAATAGCCAATCAACTTGAAAAAGAATAATTGTTTTAATTATATTGACTTGCATAATTAATTAATTGAATTAATTTTAAAATTATTCATATTGATTATAATTTAAAAAATTATATACTTGTCAAATCTCGGTATAACAAATACCGAAGTAGCGAAATTTCCAATATAACGAATCTATAAATTTTCAGGTAATTATTAAAACTATAAATATTCTATGTCAAATTGAAATCAAAAAAAAAGTCAAAGGTATGGAATTATTTTACTCCACAACAAAATATTAATTCGAAGCAAGCAAAATGTAATGAATATGGTGCAAGGTTATCCAATACGGGTGGATTTACATTGGCGATGACCAGACATTTAAATGTTCAGCATGGAATAAGTCTAAAAAATAACGATACCGAAAAATCACAAGATGAAGATATAAGTAAAAATTCTATGGCAGATATGGTGGGAAAGGTTTTGAGAATATGTTGTTATGTCGAAGACACAGTTTGCGAGTTTAATTCTACTGAATTATTAAACAACTTGAATTTTAATTTGCTCAATAATATTAGCACAGCGCTTAAACCAATAACATTAACAGTAAAGGCTCTAGATCGGGAATATTCTATTTTAGTTTCCTCTGAGTTGGCTATTAATTTTTTGGAAAAAACTAAAAGAATTTAATACTGCAATAGGTTTTGAATTATTGACAAACATATCAAAATGTATTAAAGGTCGTTCAAATCCGAATTTAATGACACTTTTAAAATGTTTAAGGTACACAAATTATACTCCATCAAGAGATGTGTTGCATTTAGCTGGAGATATAATGAAAAGGGTTTTTAGTGCTGGTGTAACTGAATATGAAAATTATACCTAAACTGATTGTGAAATAGTTACACAAACGAGTAATCAAGAAGATAAAGTCCCACCAATGTCAATTGAAAAAGAATTGGATGAAATTTTAAAAAGTGTTTTAGTAGAACCTGTACAAAAAAGAAATTTTAACAAATTGAAGCAAAAGTTCACCTTGTTTAAAAATTGAAGCAAAAGAACATCAAACTTGCAGTATAACGAAGTTTTTGTCTCAGTGCTTTAGAATTTACTTTTAAGCTAACTCAAAACTTTTGTGAAATCAGTTTATTCTTAACTTTTGGTGAAATAATCCATGCTTGTAAGTGATTGCATCACATTTCAGTGATTATAAACTTTCTAAAACATTTTACGTTACATTAATGTCGTGGTTTTTGTGTTTATTAAAATGGAGCAAAAACGACTACAATTCACTGTGAAGAAGAAAGTAAGCATTTTGGAGGAGATGGATGCTGTACAAAAGAAGAGTAAGGTTGCCAAAAAATATAACATCGCTCCTTCAACTATATGCATATTTATTAAAGATAGGAAGAAAATCAAACAGCAAATAAAAGAATATGCAATGGACCAGAAAGAAGATTCGAAAAGCTTTAAACGATAATGCAGATAAAGCTACATACTCGTGGCTTCAAGATGTTTGGTCGCGAAATCTTCCTGTAAGTGTCCAGCAATTGGTAGCTGGAATATCGGACATTATGTTACTATAATTCTGACTCAATAGTACTCTTGTGTATGATTGGCTGTTATAATTCTCCGAATTCGGTATAAGGAATTTTCAGTATAACAAAATATTTTGTTCGGTCCCATGAGCTTCATTATATCAAGATTTGATCTATATATTGATTTAACCTGTATATTGATATTATTCAAATATATATTAAATCTAAATACCAACTTGAATTACATTTTTAACGGTTTTATACTGGTTCAATAAAATATAATTTGTTACTGAAACAAAATAAACTGTTAAATTTGGAGCTTGTCATGTCTATAGATCCATTCAACCACAAATTCTGCAATTCAAAACTGGAGGGATGTTGTGGTAGCAAATACTGTAAACAATTGTCAAATACTCCATCAAATATATTATATGCATTTATCACTATTATCCCAATGGACCGAATTTGAATCCCATAAATCATTTTCATTACCATTTGAATTTTTTAAATATATATCTCAATTTTACAATCACTTATTATTTTATCATAAGTAAAAAAAATCTTCGATAATTATGTTTGTATTTACTATAAATCACACCAAAACCCACTGAGTAATGTTCTGAACCACAATAAATAAGAGCCTCAATAACATAAAATAACTAGAAAATATGTTTGCGTGTCTTAAAAAACAGATAATAAATAAAATCCTTTGCCAATAAGTGGGACGCATGCGGTCCTTTCGATTCAAATCGGTAGCCCTTTGTGAAATTTAAAAAATTTAAAAAAAATCAATTTATTAATATTATATTAATTAAAAAAGTTTCAATTTAAGAATTCAATTCAGAAAATTAATATTTGATTTAACTTTTCAAATGGATTTTCAATACTTTATTGTTAAGTTTAAACATAAGCCTTTGTCGAAACTTAACAATAAAGTATTTTTTTGAAACCGTAATATTTCACAGTATTTATCATAAAATAATTCTTATTCGGTCCTCAGACATTATTATTTTTTTAAAAATAGCCCTACATTCAATTTGGGTTGCACATACCTGATCTATAATATTTACATAATAAAAATCACACAAACTTGCACAGCAATTAATGACCTCAGTTTAAATATAAAAATGGAATTACCGAGTTTTTCCAAGAGATTTTTAATGTTTCCACAACACCAATATATAAGTTTTTTTAGTTCATTTAGTTTTTGGTAACAAGGAATCTTTTTATAAATGATGATGCATCAATTCGCAATCACTGTAGTTAACGAATAACTATAAAACCAGATTATCATTATCATTCATTGTATTTTCTTCTCTTAGATTTGAATTTAAATCACTATAGGCTTTCACTAAGGACTTCTTGAACTTAAGGTGCAAATCTATCAATATATTCACATGTATCTTTAACGTGTTCTGCTTCTAAATTCATGTTGCTTAACAAACTGATTAAATACATTTCAATAAATTGACGCTTCCTAAAAAATTATTAATATTTTAATCTTCTACAATTTCAGTTTTAAAAAAGCCACACAAAAGCAATAAATCCTCACACAACGGAAAATTATAATCTGTTATCAAACATCCAAAAAAATCAAAATTTAACATTAATCAAATACGCCGTTTCCAGTTATGTATTTTGATAAATTTGTTTAACTTTTATTTGAATTTTATAATTTTTCTTGTATTTGTGTTGGATTGTCATTAAGGTGATAATAGTTTAATTCAGAGCTTCTTAAACTTTTGTAATTCACGACCCCATTTATGATTGCGAGTTTCTTGACGACCCCATACAAATATAAAAGAAAAATAAATTTATATTTTTTTTAAATTCCTATAACATCTTCTAATTCTAATTCATAGTAAATGTTATTCAAGTTATTACAATACTCTTAATAGAAATGCAGGTACAAACAATCTTTCCAAACTAGAAGATTTTATGATATATTTATCTACGATAATTGTTATTTTATCTTTATAACAATAATTTTACAAGTTAAAAAACATTTCCTGTTAAATTGTATTTTTATCTCTCGTGACCCCAGAATTTTGCTACGAGACCCTGGTTTAATTGGTAGTAAAATAAAATTAAGAAAATATTTATTAGCTACCTTGTATTAGTTGTTACGATTGGCGAGATTGCGAGACAGTTGGGTATTAGAAAAGAACGTCTCGTTAAATTGTATGAAAAATCGTTTGAAGCTGTAGAAAGATTTAACAATTCTAAGATACTACCAAATTTAGGTGGTCTAGGCTATACCTAGAAGTGGACGAAACCCATGTAATCACTAGGCTTTATAATAGAGAACGTATTTTTAGTGGTGAAAGATGTTGGGTATTAGAGGCAATAGGTAAAATATAGAAAAACGAATGAATGACGTAAAAAAGTGTCTACAGTGTGTGTACAGGTATATGTAGAGAAGCTATTCAAGGTTATAAGATTTTGGATACGATCACAAGCAAAAGAATCACTGTCGTGAATTTGTTTCTATAATCGATCCTCTAATACATACTCAAAACATTAAGAGGCGGTGGAGGTTATTAAAAGATTATTTTCCACATTTTAAAACTTTTAAATTGATAGATGAACATTATAATAATGGGTTGATATTAATGTTATTATTAAATGTTATATTATTATAAAATTTTGTACATGTTATATTAATTTAAATATTAAATTAAAAAACAACTCCTCCCAAAGACGATTAATACCGTTTAATTTGTAAAGGATAACACTTTCCCTTTCTAGAAAGATCCATTAATTTTATTAACCCAGGAACTGTGCAAGTCATAAAATCACACGACTGGGAATGGATTGTAATTTGTTCATCACTGATTGAGATGGTGGAAATTGCTTTATTTTTAAGTTCATATTCTTAATTAGTTACAAAGTTCATTTCAAAATGTATAATAAAAATTTCTATATTTTATGATGTGTAACCTGAAATTTACATTAAAAACTAAATTAATTCTCAAATTATATAAAATTTCCGAAAAAGGAAGATTTAACTTTGCTTTTAATCCCAGCGCCGTACCATGGCAGGTGGAACAAGTGCAATCGCACTGGGCCCTCTATGTTCAAAGGGCCCCCAAATTCACAAATTGTTTCATTCTATCTGGTATGGAATTTTTCCTAACCGAAAAATATTAAACTTCATAAGAAATTTTAAAAAAGAAGAATATAGTCATTATTTTAATAACAATTATATAAGCATTAAATTAATTATTTAATGTTTTAATTTTCTATTGTTAACTATTAAATATTTTAATGTTTATTCTTTATCATGATCCTACGTTGTTTGAATTATATCGTTTTAATATATAACTTTGCAAAAGAACTGGATCAAGTGTTAGGTAATATTTCAGTATTTTAATTTGTTTTTAAAACTGTTTTTGTGACATTTGTTAACCGCAATTTGAAATTTCTGAAAGATTTTATGAAAGCTGGGCACAAAAAAGAGCAAAACAGGCCCGGTAAGCAGCAAATTTAATTAGTCTTGTTGGATCATTAGATAAATTTTTAAAGCGACGAGAAAGTTCATCAATTTCAGTTACTAATTTAATTGAAATGTGTTTCAAATAGCACATCACAAATTGAAAATAATAATGTGATTGAAAATGAGCCTAAACTTTTACTTTTTAAAAATTTTTTACAAGGGGCTTTTAAAAGTTACCATGTGGCGTTGTTTAATCCTTTGGGCTCAGAAATTGGATTTATCTCTGGTCATTAAAAATATTTCGTTCACTTTTCATCTTTCTTCTATATCTCTCCTAGGTTATCTATCTCGGAAAAAATAGTTCTTTCAAGAGAAAGATTATTTTTTGATGGAGATTTGCTGAAAGTATGAAGTTTATTTCGAATAATTTACAATTTAAAATTGATTTACCACATTAATAACTTGAAAACAAAAAATATCAGATAGTAATATATGAGTTAAACTCTTTATACTTTTGACCATTGGTCTATTAGAGTTATTATCAATTTCCATTTTATTCGTTTCAGATGATAATTATATATTTTTATTTCTTTATCTAAAATTTTGGCAGTTGTATCTGTGCTTTAATATACTGATCTATAGGCAAAAATGAAGATTAAAATATATTTTTGAGTTTTTTTATTTTTCATTTAAAATTTTATTTTAATTTAATAATTTTAAAGTTGATTTTTCATTTATTTTTATTCTGACGAAATTACAAATTTTGATCTTGACCGAAATAAAATTAAGGAAAAATCATCTATAATAGAAAACAGTCAAAATTGACCAAAAAAATTTAAAATCTTAAATTGGTTAATGAAATATTGACTTTATTAGAATAAGATTTTTACCAAAATTTAAGTATTAATCATAAAATTTTTATATATTAATTATCTCGATTTGTAATAAATGTAGTCATAAGTAGTGCAACTAACATTCATTTTTTATAAATACATACATTTTATATTTGACAGCTCAATTCTTGCTTTTTACTATATATAAGAAATCTAAATGCAATTTATTTAATTGCTGAAATTTTGAATTTTGTTTTGAAATATCATAATACCTAAAAGCTTCTACAAATAATTTTTATAGGTGCATTATGGAGATTTATCGATGAATTTTCACAGATTTATCCAATATGTTAACCCTTTCGCTACTCATGGTACGTATATGTACCACTGAGCTTAATTAGGTTAAGTTTGGTTTATACGAGTACCATTTAATTTTCTAATACGTAAACGTAGTGTTCGCTTCTGCGTTGACGCAACATTTTATGATACCTTTAAATTTATTCACATAACTCAAGCGCATTTAGGCATATTTTGTGTCTTTTTATTCAGTATTTTCATGTGCCCTAGGAAAAATACTTCACGAAAAGGTTAAATAATAATTAATTTGCGACAAATAATAATTAACTAGTAGCTTTACTCATACTTACTCTATAATGATTCTCTTTTCTATACTTATTTTCTTACGATATCCTTGATTATATTTTATAATAGTAAGCAAAATTCAATCTAATATTTTTATTACATCTTCTAAAAACGATTGCCGTTGTTAAACTTTATCATAGGTTATCAAACCTACTCAAGTTTTATATATCCAATTTTCTTATCGTTTGCCTACAACTTAGAAATAATTATTAAACAATACCTATATCTCTTTTCTCTATTTTTTTTGAGTCCATCACATATAAAAGTCGAATTTAATTTCATTTCTGAAAAAATGCTTCAATTATTTTTGAATAATTGTGATGCTTTCTCACGGAATTTTTAAAATATCTATTTACTTTTTAAACTGGATTAAGCCCATGGTAAAATTTGTTGTAATGTTTACTAAAATTGTATGTGACTGTTATTTAATATGTTCGATTTTGTTTTTATTATTTTTTTAGTTTGTACCATCTATAATTAATATACTACTGTTAAATACATTTGGGTATAAGTTGTATTATATTTGTCATTTATAATTTATTTAACTATGATATTTTTGTTTCACACAATGCATTGTTTTTTTTAATAATACAAGCAATATGATAAGTACAACGATAATTAAATGAACACAATCTCTCGTATTTACGTGACTTGTGCAAATGATTATGCGCAGTGACTCAATCAGATTGTGTTCAATTAATTCCATTTACTATTTTCGGCTATTCTTTTGTTCTGAATGCTATATTTTACATTCACAGCTACGTTACAATGTTACAAATTTCTCACGGGAAATAATTTCAAGTAAAATTCTTCATTTCAATGTTGATTTGAAGATGTTCTGCAACTTATTCTTCTTTACAAATTATATTCAGGCGAGTACATTGAAACCCATTTTCTATAAGTTAGAAATTTAGTGAATATGTTAATAGAAAAAGAACTTGAATATCTTTCAAAATCCAATATTCTTTAAAATCTTCATAAAGATGAAATTCCTTTTTTTTGAAAAACGATTCCAGAATAATATGAAAATTTTAAATTTATATTTGAAAAAGTTTTCAATAATTTGTTATCATCATTAATAATATTTTACTAGATTAATTTAACTTACATAATACTCATTGAATAATCAATGGATTATTCATGTTCGTGTAAATATACCGACATATTAGAACTGTTAGACTTTTTTCCATGAAACATTTCATCTATTGTTAGTAGCTGCTTTTCATTGATCGAAAAGAAAACTTGTTTAGGATTAAACATTTTTACGCAAGAGAAATAAAATATTCTAATGACCATCAACCTTTACTTTGATTGTTTATAAATAAATTATTTTAGGATTTCAAATGGAATTAAATTCAACAAAATACTTTCATAAAAACCTATCAGTCTTAAAACTTAAGCCCGAGTTACTATAATTTCTTATATAAAATTTAAAACAAAATTGGATTTTCTATGAAGTGTTGAATTGATGATAATTGAGTGATGAAAAAAAATCTTGTTATTAAATTCTTTATTGAAATGTAATAAAGGGGTTTGAAGAAGTTTGACAAATGTTGATATGGGGAATGTGGGATATAAACTAAATTGACGTCAACAATGCTAATTTTTAAAATAAATTTAATAAAATAAATAGGAAACCCAATTTAACAAATAAAAATATCAATAGAAAAATAGAAATTGAATAAATTTGTTTATTTTCTAAACTTATATTTATATTATTATAAGAACTACTTTTGGTTTTCATCTCTGACTTCATTTTAATATTTGACTATGTATCCACTAAAGATATCGATGTTTTATTGATATTCACAAATTTTCGGCACAGAATTTTACAAGTGAAAAAAAATTTACCAATATTAAAAATATTAGTCATTTAATTTATTTAATTCATTAAATAATATTATATTTAAAATTTAAAATGTTTAAAAACATTTAAAATAAAAAAATATTTTAAATAACTTATTTTCACTTTTTATTAAATCAAGAATAGATAAACCAAACTGTCTTCAGCTGTCAGGTCCGGTGCCAGAGTATTTGGCAGCTTGGTGGAACCTGTCGCATTGCGCCCTACGCCCAATGTAACTAATTATTTAATTTATATTAACTTTGATTTCGAATCCCTCAATTTTTTTTAAAATTTTTAAAGTGATATCAGATAGAGAATTTAAAGATAGGAATATTGACTTAAATTTTTTTGAAAATATAAAACTTGATAAAGACACATCCGTCAATTTTTTGAAAATTATTCAATTATTTAATTTAATTTTCAATATTTATATTATATTTACACGCCAGATTTTGATTTATAAATGAAGGATTTCTCTGAGGTCTGTATCATAGGTAAGTAAGTAAATATTTTGAAAATGCAAGCCAGTCCTATAAAATGTTGGTAGTTTGTAAGGAGGGGGGGGGTAAAAATTGTTTGACATAATTATATTAAAGGGTCGCTGGAAGTTTGACAGTGGTTGATAAGTGGGAGGGAGAATAAAAATTAGTAACATAATTAATGGACGTCCCCTAATCAGAAAATTTATGTTTTAACATAAATTAGTGATTCAAAATGTGCAAAATTAACTTTTCTCTCATCTTAAGCACCTCAAAGAATTGTAGGTTAAGTTACCTTTTTTGATTTCGTGTTCTTTGGCTACTTTATCTTCAGTTTTCTATTTGGTTTTCGAATTGATTTTAATTTGAAATTTCAGTCACAGTTTATGTACTGCCTCAATTCCAAAAAATTCCGATTTGACAAAAAAATATTATTAAGCTTGATAAAAAAATCAATTAATTTTTAAAGACAAGTAAACTTAAAATCATTGTAAAATCATACATCACATCTTCTATCATCGTATCATTTTTCAAGTTTCTAATATAAATCATATTTTTTGGAACCGAAAGAGTATATGATCAATAATAGTAAAATTTATATTAATTTAATAATAATAATAATTATACATTGTTAAATTTTCCATTTCCTGTTATTTAACTAGTCAATGCCTAGTGATTGTACAAGATATCAAAATATTACAAATATAAAACGTTCATATTTTGAATTAATAATTAATGTTAATATTAATTTTGCTAAATGTAACAATCACTTAGAAAATGTGGATACATCACTATACGATTCTCTCCTTGTGAAATGGCTTAATTTAGTTGAAGAAAAGGACAGAATATTTTATGAGGAAAATGCATTATATTCATGGTAAATTGATGCTATTTTGTCAAATGTTAATTATTAATTTTTCTACAATTATGATTTATAACTGTTTGCTCCCTTTCTAAACTTGTATTATTTCTAATTTATGATTTTATTTTATAATTTCAATTTTTATTAAAAAAACACAATATCTATCATGCACTATTTATTGATTATGTATTTTAAAAATCAGATAGATATGAGCTTTTCAAATATAGGAAAACTTTTATAATTGTAGGTTATAGAATCAGTTCATTAATTATCATGACAACCATAAAAGTAGCTCGTTTTAAGATAAAGTATTAATTATATTTGACCTATATAATTAATTTTTTGGTTTAGTTTATTTGACCCTGAATGTCATTAAATTAAGCAAGTCAATTTAATGACATTCATGGTAAAATAAACTAAATCAAAATAGAAATAAATTGAATAAGTTTATTGATGTTAATTAAAGAGCCCGAATGGCAAAATGGCAATAAATCAAATTAATTGCTGTTTGAAGAAGATTCGTTTATATCAAGGGTACTCAGGGTTGTCGTAGGACAATATTTCACAACTTAAGATTATAATGACCTCGGATTGATTGCTCTGAGCCAATGGATTCATTCGTATTAAATCTGTATTAAATTTCTTTTGTCTTCCATTAAAATGGAAAATCACATAAGATAGGTGCAAAAATTATTCTATCTTCCATCGAATTATGTATAAAAAAATTCCGGTTGTATTTTAAAGTGTGTTTCACTTAATAATATTATATTGCCACAAAATATTGATAAAATGGAAAAAGATGTTTACAATACAGAAGTGAAGGTCAATGTATTTAACTACATTTAATGTATTTTGTTTTAAAATAAAGTTTCAAATATTCAATGCGAATTCAAATGGCATTGTTGATAAATTGTTTTGCGATACTTTGTAAATGTTATTGTAAAGTCAGAATGAAAATAAATGAAATATCATCAAAAAAGAAAACAAATTAAAAGTGACAAAAATAATATAAGATTTTACTGAAGGAAAAAGTTGAAATGAAATTCAATTGGAATTGAATGTTGTTTAATGCCAAGAAAGTTCCTTTTTGGCTACAATAAAATCTTGGTTTTAAAAATTTAAAGTTGGAAGAACCTCTGATGTAAATCTGGAAATGCTAGGAAACTCTGTGTGATTAGCAATAAAATAACAAAAAAAGATTGAAGAAATCACACACGCTGAAATAAGGATCATATCTAGGGAGGTGACATTGTGTTTTAATGTCAGCAGAAGTACCCTCTTGAAATTGTCGATATCTTCTAATCGCTGATGTTCTTACTTGTCGATTGGAGTATTGTAGAGAGAATTTTAAAACTTTTCAGTGTCAGAGACTATCCGCTGCATACTATTATCATGAATAATGGGACACCACGCTCGCTATCTCCATTTTACAAAAAACAGGAAATTGAGATGGAAACACCAGTAATTCAGGGTTGTGGTCTTAATGTGCTCCAGCATTTCCCTTGAGCTTGGACTCCTGCTATTTATCACCAAAGTAGATTTGCAAAATACACTCACTAAATTTCTTATCGGAAAAACTATATTTTAACTAACCACACGCAGACCAAAATGTGTTAATGTTTTTGGAAATTAAACTGAAAAATGAAAACCTTATATGGTAACTCTGAAACCACTCGCATAATATTTCAATAAATAAATGTTTAAACCATGCTTTAACGGCTTATTTAAATTACAAAATGCTTCTTCACATTTGATTTTTTTATTTAATCGTTTATGTAGCCAAACCTTTTTGTTTTCTATTAAATAGTAGTTATTGCTAGGCAGAGAAATACGAGAAAATCTTCTCAAATTAAATAATCAAATTATAAATATAAAGTTTGACATTATTATGGCCATGCTTAACTCAGTCTCGATGAAAATTGTCCTTTACTACTAATTCAGACAAAATTCACTATTCAGTGAAATTCACTATTTTAGAAGCTGTTATTGAGTCGTTTGGATACTTCGATAGATCATAACGAATAATGCCAAGTTGTCATTAATCTTATACCATTTGGCAAGTACTAAACTGACACTGATTTACAAATAAGATTTATTGAAAAAATGAACTATTATTTATCTTGTGAACTTTGAAAATAAAATTCCGACAAAAACAAGTTCAGGGAATATTTCGAATGTGAAACTTTTCATGTTATTTTCTACAGTACGTATATTTGGCTTCATTAATAAGGTTCAGTATTAGCATATGAAGCAGGCGATTATTAGATAAAGTAAATTAAAAATGGAACCTAATACTTTAATTTTATTTAATTGATTAATATTATGCAGAACTTATGCAGTGATATCTTCCCCGGGTTAGGGAAACAACTTTGCAATTCATCATATGGTAAGAATTGTTTTGCAGATGAAATTTGATATTGAAGATGTAGTCTAAAACGGTCTGATCCAAATTTTTCTTTTTATTGTTTTTGGAGTAAACCTATTTTCATCCACGGTAAAAGGATACTGATAATTTTTCGATATCTTGTCAAAGGTTATATGCCAATATTCAGTCAATGAGCACAGTGTATTTAAAAAGTTCACACTTATCATTTAAACTCCCATAGATTGAATTATGAAATTTTTTACCCTTTAATTTAATTGCTAATAAAATTCTTTAAAATGTAAAGCGCAAAGGAAAAACTTTTCAAAATGTTCCTCTGGGTCAAAATACATTTAGAATACACGTAGTGTTTGTATAATCAAATCAAAAATTTGTTGATTGAAGTACAATTTACTGATCTGTAGTAAAATATGGAGCAGTGGGCGCACTTTAAGTTTTGTACCGCAAAACATTTCCCTCTATAAACGCGAATCTTTCGAAAACAATACCACTTTCTTGAATTTCGTTGTGAATGTTTAGAATCTTGTTTAAGTTCGCGACATGGCATATTTCACGAGGTTCAATGATAATTTATGGATGTCATGCTATAATAATGAACAAATAGTTACTGCAATAAAGATCATTCTTTATTGATATTGAAATTTATTAAAATTTCATCTTCCGGTTGGTGCCAACTAATATGTTGTTATAATGTGCCAGTGGAATAAATTAGAAATCACCAAAAATACTTTATTTTTTGAAATGTAATTTCATTGTATCATTTCTAAAATTATTTAGGATAAAGGATTTGAAACTTCAAGAAATGAAGTCAAAATTAGAAACACAAATTCGCTTGCTACCATCAAGTAAAACCTGCATGATAATACATTCATAAATTATAAGATGCGTTTGATTTTAGCCGCCAATTCTAACGATCCAAATCTTATTGAAAAAGAAAAAGAATTGGTTGCTAAATTAATCGATACAGTTAATAAAAGGGCAGAATTGGTTGATGCAATGCACGAGGAAAATATTCGTAGACTGGAAATAATTAAAAGTCGTGATGAAGCATTAGATAATGTTGCTTCTTCTAGTCAAGGTGATATTTTCTGAATCAAAATCTTTATAATCGATTTTTATTGATTTCTTGGCGCAGATTTAAGTACAAACAAATAAAAATTCCATTTTTTTCATAAATATAAGAAAACCCCAATCCAACTTTTATTAAACTACAACATATTTCGACAGACTCACGGTCATCATCAGGTAGAATTGAAATTTAAACTGTAGATTTAAATTGCTTTTTTTCAAACAAACTAATACATTAATTTTTTATTTTCAAAATATATTCTGTTAAAAAATTATAATCTCTGTTTTCTAAAACTCACATTTTAAAAATTTATATAAAATTCGAAATTTTAACAAGATTTAAATAAATTTTTAATAATATATTTTTACATTATCAGATAAGTAAATAATAAAATAAGCTCCTGTTGCAAATTAATTATTATATTGATGAAATATTTGATAATCGAAAATATTTTTCATTAAAATAATAATTACTTTGCAGCAAAAGCTTATTTTATTATTTAATAAAAGGAATATTCACTTATCTGATATTTTAATTTATGCTGCTACCGTTTGATATTTTTACATTCATACGCTTAAAATATTTTGCATTTATTTTCATCATGTAGCACTTCAAATAATTCAAAAATAATAACACAAAATTGTGTCCTATAATAATAATCAATTCTTTTAGTTGATAATGATGAAGAACTTGAGAAAGAACGAATGCAAATGAATAGCGGAAATTGCAAAAGGAATGCGAAACGACATTCAAATTATCTATAGGTGTCAACAAATAGCAACCTTTGAAAGGGAGAGAGGAATAAATTATAGGGACTTTGATAAGAAACTATATAAGCTGAGAAACAGTATCACAGGGATTAAAGAGAGCGAAAAAAGAAACTAAAGTAGCCAGCCAAGTAACCAGTACATCGAAGAAGTTCGATTAAAGAAGTCCTGCAATAATTAATTTGGACTTTCACCACACCGCGTCAAAATTCTTAGGATTTTTTAAAAAATATGTAACATTGTATAAATTTGAAAATTAATTACATTTCTATTATTTTGGATTTTGTAGGGTTTATTTCTTACTAAAATGCCGACTAATAACAAAATTTCTATATTTTATCATACGTGAAAACGCAAATCAATAATTCAACTCTTAAAACTTTATAACTTTAAAAAATCACTTTCTTTGCAGCTATTAAAAAAATGGCTGAAATTCATTGATTTTTCACTAAAAATAAATTCCAATAAATTGATTTACGTATCAACTTGCATTATAGCGGAATTTATCTCAGCGTGGCTTAGTGTATTATTAGTGTATTGATCTATATGCTGTAGACACGCGCACGCACACACCTAGATATGAGCATCATGGTAATTGCATATACCAAACCACGTTGAGACAAATCACCTATAATATAAAACAAAAATCAATAAATTTATAACATATAAACACACAAACTAACTCACCTTGAGGTTGTATGTAAAAGAGTCACTGAGACAAACCCTACACTATAGAAAATCAAAACGTGATAGAGAAATAAAATAATGCACATTAACACAGCCCATAATAAAACATGCATGTAAAATTTTTACATGTAGCCATCAGAAGTTGAAAAAACTTCTATAATAAATTAATTTATAGACATTTTTCAGATATTTTTAGAAAAAAAAATGGCGGAAAAATTTTTAATTTAAATTTTGAGTATTTTGCTAGGAAATTTCGAGTAAATGAGGATGTATCTTCATATGATTTACCCTTAAAACTAAAATTAATTCAATATTTCAGACATTTCTGTCGAAAATAAACAAAACCTGAAATCCGAAAAAAAGCATAAATTGTAAATTATATTAGTAAGTTTTAAAAAATAATCATAAACCCAATTATTATTTTGCGTACGTATTCGAAGATTTTTTTCAAAAGATGCATAAAAATATAATTATTTAATGCAATTAATAATATTTATAACTTCAAAAATAATTTAACTCTTTTTTTTTGAATAATTTCCGAAAAATAAGTTATCACAAAATAAATCATTTCCTAAATATTTATAATCATTGTTAATAATAATATACATGAACTTGTAGATCAAAAGTTATAATTATAAGTTTGAATAATGATTTAATTTCCTTGTAAAATCATAATTCAACTCTTAAAACTTTATAACTTTAAAAAATCACTTACTCTGCAGCCATTTCAGAAATGGCTGAAATCCATTAAATTTTCACAAAAAATAAATTCCAATAAGTCGATTTACGTTTCAATTTGCATTATAGCAGAATTTATCTGAACTTCACCTTGGTGTATAAACTATGCCACAACAAATAAAGACTAAAAATCACGGTTAATATTTATTCGGAATTTAAGAAATTACATTGGAAATTGTTTTTCGAGTTACAAACCATTTTTCATTTTAAATTACAGATCCATATTATAATTATATTTATCCATTATCTGTAAAAACACAACAATAACGTCCAAAATATATTCCAAATAAATTCAATAAGCTTTTGGTTGACTTAGTTTTGAGAATTTACTCATTCAATCGGAACTTTCGATAGTAAGAAATAACTTGCCTGATTTGTGAGATTTGGAATGACATTTGTATTGATGGAAAACAAATGCTTAATTTATTGGGACTTGAATACTGGCAGTTGCCTTGATAATATTTACTGGGAATCTATCGATTTATTATAAGCTTCTCGGAAGATAGGATCTGAATTTGAATAGGCTGAAACTAGTATGAAGCAAAGCAGTAATTTCCATGATTGAATGTCTATGTCGAAAATTATCAAAGAATGAATGATTATATTTAATAACTTTTGACAACGATGTGGAGATCTAATTGAAATAATGTTATAATATTCAAACAAAAATAAATATTTATTATTTTTAATTACGCATATGTAATTTAATTAAAATTTAATAAAAGTAATTAAAAATCAAATGTTGCAGGCACCATAATTATTATTTACATATTATACTTATTAAATATTAAATTAATTTAAGTAAACTTGATCCTTATAAGTACTACAAATACAAATTGCAATCCATATTGCAGGAATAACAACAAATCAACAGTGCATGATATTATTATTTATTATATCCTATCGGTAATGTGAGATAATCAACTATTAAACTGTTATTTAAATATTGCATATAAAAACGAGTTAAAGATTATTTTCCTTGAATTTGTTTAAAAGGTTTCCTCAATATCATGATAAGTAGGAATTTATTACAATTTCGAGATGCGCTTTAACATCTGGTTCAGAAAAGTCAGCAAAAAGAGGTTCAGCATTTATAATGTTATAGAAAGAAACTAATGCTGAAATTTTACTTTTATCTGGTAAGAGAAATGCTTGGTAAAAATTAAATTCAGAGCACCAGAAGTAATGCATTAAGGTCTTAGGTAAAACTTTACATGTTATCTAGGAATGGATTTTAGTAGTTCGATTGTCGATGATGCATGTTGGTACAAATGGCATTCACATCCTCTGCTACAGCAGCGTCATTACATGGATAATATTTAGTTTTTGTTCACCTTTGATGGTTTTTTGAATCTTTTCATTTCAACTTTGGTTTTTTGGAAAATAAATTATATATAAAATCGATAATTGATTTTGTTACAAACTAGTAATTCTGAATCTGCATTGACCTTGATTATTATCTGAATATGAATTGAATTTATCACATAAATCTATTATTGATATTTTCAGACAATTGTTCAATGAATCAGCAATCAAAGCACGAAAAAAATCATAAAAAGTTTTGGAAACGCAAGACTTCGTTGTTGTAAACGTAAATCCGGTTTTACTGATAGCTTTTACACAAATTTTACTAATGATGATATTGTCACGCAATGACATGATTTAATTTTGTTGAGATGTATTATTATTATTATTTTCTAATGAAATTTCTCTGAACATTTATTTCCATTTGCGATTTCTGCTGCAGTTTAGTTCATTCCCAAATTTTGTAAATTGATTCTTTCAGAGATACTGTAAAAATAAATTAGTGGCTCCTTTCCAAATTTACAGTCCAGTTCATTCGTTCCAGAAGTGTAAATGGCGGGTAACGAAACCATTTAATGCTGAATAGTCCTGCATTCTAAATGTCTGGAGATTATTTTACAATTAAAATTATTTAAAAAAATAAATGGAAACCAAATTAAATAGATATGTGAAATTTAATGATAAGCGATTTAATGAAAAATACGCTATAAAACATGACATGAGTTTGACAAAAGTCAATAAATGGTTAATTTTTATAATAGCACGAAAAGTTTCCCGATCAAAGATATTACATTTTTTGTAGTACTTAATCATCTTAACTCTTAGGTTAATATTTCTAGAGAAAATCTCCGTGTTTTCAATTCAGGTTCACAGTAAACAGTTTATTTTTTCACATGCCACTTATTTAAACTACATTTTCATCAAAATATGTTGATTTTTAAAGTCCTAATTCATTTAGTTAAATTTTAACTAATTTAGTCATCGGTATTTCTTCTGATAGCTCTGAATTCTCAATGATTTTGTTTCAAGCAATAGAAAACATTCGAAAATTTATAAGAAAATTCAAAAATAAAAGCCATACTGTCAAAAATATAAATTTCAAATAAATATAAAATAATTGATACAGATCAAATCAATTATACAGAAAACATAATTGATAGAAACAATAAAATTTGTCTACTTTTTATTCGAATCTAACATAATTAAAAAAACTTTTAAAAATAAGTGAATGATTCATAAGCTTGATTCACCTTCCTCAATTCCCAAATCTGAATCGATAGACGCGTTTATTCCCGCTTTTCCCGTTTGAAGTCTCTGATAATCTTCAATTATATTTAAAATATTTATTTCCGCTTCATGAAATTCCTCTTCTTCCATTCCTTCTTCTAAAAACCAATGCAAATATGCTCGTCTTTTATACATGTAGGAAAAGTCTTCTTGAATTTTCACGAAGCTATTATGAATTGCCGTAGTGTTGCCAACAAATGTGATGGCTTTTCTGAATCCTGCCGGTGGAATGTCGCATAAAATTGTTTTAACATTATTTGGAACCCATTCGGCAAAATACGCACTGTTTTTATTTTGAAACTGTATCACTTCACCATCAATGTCTCGGATTGAAAATTTACCTCTGAAAATTGCTGCAGCTGTTAAAAATCGTCCTCTTCTTGGGTCGCAAACTGTCATTTGATTCTGGCAATTAAACGCATCCTGGACGATTTCATGAATTGAATACGTTTTGTAAGATTTATTAAATCGTGAGCAGAGAGGTGCGTGGGAGGTCACGAAGAAATGGAATCTAGGAAACGGAACAAGATTTGTTGCTAATTTTCTCAAATCGGCATTCAATTGACCAGCAAATCGAATGCTTGTTGTAACGCCTGACATTGAATTACTTATTAAATGATTATAATCCGCATATAAGGGATGCTCAAGCTTCAAAATCTTATCGCAAATGTTATACAATGCTTCGTTATCCATTATGTAAGTTCCGTGGCACATAGATATTAAATTGTTGCTGGTCAAAAGTGTATTGTAAGGTTCAACGACAGCATCAGATAACTTGAATGAAAATTAAAAATTGAGATATTTATAATTTAATTATAATTATATTATTAAAATATATTAATTAATTTTAAAGTGTCAATTAATCTTTGACTACTCAATCGAGTTTCAGCTTAACATTTTGCCAGGGAATCAACCAATAAATTGCTCACCCAGCTAATTGGAGATAATAAAGTGTATAGTTATTTATTTTACAAATCAGTTAATATATGGACTCCTCTGGCCCCTTTTAATAAATAAAATAACTAAAACTCAACACTTTATACGTTTATAGATTTCTAACACAAACTGTCATTTGATTTGTAGTTTTCTTTCAAAAATTAATTTATTTAACGTGAATGCAGATATAACCTAATAGGTGATGATGGCCTTGTCTGAATTTTTTTCTCTTGCTTTACTGACTAGCTTCGCTTTAAATAAATGTCTTCGAGTACTTTTTTGACTAACTGGCAATTCTTCAAGTATTCAATTTGCTCAGCAAGCTCTTTGGGTAATTGATTCTGAGTTATTTTAATTGTTTTATTTACTTCTCGGGCTTTTTTCACTGCTCGGATTTCCCACTAGGGGATTAATTAATTTATTTGATTTTTGCTTATAACATTCCCTAAAAACATCTTACTAAATTTTTATTATTATTTTTGGTTCGTCCCCTGATTTGGCATACAACATTACTTGTTTCCCGATCAATATTAATTTTAAAATTTTAACTAATTTTATGTACTTTAATTTCTTTTAATCATTTTGATTTTCCGTGTCCTCATTTTATTTCCTTCACTATATATAAAGCCCAACAAAAGATTAATGGGAAACGATAGTATATAAGGAGCAATCAACTAACATGGAGATCAGTGTTCGAAGAGATAAACTTTGCATTTTAAAGTGAAATAAATTGGTTGGGTTATTTTAGATATCGGTGTTATTGTAATAACAATTATCAATTATTAGTAATGATTTCAACGAACTCCAATGACGAAAAAAATTTATTGATTATCATAATTGATTACAACGATGATATTGATTTCAACACACTTCAAGTGCTTTGGTGCTTATAACAACCTTTCGGGAGGAATAACACAATAACAATACTCAGATCACACGACCACTTGACTGCTGCTGGTGACGAGTAATCTTTCACAATTAATTTGGTTGCTTTCTTGGCTTGATTTTAGATTTTAAACTACTTATAATTAATATATAAATTTCTACCAATTAAAATTTTCAGAAATCAGATTCCCTCTTGTATCACAATAATTTATTTCCCCCTCTCTTTGCTTGCATTATACTAGCATGTGTCTAGAGTCTATACTTATCCATCTAATGGCATTAATAATAATGCTTTCACTTTTCAACCAGTTTCATTGGGCATTCTGCAATCTCTGACAGTTGTCAAGAGAAACATATTTTTGATGATGCCATTTCTCGGTTTCTCAATATCCTTTTTTCTCTATCTTTAATAGGCTTTCGAGATAGCAAAATAATTTTTTGTTTTCTTCTTTTGAACTTGCACTTGTTAATTATGAATGACCTTCTTAATTTCAATTATTTGCTTTTATTGATTTTTTTCTGATTTCTTCTCATTTTTCAATATCTTTTTTCCACTATTATTTTACTGAGTTTCAGAACAACACCTCATTCATTTATCATCATTACCCCAAATCATTTTACGCATTTAATTATTATTTCTGTTTTTTTATATAGAAGACGACGAGGAAATTTTTAGATTACAGAAATAGAATCGATTGTGTTTTAATTTAAAAGGGTGTTTAATCATTTGTACAATCGCAGTTAGATTGAATAATTTGAAAATAAAGATTATTTTCCTATTGACAAATCTTTAATAATCCCAACAGAGAAATGTCATAAAATGCTTGAAACATCCTCAGATTTTATATTTTTATGATTAAAAACGTCCGCATTAGATTTGTGCTGCATAAATGTTTTACAGTGTTCAAAAATTGTATGAGAAAAAGAAACAAAAAAATTAGCTTCAAATTTATGATCAGGACGAAGAAATTAAATCTTAGAAAATCTTTACTATTTATACCTACATAAGCTCACAGTTCTCCCAAACTAATTTCAAGTGATTTTTACGGTCCCTTCTTGTTTTATATTTGATCTTTGATTCTAGTACGCCAACATTTGATTTTTTCACCTGGTGGTACAGTATCAATAAAATTTTGAAGCCGCTCGTGTAGTGTACATGTGTTTGTAATTTGTTTTTATTACCAAAATTATTTTCTGCTTTTCGATAGCATATGCACATAATTTATGCGATCGCCCATAATTTCTGTCCTTGGAGATCATCTATTAAGAACGTCCTATAAGAAGGAAGGAGTCTTTGCTAAAGGAACAAGTGGGAACAATATGGAGGTACAGAAAGGGACAAGGTGGAAGGGATCCAAAATTGCTAATTTTTGGAAGGACGTCTATAATAAATGATCCGTTGTTTCAAGTAGATGCATATTTTATTTATGCATAAATTCATGTAAGCATAAAACGATAATTCCTTGGTAGTAGTATAAATTTATATATCAGATAAGTGAATAAAAAAATAATCCCTTGCAGCGAAGTAATAATCGAAACTTTTTTCAAAAATATAATTATTACTTCGATGCAAGGGCTTATTTTGTTATTCACTTATCTGATAAATTCATTATATTTTTTATTAGACCCTATTTTGTGTGCTTTAGTTGATACACGATAAATTCATATCTGTGCTGGCTAATCTAACTAAGTCTTATTTATACAGAAATCGTGTTATAGGATTGTGTCGCAGTTTTGCACCGCTAAAAAATTTTAAAGTTTTATCCATTTAATTCTAACTAACTTTTGGCGATGGAAAAATTGAAAATGTATTTCTTATTCTGTCTGTATATTCATCGAGTACTTTGTATAAAACCAGAGACCCTAAACCTGAACCAGTGCCACCTCCAACAGCATGAAGGATTTGAAAGCCTTGAATACTGTCACAATTTTCTACTTCTTTCCTTATCACTTCCATTGCACTGTCCAATAAATCTGCGCCATCTGTATAAAATCCACGCGCAAAATTGTTAGAAGCTCCACAAAATCCATTGATGAAATTGTCAGGACGGAAAATACCACCTAAGCTGCTATTGCGTATTTTCTCGAGGACGCTCGGTTCCAAATCTATCAAAATAGCTCTAGGAACAAATTTGTTGCCTTGACGGGTAATGCTTATTTAATCAATTTATTTTCTAAAAGTATAAAATTAACATATTGACTCAGAAAAGTTAACTGGTATTCCACGGATCTGGAGGTCGGAGTCACCG
The DNA here is from genome assembly GCA_022537955.1 of Schmidtea mediterranea. Classification (NCBI taxonomy): domain Eukaryota; kingdom Metazoa; phylum Platyhelminthes; order Tricladida; family Dugesiidae; genus Schmidtea; species Schmidtea mediterranea. Next base: position 230,257,947 of record CM039680.1, read on the forward strand.
CGAAAAAAACCATCATTCGTTAATCCATGTTCGCTGGCTATGATTTCCCAGTACTTGCGCAAAATTATCAGTAAATACATTAAAATCGCTAAGTAAATTTACTTTTATTCCTAACTGATTCCCTCCTTGTCCGATTTGGATATGAATAATTTCTCTCATTTAAAATTGTTTAGCATAAATTTGTATAAAATAATTTTGAAATCAATAAATACTTTCAAAATTATTGATTGTAAGTAATACAATTTCTAAAATAATAAAATGTTGAATTTTAAATACACTAATTTTCCGAATTTATCGCATGCGTTATACATTGGAAAAATAGAATGATGCAAGTTATACAATGAGTACGCTGAATACAGTAAAACTTTTCAATAATATAATACTTTATTATATCACATACATATTTAATACACACACATCTATATATATTCATTGTAATTGTTAAAACCCATGAAAAATCCGGGTCTTATCCACGAAAAACGATTATATTCCGATCACCAATATATTGTGGATTTTCCTTTAGCATTAAAACGAGCAGTTACTCGTTCGACATTGAATAAATAAGTTTATTGATAGTTTCTTGGGGAATTTCTTCCCATTCCTCTTAAAGGACGTTCAAAAGACTTGCCGACCATACATTTTCAATGAGATTCATGTGTACCAATTGTGCACCTCATTTGAGACAGGAAATACCATGTCCCTCTAATCAGGTTTTCGCTGTTTGTGAAGTGCTGAAAAGTGCACCGTCTTTTATAAAATGGAAATTTCTCTTGATATACTACTGTTCTCATAGGTTGGAAGGAGGGTCTAATGAAGTATTTACCACAAAGACATCCTATCAGTTACAAATATAGAATAAAATATTTGCTTTGTTTTGTTGATTGGGTAGAAAACTTTTTGATGTGCAGTAATTAATATCCTTACTATTGTTGGGCCAGCACACAAATAGCCTTGAGAATTGTTTAAATGCATCAGTAATACAGCACGAAAACCCAGCACCAAGATAACTTAAAATACAATATACAACACCAACTAAACACTTTAAAATCGGAGAGAATATAAATAAATATAAAATCAAAAACATAAAAGTAAAATAAAATAAATACAAAATTCATCAAGAACCGCACGAAATCTACATAAAAAATAACATAATAACAAGGAAATTTGACCGTAAAATGATCATTTATATAAATAAAATTTAATAAATAAAATGAATAAAAATAAAATATTTTTGGCTGAATAAATTTAATTAAAAATGTTAAAAATAAATTACCAATTTAAATTAAGAAATTAATAAAAATTTAATTTAGATAACACAAATAATTTCAAGGTCGAATTTTGTTTAATCGCAATAAAATTAACACGCAAGGTTAAGGCCAAATGATAGGTATATATACTGATGTGTTTTGACAAAATTTCAGTCTTATTTTTCAAAGAAAAATTTTCTAGTATACTTTGAGTTAGTGTGCATAACTAGCTGAGAGCCGTGTATTCAGCCAATCAACACTGATAAGTGTTTTGACTGAACACGTTAACTGTCAGATAGTGCATGGGTATCGATTTATATAATGTTATGAATTAATGACAAGATGATTTTATGCCAATTTATTTGATTGATACTGCGAAGTGTTATGAATTATTGACAAGATGATTTTATGCCAATTGATGATTGCTACTATGTGAACCTATGAAGGGATGAATTTATGTATGCCAAATAAATATTTTAAAGCCAACAATTTTGTGCTCGAAACTTTTACTCAATTGATATGGTAAAATTTATTCTATTTCTTTTTCGGCCCACAGCCACCACATCACCGCAAGAAAGCAAAATCGACATACAATTCAGGCTGTGTAGGTGCAGTTTATCTGCCAATAGCCTGTGCCCGTGAAGGTTCTGGCGTGAATAACGCAGGGCTTAAGCGTCAATAATATCCGTCATAAGGGAAATTGGGAGGAGGGGAAGTAGTCTTTTGGCTACTCCTCCACCACTCATTTCCTGTAAATTCGACATAAATAATTTAACAACATTCGGATAAAAATCACTAACACTGAGTAGTCCAGTGGGCACTCATTAACTATGAAATGAACATACATAGATCTTAAGGACAAAGAGAGGGAATGGGTAGCGGGGAAAATTGCGAAATCGTTGCAACAGTTAAAATGAATAGCCATCGGAAAAAGATTAATCCGAACGACCAAAATCATGAAAAATAATGTTTTTAAATAATATATACGAATTAAATAAATTATATTGAATTGAAACGGAAAATATGGGCAGAACGCTGCGTAAATTTTCAGAAATAATTAAAATACTTATCGAAAATAGTAAAATAAAAGTGAAATGCGGCTCAACTGTTGGTATAAGATTATTATGAAACTGTAAAATAAGGGTAGAATGCTGCTCAAATTTTCCGAATTAATTCAAATACTTAACAAAAATAGTAAATTAAAAATGGGACGCATAAAATAAGGGCGGAACGCTGCTCAAATTTTCCGAGTAAATGAAAATACTTTATCGAAAACTATAGAATAAGGATAAAACCATAAAATAAGGGTGGGACACTGCTAAAATTTTTCGAATTAACAAAAATACTTTATCGAAAAACGGAAAATACAGATGGATTAAGGCTAAATTTTTATATAAGAAAAATATTTCTTAAAGTTGAGGAATAAGGACGAATCCCTACACAAAAATTTGTTAATAATATTGATAATAATTATAATAATAATAATAATAATAATAATAATAATAATAATAATGATAATAATAATAATAATAATAAGAATAAGAATGATAATAATTATTATAATAATGATAGTAATAATAATAGTAGTAGTAATAATAATAAATATAATGGTAATTATAGTAATAAGAATAATAATAAAGGTAATAGTAGTAACAATTAATAAAGGTAATACATATAATAGTATCAATGATAAGGCTAGAAATAATGGTGGGTTACAGGGTTTGTTTAAACTGTCTTGTGGTTGCCCCAGTAACGCCATACAAAATGCTTCTCGCTACCACTCGGCACCCGTTGCTAGGCAACGTTGGAAATGTGTTCGAGTGGGTGGATTGTCCGCAAAAAGTGAGCATTACTGCTAATACTGTAATTGCTCGAACAACCCTCGGGTTCACGAGCTGTCGATAGAAGACCTATGCTCGCTTTGCTCTGTCCCTTGTGTAAAAAGTTCAAGATCAGGTTTATGTTGACTGTTGGAGAAGGAACGATGATTTGAGAGCGTAGTACGAATATTCATGAAGATGATTGTATGCAATTCGCAACTCGGAATTAAATTAACAGTGAATGCAACTTATTTATTCAAATCAACAAGGAAAAACATATGATGTTCGTGAACTTAGTGTGATGAACTTGGTGGTCGTGCTGCTCGACGTCGGGCACGCTCCTTGCGCCCTGGCCGACGATTACTTGATGGAGTGGCGGATTGGTTCGTAGGTTGAGTTACGATACTGTGGGAATCTCTACATGGTATCTGTGACGGGGCGAAGACGAGCGGGTACGTTACCGCTTCCCCTTCACGACAGATTGCTAGGGCGACCTCTAATCCCCTGATCTGAGTGCGTAGGCTCTGATTGAGCTGTCGCTCCTCCGCCCAACCTTTTTGAGCTACTGTGAGCCTGAGATAAAGAGTTTTCATCTTCTTCGGGTCTGACCAGGTTGCCTTGATTTGTTGCACTTCTCGAGTTATCTGGATTATTTGGTTAAGGAGATTTGCATTTGCGCTCCTTGCGTGATCCAATTCAGTTTGTAGAAATTGGGTAGTTGCCATCGCTATAATGAACAAAATCTTTAAATTTCTTTACGGATTTACATAATTAGAAAGTATGATTATCGCAAACATAGTTATCAAAATGAATCTATTCATGCAAAGGAATTGAGACGAACAATAATTAACGAAAATTTCTTTAAAAACTTAATCACATTAATACACAACTTATTGTTCATGCCCTTGGTTCGAGAAATCAGGATTCTTCGATAAATGGTCTCTTCAAGCCCTTCCTTCGAGGCGAAACTGCGAATGGCCGTCGGGTATCGCGGACCGGTCGAGGTGGATGAGCCTCTGCAATACGCCCGACGAGGGTGTCCTCCTCGACATTCGCGAGGTACATCTTCGCCTTGATCACGTTCAGGTCCACTTGCTCCTGCACTCTCTCCCATTGTGCGAGGAGGTTCCGCGCGTGTTCGCGGGTTTCTTCGGCAGGGTATCGCTGTCCGTTGGGCCAACAAGGGTCCTTTTCGAAGTCCAATAGCCGCCAAGTGGTGGGATATGGCCACTTTGGTTGAAGTTCCTTGATAATTTCTGTTGTCGGTTGTGCTCTCTTCTGACACTGTTCGTCGGCTATCTGGGTAGAGATCCAATCGAGCGGCATGTTTTCTTCTGAAATATCATTATGGTCAGATAGTTGCGTGTAAAGGAGTGAAAGTTAATTTATCCAAATCGTCCGCTTGATTTTAATAATCGATTAAATAATAAATGTGATATTGCATTTTTGAATTATCAAAATCTAAACCTTATCAAATTCCGTTAATACTTTAATTATTACTGCATTTTTCAAATGAAATAAATACGGCTGTTTATCTATAAGTTTATGATATAATATATTTAGTTAATTATCCTAGCTCATGACTCTCCTATATCTCCTTTTTATGATGGTTATAATAATTTTTAAAATAAAGCGACACTCCGTTACTACAACTAATTGGGTTATGGACATTTAAGGTTTTAACAAAAGTTTATTCATAATCTAACGGCTTGACGTTTAGTAGGGTAGGGTACAATTATTAATTAACTAATTTTGATTTATGGATTTCTTTAAGGATGACGACTATAATGGTCATTAATTAAAAGTTTCTAACGTTATGAAAATTAAATTAATCAGGGTAAGTTATGAAATGTTACCTTGCGAGTTCGGATCTTTGGATAAATCCCTTATGGCCGAAAAATCCGTGTTATGAGAACAATTTGGTAATCGATAATGACTTGGTTGGAGGTTGATGCGTGTATTTCCGTTGTAATGGCGCATAGATTTATTTATTTTAAATTAAGTCAATATGTTCGGCACGATTTTGGATTGTCGATTTTCCGGTTGGATTATTGATTTTAGTTGTTAGTTAATTTGTCGGTTTGATGAGATTCTCAGTATTTAGAAATGAACGGCGATAATTGAATTCGGGTAAGTTCATATCTTATGTTTATATTATTTGTAGTTTATTTATAGAATTTCGCGATTTGTCGTAGGTAAATTCACCGGAATTTGGTTTCTCTACTATGTCGAATCGGTATTAGTTTTAGTAAGTTAATTTTTTGGCTACTTTGAATACCTTTTATCAACGTTTTAGAAAAATACTTGGAGACTCTACTGCGGATTTTGGAGTAGGATCATTCTCGGAAATTTTGTGTAATCGAATGCATTTGGAATTTTATTGCTTCTATATTATTGGATTTTTCAAGGCACATCTATTCATCGCTTTTTACAGGGATATTTAAACTACATTGTTGGAATTATTTTAATTTGATGTCGGCGGTAAGCCTTTCTTGTAGTTTTCAGCTTTTTGTAATGTTAATGTAACTTCATGATCGTTCCCTTTTATGTAATATTAATAAAATTTTGTGGTCATTCCTTTTTACGTTAATTGATTTATCATCATAAATTTTTATGGTCGTTCTTTGAATTTCGCGTCGATTTTATAGATCAATAGTTGTATTAGCTCTCGATTTTAAGGTCAATGTTTGGGTTTTTATCCGTGGTTTAGGCTTTAGCGATTTTTTAATTAAACATTATAGTCAAATTAAAGTTATTAAATGTACGTATGCCACAACTTTTAATTTTATTTCATGATAATAAATCAATTTAATTATATCAACGATTTCAAGTTAATTCATTCCCGTACCTTTTCCCTTTAATAGGCCTTTGTTTATATTGTAGTTAATGAGTGCCCACTGGACTACTCGGTATGATGATTTTGAGCCGTGTGTAAAGTAATTTAGGTCGATTTTACAGAAATGAGAAACGAGGAAGCAGCCAAAAGACTTCTTCCTTATTTCTCGTTTCTTCTATATGGAATAATATTGACGTTACGACCCCTGCGTTCCGCACGCTGGGTCTTCACGGGTACAGATCATTGGCGATTTTCCACGCGCTTACACGAATCTATACTGTATATATTTTACTAACTTGCGATAGGTGTTGGCTGTGGGCCGGAAAAATTTCGACAAAAATAATTTTATTTTAAACATATAAAAACAATTTATGAATATTATAAATATTTATTAATGTATATTAAGAGTAAAATACAAATTACTTGATACAAACACAATTCATAAAAGCATAAAAATGCATCTCCCCCCACGCCGACATCCAAGCAGAGCTCTACCGAGGTTGCGAGGATGTGACGTGGAGAGAGAGTTCCAAATAAAATTACTTCTCACCTAAAAAATTCAAAGAATTGACTTGAAAATAGATTTAAAACAAATAAGTGTCTAATGTTCAAAATCGGTTAAAACTGATTTGAAAAATGGTTAAATTTAATGTGAAAATGAATCGGTATTTATACCTATTTTCTGTCCCTAACCTCGCGTGTTAAATTTGATGTAGTAAAACAAAATTCGACCTTGTTATTTTCTAGTGTATTCTAATCTTTAATTTTATTATTTTTCAATTTATTTTAATAATTTTTTATTTAGAATTTTTATTGAATTATTTCTAATTCAAATTCCTTGATTTAAATTTTATTTTCATGAACTTTTATTAATTTATCAAATTTCGGTCGAATTTGTTGGGTTTTCATGTTATCTTTGTATTTGTATCGTGCGGATCTTGTTGCATTTTGATATTATTTTAATTTATTTTTATGTTTATTATTTTATATTTAATTCTCTTTTTTCCTCATATTTGGTAGGGTTTAATTGGTGTTTTAATAGGTTTATTTTAAATTTGCTTGTTATGTTTGCATGTGTGTTACCGATCCATTTAAACATTTCTCAAGGCCGTTTGTGTTCTGGCCCAACAATAATAATAGAGAACATTGTGGTTATAATAGGGATAAGGGTAAGAGAGATACTGTATGGATATTTAACATAATAAAAGGTGTACAGGTTATAGAAAATCATCAACACGGACAACGATAAAAAGGACCATGAGAATAGACGTAATGATAAATGATGAGAGTATAGGTTAACATTTGAAAGAGATAGGAGAATAATGGGACCTAAAAATCGAAATCGAGCATAGGCCTTCTATCGGCAGCTCGTTGGACCCATGGATCGTTCGGTCAATTATAGCATTCACTTTTTGCGGACGATCTACCCACTCGAACACAGTTCCAACGTTGCTTAGCAACGGGTGCCGAGTGGTAAGCGAAAGAATATTTGTATGGGGTTGTCTGGGTAACAACTATATAGTTTTCAAAAATATCAACTCACCACTATCCCTAAGATTCTAACAATATGGTATGATATTTCTTATCGGTTATTCATTTTTAATATTAATTTAGAATCAAAAACATTTTAGTAAACAGAAATTCGATCTAAACTACAAACTATAGTATCAAATACCGAAGTATTGACTGTTCTTCAAGTCAAAATAAAATCTTCAATCACAACCTAACTTCATCTATCTAAGGGTAGAATGTGATAATAATAAACCTATATGCTAAAGCAGTAGTCCCCAATGGTATCGGTCCGCCCAAAAAGCACTAAATTATTTCCATTTTATTTACTGTGATGTATTTTTGTCAGGGAGCTCGACAACTGAAGGTGGCGTCAAACGGTCATTGATACATACTCAAAATGTAATTTTGCTCAATTAGTTTTCGATGAAACGCTTGATGGTACGTTGAAAAAATATAATAATTGCATTTGGGGATAGGCAGGCTATTCAAAAAAACATTATGAAAGAAAGAATTCACATAAAAATTGAAATATAAAATAGCTATGTTCAAGATAAAATGAACTATAAAAATGCACTGAGTGGTTGAATAGGTAGTACGGGGTCATTCAAATGCACTACTGGAGTAGTATGTCTCCTCTAAGAAAGAGGTCTCCATAAAGGGTGACATGAAACTCATAAAAAGGGCATAAAGTGATAAGATGGGAGTCAAAAATTGGTTTTGTGAGAGACGCCTTTATTGGATGTTCGCACAAGCTACATCCCAAACAAGGAATTTATAATTAAGCCATTGTCATCTGAAAAATAAACAGAAGTAAAAAAAATATGCAAAATATCAATCCAACCGAAGGTACTTGTAGATCAATATTAAAAAAAACCCGGGATTATTATATTTCTCGTGAAATAAAACAAATAAAAGAACAGTTGTCAGATTATTGAAATGTATGTCATGAAAAATGTTACCAAGACAACCGTGAAATTAGGCCAATTGGAACTCTATCTCACACTACCATGTTTGTGATTGACATTGGTACTTTATAAATAAATTAAGCAGATTATACTAAAATCTGTAAAAAAATTAAATGAAAAAGCAACACGGGCATTTTATTTCAATAATAACCGAAAGTAACATTAAACAATTTTCTCAAGCACCTTTGAACGCATATGACTGTTTTTAAAGAGAGCTTTGATCATGTTCCTGACCTCGACCGCTGAAATGTGTTCGTGCATCGAATTGGCATCATTAACCCACCGCTCCTCAATTGCCAACAGTCCATTCTCCAATAAAAACAACACCTCCTGTAGCTTGCCCCACTTGGAACAATTTGCCAAGAAATCCAGATTACATGATTTAATATTATCCTCACAACTACCAGTTATGTATCTCGTTTCTTTTTCTTCCTGTAACTTAGTGTTTATCCCAATTAAATGGCTTTTGAATTCTTTCAACAGCACTATTAATTGCTCACTGTCCGTTTGGATGATATCGGACAGGTTCAACACGTTCCCAAGGATTCTATCCACCGCCCAATCAACGACAGCGCCTAGGAATGGAGATGAATGAAAGAAAAACAAATACAAGCCGAGCGATTACCGTAAACGTGATTTAATATCGTGTCAGGAAATGCAACATATATTTTACTCAACGACGACAAATGATAGCAACATTTCCTAATTATCTTATGCACCTTTTCCTTGTTGTCACTGCCAACACCCTTGAAATAGGAAAAGGTAACTTCGGAATTTTAGCTTTCAACAAATAACCTACTCGAAAAGATGATAGTTCATCGAAAAATTCAGTTATTAAGTTCTTTTGTTTAGCAATTTCACGAGTCACACATTCAGTAGCGGTCTCGCGAAACTGATAAACCAATGGTAATAAACTGAATGTGGAAATCTTAACCGTTGCATTGTCTGATTCGGAAAGATGGACAGAGTTTGGTGATTTGAAATAATCTATAAGGGGCTTCAGTTCGGTTGACCAGTAGAGACAGTAATGAGCCAAATACATGCAATTGTTGTAGTGCAAAACTAGGAGGAGTAGAGGAATTATTAGTAAATATTTTTATTTTTAAAATGAAAATTTATTCTTAGACTTTTTCCAAAAATATATTAAAATAAAATAATAATAATAATAATAATAATAATAATAATAATAATAATAATAATAATAATAATAATAATAAATAAAATATAATAAATAGATAAAATAAATAATTAATTCACTTTATTAAAACAAACAATTAAATTTAATAATAAATAAAAATATTATTAAAATTAATAACAAAAATAACATTAGACAATAAATTAATTTACTTCATTAAAACAAATAATTAAATTTTTAAAAAACGTTTTTAATCGATAAATTTGCCAGCCAAATATCCACGGGTATTTTCTCCAAGGGGCATAGTCCTCATTGCATAAAAAATAATTTTACTTTTTTATAGAGGAAATATTTTAGGCTTTTTAAGTGTTTAAAATAATAGGAATTTTTAAATATTTTTTTTTGATAATCAATAAATCTCAAAAATATACAAACTATGTTTACAAAAAGAATAAAAATAGTTAAACTTAAAAATGTTTTTTGTCGATAGCGGAATCGTTAATATACATATAATTTAATAGAACATCAACATTAATATATAAGTATCTTAATGAAATGAAATTGAAAAAATAAGGGACTTTCAAAAATGTTTTCAGAGTTTTCATTTACAAAAATAAAAAATTTATTCATAATGTAATTCAATGACAAAAATATTTATGTAATATAGATTATTAAAAATCATTAGAAAATAAAATAAAACAATAATTAATATCAATTATTAAAGTTTATAAATAATAAATAATTAAGTGAGAACATTTTTCTATTTTTGCTAATTCAGTAAGTGTTAATTAATTGATTGAGTTGTTGATAAATAATGGCTATTCGCAATTATTTTAATAATGAGGATAAAAGAGACTGCTGTAAAGTTGATAAGAAATCCTAAGAATCCATTTGTAATGCTTCTAATAATTGTAACTTGACGAATGTGATTGTTGAAGTAAATAATACCAATAGCATGATGAGCCTACATTTGTGCTAGGAATACTGTACATATTATTAGAGAAATATAAGCAAGCAGTTGGGAAATTTAGAATATAAGATCGTTTCTAATTCGTGTGAGGTACGCAACATGTTCAAAAATAATTCAAAAACTCCGTTTGGATTGTGTTCTGATCTCGTTTATCAATTTACATGTAATGGGTGTAATGCCACATACATTGGAGAGACTTCCGTCATCTCTGTACTCGAGTTCTAGAGCATTGTCGACTGAAAGGTTTGACTAATATTATTGAGCACATTTATGATTCATTTCTGATTAGAATATTTTATTTTAAAATGTTAATAATCATTAGTACCTACATATATGTGAATAAGGTTAGTGGATCTGAAAATTAATGTACAAAATAAATAACATTCACTAAACTACTTATAAAATAAAGTGAAAAGAATAAAAATTGAAACCATTTATTCCAGGGAAATGTTTTAAGCTTAGAGACCTCACTATAGTGCAATAGGAGTGTTTTTTAACAAGAGCCTAAATTTATGACTTTTTTTATCGAGCATTTATTTTTATAGTTTTTTTATCAAGAATTTATGTTAATGGTATGCTTTAAATACATTTTTATCCAGTGCCAAAAATACCTGATGATTCTAATGTGACCATTTTAGGCTTAATAAAAACTAAATAATAAAATTTACTTCATTTAAACAAATATTTATATTTTAAAAATTGCTATTTATATTATAAAATTTATTGATTTATTTTAATTATAAAAATATTTATGTGTAAAGAAAAATAAATATCTACAGGAATAATGTTTAAAAAAATTTTGTAATAAAAATAAATATCATTTTAAATGAAAATCATAAATATTCATCATTTTCATTTATTATATATAATCTCATTGGATGTATATAATCTTTAAATCCTATAATTAATGTTCAAAATTCTCAGTCTACAGATATTTTGAATGTATTCAAGTAATTGTGTATATCATATATTTTATGTAATTTTTTTGGGATATGTAAAATTTTATTTAAAAGGATTGATAATTTTTATATTTTTAAAAAATTAAATAAAATGTTTATTAAAATTTTATATTTTGTGATACGTTTTGATTACGAAAATTATAGGTTAATTTGTTTAAATATTTTTTTATTTTCATTTAGATTTTGTTAATGTGATTTCTAACCCGAAGAAGACTAATAAGCGGTCGAAATATTATATAGAAATGTTATATCGAATATACAGTTGGCGTTTTTCTATTATTAAAACTTTGCCTTCTTTCTTTGATTATATATAATTTACAAAGGTCTAGTGTAGTTTTTTGTATGAAACTAATATTGAAGAAGCTTTTTAAATAGCATTAAAATGAATAAACAAATTTAAAAATTGATATTTTATAAAAATAAACATAAATTGTAATATAAAACAAAAAATTTTATCCATACTTACCAAGCCTGCTATTAACCGGATGCAACAAACGTCGGAAAAAAACCATCGTGTTTACTGATCTTGGGGTAAATTACTCATAAACGAATAGTTTAATACGATACATTAAGTGATATCCAGTGCATTTCCCAATAGTATACTAGTTTCGAGCTAATGACTCTCATCATTACTGTTGGAGGCGCTCAGATTCGCGCCAGGTAACTTTAAAAACAGTGTCAAATTAACACTGTCATACACTTATCCTGATGCACTGGACATCAAATAAGTTTGCAAAGTTTGGATTTAAGACAAGAAAAAAGACGAATCTTTATATTGAACCTCCTTTCAATTGAAACTATGGTAGACACAATCTTACCTCTGTGAACTACAAGTTCAACATGGAAACTGGTAACAAGCTATCAGACTACCAAAACCACTTGAAAACTTAATTTTATTTATGCCTGATTCTAATCAAAGAATATAAAATACATTAAGTGATATCCAGTGCATTTCCCAATAGTATACATTAGAATCATTCAGACATAGTGATTAATAAAATAGAATATTAAGCGGACAAATAGTGGCAATTTATGAATACTGTAATAATATTTTGCATCAATAAAATTTATTTGATTTATTTATTGCAATATCAATACAAATTCAATGAATTTATTTCTAAATTAAAATTCCAATAAATCTGCTGATTAATAATGCTTACTGAAAAATTTTTCTTTGGTTAAATTTGACTTAAATGAATAAATATTTAAGTTTAATTATACAATTATCGCATTAAGTGAGTGATTTGACCTTCACTCTATGCATAGTCGTTTTCAATTTATTTTTATTGGACACTTATTCGAAAAAAATTTCCACTCAATTTTTCCTAATTTCTAACCTATAGAAACAACTAAATATTGCTAAGAGTAGGAAATCCACTAAAACAGAAAGAAATACAACATTGGAATCCTTTCGAAACTATAGACAATAAATTGTACAAAGGAAATAAAATGTTGATTTTTATAGAAAATGTGTGCTGCCCCCCAGATGAACCAAAATGTATAAAATTTATCGTATGCGGTGCGTTCAATAAGTACCTGGCATATCTTTACAATAGTAGTCGGTAGGATTTGTTTTGCAATATAGTTCATATTCCACCATTGGTAAACGAGATCCAAATTTTGGCTTAGACTTTTCAAGAGAAGTTCCACATCTTGCTATTGCAAATATGCAACATTTTAGTATATTTTCCCTCGCAACATATCACCTGGAACCTTAATTATCCAGAGAATTTTCATTCTCTGGACTCCGGCTTTCTCTCGGGAACATTTATGGATAAAGGGCTTTCACCGACAGTGGTAATATTTCTGAGGAATAGGTCATCATATTCATCAAAAATGAGAAGATTTTCAAGGCAGCATTCCCTCCGGTTTTCACAGATTGCAGAAGAAATAAAACATGGGATGAACATGGATGCCGATTTCCTTATGCCAGATTCATTCAATAATACATGTATACTATCGGTATTCAAAACCAGACGAGTCGAGATATCATAGATTGTGATTCATGGTTTTTCATTCAAAATTTGCATGCATTCCTCCAGAAATTTCAAAAGTACGATAGCTAGGTAATTGTGAGCTCACAAGCTCACTGCCAGCTATTGTGCACTTACCCCTTACCCGGTATCATAACACAATTTATTTTAAATTTTGCGGAAAACTTTTTAAAGTGCAATATTGATTTTTGTGTGCGGTTTTCAATTTTGACTATAGTCAGGCTAATTTTAAATAGAGTGCTTCTTTAGCACCTCAACAATGTGCTAATATTGATTTTTGAGTGCAAATATTTATTTATCATCATCAAACACTGACTAGTAACAAATAGTAACGGAAGCGATACCGGTTTCAACTGCAAACAAATTAGGGATATATCTCAAAATTGTCCAGTGAGAAAAAAATCGAGCGAACCAAAACCGAACAGCTTCAATAATAACCAAACAAAATAGCCAAGCGTAGGAGATTAAGCAGTTAAGAGATATTATGATAGCGATGACAACCACAAGAGTGAAGAATATAACCTGTTACAACTGCAACCAAATCGGTCATATATCGAGAAACTGCCTAATGAGAAGAAAACCGAGACAACCCAAACCGAACAATTATAGTAAAGTGCACAAAGCCACGAAATGCATGAGATTGACCAATTAGAAAACATGATATAGCAAATAATTGCAAACAATCAATCACAACGAATTCATACTAGGAGAAACATAGAAAAGGCTCGATATCAACCGACCAGAGAATATTCAGAGCAAAAACAAATCGAAAAGCAGAGATTACAGAAAGAATCATGATAAATTCGGTAAAGTCGGAAAAACGGAAAAAAATCCCAATTATAATCAATACAAAGGAAATCCGCATTGAGGATCAGTGTGTTGTCTACAGCGAGGATGATACAGCATTAAATGAGATAAAGAAATATATGGCAATAAGCAGCAATAAAGAAGGACATTTATAATAGATCGATAATAGATCGGCTAGTGCGATGATCAGTGAGCTCCTATATTGACTCAGGCTGTCGTCAACTGATTCAGAATTTGCTGACGGTTATCACCGCGCAAAACAAAGGATTTAATCACACATCAATACTCGACAGGGTGTAGCATGATTTGATGTGTGAGATGAAAATGAGCTCTATTACGTTACTATCCAGCTGCATATTAAAACAAACTTTATTTTTATAACCGTAGATAATATATATTTGATTTCCCTAGAATATTGTTATTATTTATTATAGGGTAACCCGGGAACTTATTGAACGCGCCGCGTATTTACGTCATATATCATGTTTTTCGACCTTTTCTTAGTAATTTGTTTATGAAACCTTAGCTGGGACAATTTTAGTTGTCTGGTGCATATTTGGTCGACGCAAACTTATATTACGTTGCGTATTACAGTGACTGGAGCCGATTGGCCTCCAATGCACCGACTTGAGGTGAATAAAGCAATGGCATATAATTAGAATTTACAAAAAACCAGTACCAGATGCAAGAGGAAGAGTATCCAGCACTTCCTTGTTTGTAATTGGAATTACGTATAGATACATCATCAACATTTCCGGCAACAGCTCCAAAAAATCAATAATTTCCAATAAAATGATCTCTTTATGTTCTTTGGATGTGATAGGGAAAAACATGTTGATGACAGTGATAATTTCTGCAATGGGATTTATTACGATGTTACTAACCTGGATGGAAATGGAGAATTTCAAATTATTTATAGCAAATTATATTGTTACAATTAGTATTAATTAAAATGAACCAAAAGGAAAGTTATAATATTCACTCAGTCGCATAAACCGCTTTAATTTAAATAATCAATCATAATTCAATTTAGATTATGTTCAATAATTATTTATCAATTTTTAAATATATTTATTGAAAATAGTCAAACTTGAAATATAATTGATTATTTAAATAAAATAAAATATATTTAATCAATAATATATATATATTCAATCCTGCTTGATGACAGGAAAACTAACAATAAAAGATCAATAATTTGAGATATGTATAATGAAAACTATAAGGAAATACTTGTAAAATGTTATTTAAGTGAAAATAAAGATTTCGAGAGAAAGCAGAAGTATCCTTGGATACTTCATAGTAGAAATTGTTTATATAGGATATATAGCAGAAGTTAGTTTTAATAATATAAATATTTAACAAATTGGAAGGCTTTATCTTAAATGGATAATTAATGTAGGAAATTTCTAATTATGTAAAATGGATTTCAATATTTGACAAAATGTCAACTAAATTTAACTAATACAAATTAAAAAATAATAACAATAATAATAGTAATTAATATTGTTATTGTATTTATTTATTATCAATTATTATTATTGATTATTATTATGATTATTAATTATTATTATTGATTATTATTATTATTATTATGATAATTAATTATTATTATTGATTATTATTATTTTTATGATTATTAATTATTATTATTAATTATTATTATTAATTATTATTATTATTAATTATTATTATTAATTATTATTATTATTATTATTATTATTAATTATCATTATTATTATTATTATTAATTATCATTATTATTATTATTATTATTAATTATTATTATTATTATTTATTATTATTATTATTATTAATTATTATTATTAATTATTATTATTATTATTACTATTATTATTATTATTATTATTATTATTATTATTATTATTATTAATTATTATTAATTATTATTATTATTATTATTATTATTATTATTATTATTATTATTATTATTATTAATTATCATTATTATTATTATTAATTATTATTATTATTATTTTTATTATTATTTTTATTATTATTATTATTATTATTATTATTATTATTATTATTATTATTATTATTATTATTATTATTATTATTATTATTATTATTATTATTATTATTATTATTATTATTATTATTATTATTATTATTATTATTATTATTAATTATCATTATTATTATTATTAATTATTATTATTATTATTTTTATTATTATTTTTATTATTATTATTATTATTATTATTATTATTAATTATCATTATTATTATTATTAATATTATTATTATTATTATTATTATTATTATTATTATTATTATTATTATTATTATTATTATTATTATTATTATATTTAATTACCTTGCATACTGGAAACATTATTTCATTTAAATGAAGAAGTTTTTGCAAATGTATCTCAATATTATAATCTTCGTCATCCCTTCTTTCTTTGATTTTTTCCGATTCGTTTTGCTGATAACTAATCGGATCCTTCAAAACTAAACTGCAATCAAGCATTGAACATAAATAAGATTTCCTGATATTGTCTAGCAAGTCTGTAACATCACTGCCATGTGCTTTATGATTTCGTGTTTCAATGAAATCAGCAATAGCATTATTCGACGAGCTGATATAATTCGAATTCCGGAGGAAAGTAATGAATTGCTTGAGGTTATCTTCAAGCAATTGATTGTATACAACTTCATTTAAAAAGTATTGAATAAGATTTTCTGTTAAAACTTCATCGAAATATTTGTTCTGAAATATTTCTAGTATAGAAGTCTGCTGTCCCTGGATTTGTAACGATAATAAATGATCATTTAGGAATTGTAACGTTTCTATTAGATTGTTAATGCGTATTGACTCTAAATTCTCAATTTTCTCTGTTGTGCTCTTATTCGAGGCAACCATTATCGAAAAGCTTTTCTCTTCTTTCTTCACAATCAAATTGTAAGTAGTATAATTTTCCAGAAATGAATAAATGATTTCCGACGTAATGAACCGTAACATTAAATCCACGTGCATATACCCAATATCAAGATTGTACAGCAACCTGATTAACGAGCGCAACATTGATGCGGTTAGAGTAATTTCAATACTTTTACAGTGAGGAATCCATTTCTCATATTTAGCACCGTGGTCAACAGCGAAATATGGATTAATTGCACTACGATT
Source organism: Schmidtea mediterranea (assembly GCA_022537955.1). Lineage (NCBI taxonomy): Eukaryota > Metazoa > Platyhelminthes > Tricladida > Dugesiidae > Schmidtea > Schmidtea mediterranea. Next base: position 230,275,345 of record CM039680.1, read on the forward strand.
TATTATGATATTTTTTTCCCACATACTTTCCACTTTCGAATTTAGATCTCCCTAAATCGCAAGCGTGAAATAATAAATGGAGTGGCTGGCATTAATAGTTAATGTAATTCTTTATAAATGAATGAAATTTATTATTGATAAAATAAGCTATTAGACAAAAGTTTAAATCAATAAGCTAACTTTTTTAAAATGAAGTTTTAATATTTAAGAATTCATTACTTGACAAATAAGTCAATTTTCAAACAAGATTGAAATAAAAATATCATGTTGTCGATTAAAAATTAATGTTATTGACTAAAATTCTAATCAATAAACTAAATTTAAGCAAATAATTTTTAACATTTAACATTATATGACATTTTAAAAATGAATAATTGGTGAACTTGAACAAATTACTCATCAATTGATCGAGAAACATCGATTTTCAGACAATATTGAAATAAAGATACTTAGTTTGTTAGTTTTACAGTGCTCTATTTTGATTTATAAATGAAATAAAACTGTTTAGCTATAAAATATAGAGTAATTGTCTATCTGGAGTGAAATATATTCTATACTTACTATTTAAGGATAAATTCAAGCAAATCGATGTGGGAAAACAAACAATAAATTGAAAAAGGCAAACCTCGATTGAAGTAATGCATCCTTTTGTACTGCAATCCCATGATTCAATTATAACTCAACATGCCGAGTTTAATTTACAAAATCGTTATATATTAAAAATGAATTAGAGATAGCAAAAAAACATCTGTGAAGGATAACGCAATGCACTGCAGATATTCCGGTATTTATTTGATGGGCTTCAAAGGGGCCTTGCTTGTCACAGGTTTGTCCTGACCAAAGCACAAGTTGGCCAACAATAAATATGAGCATATCCATTAGCAGGATGTGGTGAAGTGGTTTAAGGATATCAAATGAGCAGGACATGGCGACATTTTGCATGGAAATGCTAACTTACAGTGAGGAGAACTGTCAGAAGAAGTCATGAAGTTTTCGATTAACTTTTGTGATAATTTTAATTTTAGCTTTTTGTATTTTTGGTAAAATGCTATCGTCGATTTGTGATGTATTTCTATGTTACTCCTGTTACTCAAGGGAATTGAAATTGTATGTGCAAATATATAAACCCAGATTTTTGTCGAAGTACTTTGCTCCATCAGTTATATATTAACGAAAATTTAATCTGTATATATTACTTTTAATTTTATCAGATTTGAAAAGTGTGATCCAGTCTGAGACAAAACGATTTTATTATTATTATTATTAGATTATATATATTAAGGAAAATATAATCTGTGTATATTACTCTTGATTTGTAAGAAGATTATTTTATCAGATTTCAAAAGCGTGATATAGACTCAGATAAAACAATTTTATTATTATTATTAGATTAGATATATTAAGGAAAATTTAATCTGTATATATTACTTTTAATTTGTAAGTAGATTATTTTATCAAATTTGAAAAGTGTGATCCAGTCTGAAACAAAACGATTTTATTATTATTATTAGATTATATATATTAAGGAAAATATAATCTGTGTATATTACTCTTGATTTGTAAGTAGATGATTTTATTAGATTTAAAAAGCCTGATATAGACTCAGATAAAACAATTTTATTATTAGATTAGATATATATTAAGGAAAATGTAATCTTTATTTATTACTCTTAATTTGTAAGTAGATTATTTTTATCAGATTTCAAAAGCGTGATAGACTCAGATAAAGCAATTTTATTATTATTATTAGATTAGATATATTAAGGAAAATTTAATCTGTATATATCACAGTTAATTTGTAAGTAGATTATTTTATCAGATTTGAAAAGTGTGATCCAGTCTGAGACAATAATAAAATCGTTTTATTATTAGATTATATATATTAAGGAAAATATAATCTGTGTATATTACTCTTGATTTGTAAGTAGATGATTTTATCAGATTTCAAAAGCATGATACAGACTCAGATAAAACAATTTATTATTATTGTTAGAATAGATATATATTAAGGAAAATTTAATCTGTATATATTACTGATTTGCTTGGTTACCCAAGCTTATATGTACACAGACAGAAATGCGTACGAATTATCCCATTTAATCAATTCTAATAACAACTTTCATTTCGAAGGTTTTAAAAGCACACAAAAATTCAACGCAATCAATAAACGACAAATATAAGAAATTTGTGAAGAACTGATAAAATGCGAACATAAAAATCTAATAAAATATGTTAATAGAACTGCAATTATACCCACAATGCTCATTCTAGGAATCGCGAAATTAAACGCTTGCTAGATTCGATCTGACAATGCAGCTATTCTACTGCTGACACGTGGACATTTTGTAGTGCTTAAAGTTCAAATTTTTATAATCCGATCACAGCAAATCCTTTTTGTTGTTGGTATTGATAGTTGAGCCGGCTAATGCTGTGATCCGTAGATCAGGTCTGAAAACTATGTGGGGCAATAAAGAGGGGCATTAGTTACCATGACAACCGGATACTTCAGCCTCAAACCAATGCAAGTCACCTGTCAATAATACGGTGTAAGTATTTTGAATTTTATTGCACACATTTCATTTATCTTCGTTACAGGATTATTTTTCATAATAATTCGACATATTAAGAGCTGGTGAAAAATCGAAAATTAATCACAAATTAAAATAATGTGAAATTTGACTAAAATAATTATTATAATAAAACTACTCAAAGGAATTTTTTTATGTTTATTTTATAAGATTTTATTTAAATAATTGCAAAAAAATCACAAATTCAAAAATGTTTGAGTAAAATTTAAATTGTACATTTGAATAATTTCAATTGCAAATAAAAATAGTTAATGTTACCTTTATGTTAGCTAAACTTTTGATTAAAGCATTATAAGCTTTGATTTCTTGTACAAGAAAGATGGAAGAATTCTTTATCAACTCATTTACAGCTTCCAATTCCACACTTATTTTGTTAAGATCTTCCTCGCTAAATTTGCAATATTTCAAGCAACTAGTTCCATTATAGAAATTACTTAAAATGTTCATTTTCGGAATAATTTTGTAAATTTGATATGTGTAAATTAATTGAAATTAAATCCATGACAATGCGTTTCATTGTCTGCAAACTATCTATTTGCTTTTTATATTTTTCTTTGTCTTCTGTGGATAAAACAAGAGCTTCACTGACCTGAAATTTTCAATTTAAAATTTTATTTACTTGCATACTACCTTGGCACTTTTGGATATTAAAATTTCACTTTCTTTATGAATTTCTTGAAAATTAGTTGATATTTGTCTAATTTCAAAATCTAAGTCGTCAAAATTTTCTTGTTGGCTCACAACATGATGTACTAGTAAGCACTTCAAGTTAGAAATTTTAGATAATAGATTAATAATATCTTCTTCTGTGTCAAATTCTTCAGTGTTAATCATTTTAATAAAAACTATAATATAGAAATAAAATGTCATAAATAAAAAATATTTTTTTTTAAATAAATATTAATTTATTTGTTTAGAATATTATCTTTAAGAAGAGAAATATAATTAAATTATATACATAATAAATTAAATCGTTTAAAATTTTTAAATTATTTGATTCTAAGAATATTTAAACACGAAGTAAATCGAATTAAAAATAAAACAAATTGAAATATAGATAAAATAAAATTGTTTATTAAAATTTTTACACTTTTAATGGACATGTTTATTAAATATATAGTTTCAAAAAAAATTGTTGAAAATTCAAGTGGCTAAGTTTTCAAATGATGAGGTTGCATGAAACAAACATGTGAGAAATTTTTCAGCAGAATAGTGTTGGGCCAGCACACAAATAGCCTTGAGAATTGTTTAAATGCATCAGTAATACAGCACAAAAACCCAGCACCAAGATAACTTAAAATACAAAATACAACACCAACTAAACATTTTAAAATCTGAGAGAATATAAATAAATATAAAATCAAAAACATAAAAGTAAAATAAAATAAATACAAAATGCATCAAGAACCGCACGAAATTTACATAAAAAATAACATAATAACAAGAAAATTTGACCGTAAAATGACCATTTATATAAAAGAAAAAATTAATGAATTTAATGAATAAAAATAAAATATTTTTAGCTGAATAAATTTATTTAAAAATGTTAAAAATAAATTACCAATTTAAATTAAGAAATAAATAAAAATTTAATTTAGATAACACAAATAATTTCAAGGTCGAATTTTGTTTAATCGATATAAAATTAACACGCAAGGTTAAGGCCAAATTGTAGGTATAAATACTGATGAGTTTTCACAAATTTTCAGTCTTATTTTTCGGAGAAAGAATTTCATTGCAGAGAGTTAGTCGGTGTGTATAACTGGTTGAGAGCCGTGTACTCAGGCAATTAACACGGGAAGTGTTTTGCCTGAACACGACCACTCTCAATTGGTGTAATATTATTAAATGAATTTTCGAAAGGAATTGATGGATGATTTTTTCAAATTGATTTTGTAGATTATTTTTCAAATTGGATTTGTGGATGATTTTTCAAATTGGATTTATGAATGATTTTTTCAAATTGATTTTGTAGATGATTTTTCAAATTGGATTTATGGATGATTTTTCAAATTGGATTTATGGATGATTTTTTCAAATTGATTTTGTAGATTATTTTTCAAATTGGATTTATGGATGATTTTTCAAATTGGATTTATGGATGATTTTTCAAATTGGATTTATGGATGATTTTTCAAATTGGATTGATGGATGATTTTCCAATTGAATTTATGGATGATTTTTTCAAATTGATTTTGTAGATTATTTTTCAAATTGGATTTATGGATGATTTTTCAAATTGGATTTATGGATGATTTTTCAAATTGGATTTATGGATGATTTTTTCAAATTGATTTTGTAGATGATTTTTCAAATTGGATTTATGGATGATTTTTCAAATTGGATTTATGGATGATTTTTCAAATTGGATTTATGGATGATTTTTCAAATTGGATTTATGGATGATTTTTCAAATTGGATTTATGGATGATTTTTCGAATTAAATTTATGGGATTTTCGAATTAAATTTTATGGAATGGACACAATGAATTTCAAATGGTATTTACGATATGCTCACAAGGTTTTTATGCATTACGAATTGCCGTATGTAGCCGATGTAATATGCTGAATAAATATTTTCTATCTATAGCCTTAGTGCGTCGAAACTTTTATTCCAAATACCATGGTAAAATTTATTCATTTATTTTCTTTTTAGGCCCACAGTCAAAACATACTACAAGTTAATAAAATAAAGCACACTATCGAACTGTGTAAGTGCGTGTACAATCGCTAATAGTTCGTAATGATAATAGTAAGGATAATGGTAATAATAATAATAATAATAATAATAATAATAATAATTATTATTATTATTATTATTATTATTATTATTATTATTATTATAATGCTAATAATAATAGTAGTAATAATAATAAACATAATAGTAATTATAGTAATAAGAATATTAATAAATGTAATAATAGTAACAATTAATAAAGATAATACCTATAATAATAACAAGGATAGGGCTAGTAGACATAATAGTTTAATAGGGATAAGGATAAAAGAGATACTGAGTATGTTTAACATAAATAAAAGGTGAACAGGCCATGGCAAAAGTCGATAATACGGACAACGATAAGAAGGACTAGGCGAATGGACTTAACGATAAATGATATGAGAGTATAGGTTAATATTTGAAGGAGATAGTAGAATAATGGGACCTAAAAATCGAAATCGAGCATAGGCCTTCTATCGGCAGCTCGTTGAACCCATGGATCGTTTGGTCAATTATAGCATTAGCAATAGCGTTCACTTTTTGCGGACGATCTACCCACTCGAACACAGTTTCAACGTTGCTTAGCAACGGGTGCCGAGTGGCAAGCGAAAGAATATTTGTATGGGGTTGTCTGGGTAACAACCATATAGTTTCAAATATCACCACCCAGAAACCCACCAATAGTTTAGTGTTAAGTGACCCCTCAAAAGACTTCAAAAATCATATTTTTTTCTGATTATTCTGCGATTTACACACTTGAGAAAATCACTTATTTGTAGAGTTAGGTCCATAACTCCATGTATTTTTACATACATGCTATTTTATAAGTACACTGAATGCCTAAGAATATTAAACTAGTTCTATATATGTGTTTGTAGTCTGCTAGTTTTTAGTCAGATTTAATGTAAATTTCCATTAAAATGTGAAATTTTGTGAATCTTTATGAACTACATTGCAAGCCAAGCAGGTAAATAGTTTTCATTTGCACTATTTCCAATATTTGAATTTGACAAGTCAGTAATTTGACTCTGCAATCAGCAATAAAACTTAAACCTTTAATAACATGTAATATTGTGGGTGAGTGAAAAATCAAAAAACATAACAAAATATGATAGTTCATTCATTTTCTTTGCAGATTCACAGTTAGTAAGTCATGGCAGCTGTATCTATAAAGCCAGAGACAGCTAATGTGAAAACCAGAGCTGAAACAAATGTCTGGTTGGCTGGACAGCAGCTAGCAATCCTCGATCTACTGACTTGCTCCAGCCGATTGCCAACGGTTGGTCAAACCATGCGTCGCCTATTCTAAGATTTGAAGACCAAAAAATTATCTCTGTCACAAAGCTGTTCAAATAACATCGATGAGGTTCTATATCCTTGGTTAATATCACAGATACCAACAACACAGAAGCGAAATGCTGTTGCTAAGCTGAAAGCTCAATATGACAGGCATGTTAGCCTACGCAGGACTGGCAGACAGCAGGAGCTGGAACCAGAGTTCTGTGAATTGATGAAGAAGCTGTTTGATGTGGTACACGCAGATTGAGAAAAAGAGAAGAGTGCTATTGAGATACCAAAGGACAGAATCTTTCTGGAGGATCAGAGGGAACCCAGAAAAATGGCAGTTTATAAGGAAGATCTGGACTTCAAAGAACGGAGAGAAAAAAGACAGCGACGTCAGGTAGAAGAAGAGAGATATAGAGAGACTGCAATGAACTTTGCATGTTGCAAAGTTTGGAATTATTTGCTGCTATTGACAGTCAAGTGGCAGACATTGCAATAAAGAAAATGAGAGTCCATCTGTGGTATCTGAGTGAGGATTTGATCGAACTTGCCCTTTTTTTCAGATAATGTCTGGTAAAGTGAAAAGAAAGCCTTAAAAAGCCGAAGATGCAAACCAATCTTCGACGAGTTGATCCCAAGACAATTACAGCATTTCAGACGAAGACTCTGTTAGATTTTGTGACCGAACGATCGCTGAACTTGTTCACAGCAATGCACATTGATCCCGCCTTCCTGACTGGATAAACGTCAGCGTGGTCTGAGTGCCCAGGTTACATCAGTGGAAAGCAGAAGATCACAAGTCTGAGGGTCACCAATGACTGTGCAGATAGAGCAGTAAAGCTGGCAACAGACTTTAATGACATACTGACGCATGACGAATCACAGCGACAGCTGGTATTCCAGATTGTTGAACATCACTGAAAACTCATGGCAGTGCCCCCCAAGAAAAACTATAAAGCTGACTAGACACTTTCACGTTGTCCTTCCACTTCCAGCTGTTACCTGATACTCAATACATGTAATGAGACTAGCTGAACTCAAATGCTGTGTCTATTGATCAATTAAAACATAAGATTTCAATGTTAATTTGAAAATTTTGTATTTTTCGTCATTTTCTAAACTTTGCTTGCTTTGAGGAGTCACTTAAACTTAGTATATAGGTTTATAATTTGACATAAGTGTTACTGGCCCTAAACTTCATCAGACCAGAGGGTAGCTGATAATGTAATGAAAAATTTTTTTTGTCATTCACTGGTGAACCGGCCTACCAGACATACAACAGTTAACTCCCTCCAATGGTTACCCGTTGCTAGGCAATGTTGGTAATGAAACCATTGGTTATGAGACCGCCAAAGGTGAGCTCTATTTCCAGAACGACTAAGGTCCGGCTTCATATTAGTTACAACAAACTGTCGTTAGAAGACTTATGCTCAGTTTACATTTCCAGTCCAATCGCTAATACTCCGTTTTTTAATTGATTTTACTGTTCAAATGGACTAAGATACATACAAAACGAATCAACATATGACTGCATATCTATTAATGTTTATTATTGCAACAAGATTCTATTTTGGTTAAACATCATTTAATGTGAGATTGCTTGAGAATACCAAACGTCATGATTAAATAATTCAATTAGCGGCTGAATTTGATTGTAGTCGTCGGGCGCTTTACTTTCCCTGGTCGAGGGCAAGATCGTTTGGTTTCAACTGAAGATTTTGATCGGTTCGGTTTAAAATATGCCACTTGCGCAGGGGTGAAGAATAGAGGGTAAGTGACCGCGTTGCCCTCCTGACAAGCCAATAAGGCCACTTCTAGACCGCGGATTTGCGTTCGCTGTTTTTCTTCGGCCCATCCTCGCTGGGCGGCCGTAATTCATTGATTAGTTTTCTTAGCTCGAGATGGCTTGATCTATGTGGACTTGATCTCCTGGATCTCACGACTCATCTGTAGAAGTTGGGCGTGTAGATCAGCATTGGTTTGTTGCAGTTTAGTTAGTTCTTAGCTGATTGAATTAATGGCTTCCATGCCTGAAGATATGTGAGAGTTATATCAAATAGGCATTTTAATTAAATATCCTAGTGCAGGCTTAAAACAATGAAATATCAAATATCTCAGTCATTTCCTTCCAACTACAATACGTGTTAGCATCACTAGTTGTTTGGTCGTTTACCGAACCTTGAATATGTTAGAACATTGTTGTTATTTAGGTGGTTATTGTTTGGTTCAACGGCAATTCGATCTAAATCTCTCAGAGACCTTTCCATTTATTCCTACTTTGCACTACTTCCATTAAAGTATTTTAAACCATAAAACAGCATAAATCAACACAAAACTAAATTTTATTCAAACATGATTGACATAATGTGTGCAGTTAAATTATTTGCGAATGTTAATAGCGTTTCAGTTCGGGCCTTGGTTTAAGTTGCTGCTTTGTTTCATCTGCGTGAGGCATGAATATGTTTTATATTTAGGCAGTTTTTATACGGAAAGGAACTTGTGGCCCGGACAGATCATAAGGCTTTAGTATTTATGAACACGACAAAAAAGCAATAAGTCCACAATTTCAGACATGGATGGCAAATCTATCGGAATGAAATTTCCAATTGAAAGACCGGAAAGGTAAATAGCATGTAAATGCAGATGGATTATCAAGGATCGGGGTTAGTTTGTGAGCACAATGTCAGACAGAACATAAACAAGAAAAATAAAAAGTCAGATATATCAATTTGATAGAAAAAACAAAGACAATGATAGAGATTATCGAGGAATAGAAGAAAGATAAATTGTTCATGGAAGCGATAGAAATTCTTAGAAATGAGATAGACGTTAAAAATGTATCGAAATAGTTTTTTATATAAATATAAAGATTGATTAAAGATATCAGATGATATGCTGTAATGGAAATGGATAAAATATATCTAGTGGTAATTTTAAAAAGCTATCAATCTAAATTAGTGATTAAACTTTACGTAGATTTATGTCATGTTGAATTAAGGAACTGTAATTTCTTTTGGTCAAAAATGCAAGAAACTTTTAAAGATATAGTAAAACGATGTGTCACTTGTGCAAAAAGAAAAATAGATCAAGGAAAGACAAAAGAAATTTTAATTCCACGCTAAGGTTTTGAATTTCTAAAACAGATTGTTATGGATGTTGCTGTCATGGAGAGAACTACAACCGACAAAAATTATGTTATCGTTATTATTGATAGGTTTAGCAAATTAGTAAGTCTAACAGGTACACCAAACCAAGATGAAAAAACTATTTGGAAGACACTAATGAACAATTGGATTTACAAAAACAGTAAACCTCAAAGAATATTGACGGACATATGGCGAAATTTTGAAAGCAAATATTTAAAGGAAAAATTAATACAACTGAGAATGAGACAAGATTTCGTTACGCCGTATCAACATCAGTTGAATGGCTAAGTAGAAATAGCTATCAGAACATTAGAGATTTACTTATGGCAACGATGAAAGGGGCTGTGTTGAAAAACAGTGGCACAAAATGCTGCCTCAAATTGAATTCAGTGTAAACGTAGCTTATCAAAGTACCACGAAATATTCCCCAATTGAAATAGTATAGAATGATCCAAAAAACTTCGTTTTTTATAACATAATATATTTATAATAACAGTATTCAAGCAGGTTTTACACAGTAACGATATAATTTTTATATATGGGATTCAAAATGAACAACTAATAAATGCAATGGAGAAATGCATCACAAATACATTCCACCAGCATAAATTATTAATTGGAGATCCTGTCGCAAATTTAGCAGCTCATGATTGAGAGAGGATCTCTTTTAAGCAGCGAGAAATGTAGTCAGGAAGAGTTTAACATTGTCGTCATTCTGGAATGCCTGCAATCGTCTTGAGGAAAATAAATCTGTCCATCAGATTCATATCAGGAGACTACGGCAGTTGTAGGATGCGCCGTATTCCCTTTTGATGCAGAAATGCTTCTGTCATCTGCGCCGTGTGAAGACTAGCACGTCATCTAAATGCAATAATAATCAGAAATGGCTCTAAAAAGTATTGAATTATACTTACCATGAGTATGCACACTAATAACATAATATATATTTGGTTGAATACTATACTTTAAAAAACAAAGTGTTTTTGGATCACCCTATATATGGACGGAAAATAACATTACATGTTAATTCTAGACTCCAAAATCAAGTACAAGATATTTCGGAGGAAACTCAAATGAATTCCAAACAAGCTGTTCGAAAGATGAGAGAATTAGAGAACGACAAAAGAATTAAATGAAATTTTGAAGTGGGGGAGAAGTTACTAGTATTGTTGGGCCAGAACACAGAGGGCCTTGTAAATGTTTAAATGAATCGGTAGCACACATGCAAACATAACATGCAGATTTAAACTCAAACCTATTAAAATACCAATTAACCCTACCAAAATGCGAGAAAGAGAACAATTAAATATAAAATTATAAAACACAAAAATAAATTAAAATAATAACAAAGTGCAACAAGATCCGCACGAAATAAACATAAACATAACATGAAAACCTAGCAATTTGACCGAAATTTGACAATTTAACAAAAAATGCGAAATTTCATGAAAATGAAATAAAAATCAAATAATTCGAATTAGAAATAATTCAATTAAAAACTCAAAAGAAAAATTGTCAAATAAAATTTCAAAATAATAAAAATTTAGAATAGAATATACTAGAAAATCACAAGGTCAAATTTTGTTTTACTAAATCAAAAATAACACGCAAGGTTAGGGTAGTACAATAGGTATATATACCGATTCATTTTTACATAATTTTAATCAATTTTTCAAATCTGAAACCAGTGTAAATCTCAATCAATAAGTAGAATCAAAATTACGATGTGAGTGAGAGAATTGTTTGAAACTCTCACCACGTCGCATCCTCGCAACCTCAATTGAGCTCTGCTTGGATGTCGGCGTGGGGAGAGGGTGTTACTGTATTATGTTCGAGACTTTATGAAATTCAGTGAGTTATACTCAGAAAATTTATGGAAACTAATGTATTATATGGCAAAATATATATTCATAAACTGAAATTTTTCCGTCGATGCTTTACATTTTCAGGCCCACAGCCAAAACATACTGCAAGCCAAAAAAATCAAATATATGATCGTAACCGTGTAAGTGCGTGTATTATCGCCAATGATTCGTGCTCGTGAAGGCTCCGGCGTGAGAACACATGAGCTGAAACGTCAATATCATTCCGTATAGGGGAAAGGGGTGAAGGGGAAATAGTCTTCTGGCTGTCTCTCCGTCGCTCATTTCTCATAAACTCGACCTAAATTTATTTTTCACATACGGCTAAAATTCAAACATCGAGTAGTCCAGTGGGCACTCATTAACTATAATATAAACACAAAATGCGCCTAGGATCAACTAAGGGAAGGTGACGGGATCTTCAATAATAAAATCTTTTCTATGACAAAGTATAAAAGTCATTAAAACCTTATCGAACTAAAATGAGATAAAGAGTTTTCTAACTACCATCAAACTAAAATGCTATGATAAAATATAAAAATCATTAAAACCTTATTGAACTAAAATGAGATAAAGAGTTTTCCAAACGCGATCGAACTAAAATGCTATACTAAAATGTAAAGATTTTCGCTAAAAGTATTGAGGAACTTGTTGTCGAAACTAAAATACTATGTTCAAAGATAAAGGAGTTTTATAAAAATCAGTAAATAAATGCGTTGGAAAATAAGGAGCTTTGCATAAAATTAGTAAATAAATATGAACGAAATATACAGATGTTAAATAAAACTAAAATCCGAAATATTATGACCAGAAAATAAGATTTTACAAATTAGTGAATAAATTGAACCTCGAGACGCTCTGATCAAAATGGAACTAGGCTTCTGAAACTACTATAGTCATTAAGCGAGTTTATCGACCGAACTAAAACATTGGAATATAAGAACCTTGCTAAAAATTAAAATCTAGGATTAATAGTATTTATAGGGTAAAAAAGGCAAGCGTCTACATGAGTCTAATATCCGAATCAACCGGAGTGAAAAATACTTCTCCCAAAATCTTTAATTGCCATCTCCCAGACGAAAATAATTAAGTAAGATATAAAGTGCATAAAAAGAAAAGAAAAACACAAAAATATTTTACCAATCGTTTAACCAATAAACCAAGTAAATAAACAATACAACAGAAAATTTCCACATTAAATTAAGTCATATCCGAGTGTTGTTAAACAAATTCCAACGTGTGATTTTCATATTAAAACACGAAACATGTCGCTGATCACCATCACCTTGATTCGATACCGAATATAGGAAGGATCTGTAGGTATTATTTGGCAGGAAATTTCAAATTAAACGATAGCGAGATCCTGTTGACCTAAGCCATCCGACTTTGATAACTCCGATTCCCGAGCACTCTGCGACACCATACTGAGGAGACATCGGAAAAATCCATTAGGAACATCCAGACTCCAATATCGCGACTAGGAACAAGTGAAATTATGTATAAGAAATGCAATGAATAACTTACCACGTGGATAAATAATCAGTGAAAACGAAGGGTTGCCAATATTAATAATTTTAAAGTAAAATGGAGCCGCTAAATCTAGAAAACCAGCGACGATCGATTTTATGCTTATCCGGTAGACAGTAGTTGTGATATAAAAAAAAATCCTAGACACACAACTAAGGATGAAATGTGACATTTCGTGAAATATCACGACAAATAATTCAGAGAAAATCAATGCACGGTGTGTCGACAACTAAGCCAACCCCTATTGAGAAAGTGTGTGCCGATCACCAATGCCTACGCCAGCAGACACACACTCTCATGTAAGAAGTGGTATGACGGAAAATTAATTCATTCTATCGCATAAAAATTTTTATGTCCCGAATGTCTGAGCAGAATTCAAAGAGACGTCAGGAAGGCAAAGGTTCCAACTACAGAAACACCAGCGAACCCCCCAAAGCAGGTAAATTTCCGAACTTTCATTATTTGATTTAATATATTTTCTGAGATATAGCCATATGACCCCATCAATGCACCATTCCGGACACAGACTGAAACAAGACTCGAAGAAAATTTTGCTAACTTTAAATAAATTTATTAGTTCACTCAGAAAATCTGTTTGGTGAAAATTTTCACTCATGCTTTAATAAAAATAACAAAGAAAACAAGTCGCAATCTTATCAGTCCAAATCCATATTTAGGCCACCAACCGCGACGTAAATGACGATGAATCCATGAAGGGATTAGTTGTCAGTGGTCAGAGTCCTTCCTCATAAGTCATCGATGGCACTAGGTATATTTGGATCTGAACACGAGATCCGCAATTTTATGACCCCAATGGACGAGTACAACTAACTAATCTACCCACATGATTAATAGATATGTATTAAACCCCAGATGATGTATAGACGCATTAATTTTCTTTAAATCATGAGTTAAATTGCCGACATGTAGAAAATTATTATTAACTAAATAAATATCAAGTATTATTAACATAAAAGTAAATTTGATTTTACTATTAGTTAGCAATTATTATAACATAAAAGAAAATGTAATACTTATCCATTATTATAACGTAACAGTAAATTTGATTGTACTAATAGTTATCAATTATTGTATCATTAAAGTAAATTTAATAGTTATCAATTATTATAACATAAAAGTAAATTTCATAATTATCAATTATTACAACGTAAAAGTAAAGCTGATTTTATTATTAGTTATCAATTATTATAATGTAAAAGCAAATTTGATTTTACTAATAGTTGCCAATTATTATAACACAAAAGTAAAGTTGGTAGTTATCAATTGTTATTAACCTAAAATTAGATTTAATTTATTAACAGACACCAAATTATTAAGGTGAAAGTAGATTTGGTTTCATAAATGGATATAAATTATTGGTAAGTTAAAAGTAGATTCGATTTTTAATAATCGGCACCAAGTCTTGATAACGTAAGAGTATACTTAAATTTTATTAAAAGAACAATTTGAAGTAATATTATCAACCTGGAAGGAAGAATGTTAAACTCTCGTTTCAAATTTCAATTAGGTATTGATTTTCTGACAACTATGAATAGGTCAACTTCAAATAGAGTATGTGGTAAATTAAGAATACTCATAGCGTTCAAATCTACACATATAATAATTAGTGCTAATTACCAAATGACTTGAAATAGATTAGGGTTGAGAGCAACTGGATCCGAGGAAATTTATGAATACCCCCCGATTCTAAGATCTAATATTTAGTTGCTAATTTTGGTTTCGAATAAAATCTATAATATTAGTTTAAAAATACGCATCTAAAAATTAATCAGATTTTTGGGAGAAAGATCGGATTTAGTCAGACAGACTCTTGAAAGTTAGACTCAGCAAAAAATTTATTAATAAACGCTTGATACTCACGTGACCACTAAGCCACCACGGAATCGAATCGTCCAACCAAATCTCCATTGAAAATTTTGATAATTATCAAGGTAATTCTGTAATACCATCAATGATGTGAGAGGGTAAAGGACTCTGAACGACTGCCAACGGATCGAAACATTAGGACGACCCTAAGAAAAACAGACCCATGAGTTGAAACCCGACATATAATGGCACGAACAAAACGCATTCGCCATTCCACCCTGAAATCCCCTTAGGTAAACGAATCCGACACCACCCAAGGACAAGCCCAACCGGAACCGGCCAGGAAGAGCCGAGCGCGCAAAGCGTCGGCGACTCAAGGAGACAAATGGATTGTAATTTATGAACGCGAAATTTTTTTCTTTTTAATAAATGATATCATTGGTAGTTCGTATCATTAACTGACCTAACTCAATCGACAGGTTCGAAGTGCAAATCTGAAAAATCGCAATAACGAAGGATTACTTCTAATAAGTGACCCAAATAAATTAAAATCGAGCACAGGCTTCCATCGGCAGCTCGTTGAACCCATGGTTCGTTCGGTCAATTACAGCATTAGCAATAGCGCTCACTTTTTGCGGACGATCTACCCACTCGAACACAGTTTCAACGTTGCTTAGCAACGGGTGCTGAGTGGTAAGCAAAAGGTTATTTGTATGTGGTTGTCTGGGCAACAGCCATATAGTTTTCAGAATATCAACACCTACCAACTCACCAGTATGCCGATAACCAGATAGAAGAAACAAAAATGATATTCAATATGATGGTCATTATAAGTCTTAGATTTATTTCAGAACATCAAGTCGAATTGCAGTATCCATATACAACGTATCAAATGGTTAAAGCGATAGCATCAATCTTAAGGGGAGAGTAATGATATTACATTAAAAGTCAAAGACCAAATATTAATCAGATTAGTGTATATTGCGTAACATAATGCAATTAGTGATTGCGCTGTATACACTAATATTTAAATTAGTTATCATGTTATGTTTGTGAAACATAAATTTATAGATGGAATCGAGCGTTAAAACTGGTGTATCAAAAATTTTATTTTTAAAATAAATTGTAAAGATAATGTTCATTCTAAAAATTTACCTATTTGAAGAAAATATTTATAATTTTTGATTTGAATGGAGAAGATATATGGTTTAAATCTTTATGTTTAAAATTGCATTGAAGAAACAAAATTGAAAGGCTGCATTTTTATAAATCACAATCAATGAATACCAATCGTGAGAATATTGGAGATTTTTTTTGTTTTAAAATACTTATCCGAGAACATTAATGCCTGAAATAGGTATTTTTGACCACGATGTGTATGCAAATAGGTTGGATGAAATGTTTAGAACTCCTAAGTTTTAAATTAAAAAGAGGCCGAATAGAAAATTGACTTATCTTAAAGAGGAAGAGTTCCTGAAAAAGACGTTAAATACTTTGATTGAGTATAAACTTACGCATGAAGAGGTAGGAAAATCTAGTCGTTTAATAAACTTTTAAAATCTGTGTTTGTGTTTTATTTATGTGAGACATCAGATTGAGTAAACAAAAAAACTCAACATATTTATAGCTGTTAAAATCATTCATCTAAAATAAAACTTACCTCGGTATCCTTGCAAGGTTAATCTGAAAGAACTTTCAATACATGACAGACCCTACAGAAACTTGGACAACGTAATAGCGTAATTATCGTTTATACATAACACCGACGCAAATATGAACAATATAATCTGTGAACAGAATCATATTTCTTGCTATTTAATATTTATTTATTGTTATAATTATATTGATTAATAAAATGAGTATTGAATAATAAATTTATATTAATTATTATTGAATGAAAAAAGGATTAATAATGGAAAAATCCTAGTTAAATTCCAAATGGAAAATAAAGCATTATGTGGCAATCCATCGGCGGATTTATGTATTGATGCCATTATTATGCTCCACATTTCTCACTAATTCATAGGGAGAAACATAGAGCTAACAAGGCCAGAGAATTGAATGTTTACGATATCTGAAAAAACAATTATATTTTACACAAATAAAATTATAGAGCGATATATTTTGAAACTGAAAATGCTAGAATGTATTAAAAACTCGAGATAAAATCAAGTAAAAATTCTCGATACTATTTACAATTTTTATATCTGAAATAAGTCTGAAGTCATTTAAATATTTATTTGAAAATTTTATATTCTTTGACTTTTTACATGAATTGGCAATTCCCATTTGAGTAATTCGGCTTTTATTTCTTTTTTTCCACTTCGAGAAATCGACTTAAATAATTAATTAATCATTTTGTTAATTAACTTAATTTCAAATAAAATAGCACATATTAAATATTGAATAATCGATAAATGATAAAATAGGCCTTTTCTGCACGTTTTATTATGTGAGAATTTACGAATAAAAAATTATCCTTTCCAAACTATTGAGCCAATGAATTAAGATCGCAAAATGTTCAATTTCCAGTTTTATACAGACTTTTTGTCTTTGATTTTTATTAAATAGATTTTTTTTATATATGTGACAAGTATAAGATGGGATATAAAATCGCAACCTGGTGAAACTAGAATACAAAGATCCCGATGTATTTTAGATTAACTTCAAGAAAATTATAAAGTGAAGAAGTCGGCATTTTAGCTATTTTATGGAATTATTTCAGTTACCACAAGGCAAAGGCGAGTCGAGAAAGGATTATTTTCTTCGGGTAAAAATCGGAAGTTGTCGAGAAAATTTCAATTTCATCAGTGGATTTTATCAGAGGATTATCCAACAAAGGATATCGGTATAAACCAGAACAGTTGAAATCAAAGTCTCCTTAAAAAATCAGAAGTGGAAAAAAAAGAAAATTATATCAGAATCGATGATTTATGGTTCTAAAATCTAATTAAGATTGAAGCTAGCAATGATCTGGTAGAAAAGCTAAAAGCCAAAATCAACAAATCAAATAAGGTAATAATTTATTTTAAAAATCGAAATAATAATATTCGTAATTTTAATGATTATAATAAAATTTATCAATGAAACAATAAATTTGATGTAATATGCCATAATTATAAAGAAAAGAGTGAAATTGTTTGATTTTGTGAAAATTTAAAATAAACAGTATAAACAGAACTATAAAAATTGAAGATAGTGTAAAACTTTGAGTGAATCAGTCTGTAAATTGATGAAGACAGTTGAATGTGATTCAGACACGTATGGAAAGAAAATATGGAAAGAAAATTAGATTTGGAAGATAAGCATTCTCAATTATTAAAGAGGCAAGGTTTCAGGCCTAAACAAGCATTAAGAGTTGCTGAGACAGTAATTACACCAAGAACACCAGAAAAGGCAAAAAATAAACCATTGGTTGAATGTAAAGACAAAAATTAAAATGTAAAAATTCTGTTTGATTTTGGTACAGAACTCAATGTGATAAGTGAAGAACTTGCTAACAGAATAGTGACTGCAAATGACACAGTAGTTTTAAAAAATCTTTAAACGGTATTAGGTGTTTTAACGGTCGGTTAATAAACTTAGTGGGTGTGATTTGAAAGTGAGCATCAGTATCTGTGATGTTTTTTCAATACTTTGATGTGATACCAGGATTATTTCCAGCAATTTTTATTGGAATAAGGTATATAAAAAGACAAAATATCAGTGGTTCCAGAGAAGTAATGTAAAAACATAAAAAATCAGACGGGTGGATAGGGAGTTTGTTGATAGATATGAAAATGGAAGGCCCCCTTAAGATAGGGTAAAAACTTTGAGTTAAGCAGACGTTGGAATATGGTCAAAACACGTAAGGATTTTAATAATATGGTAAGAAAACTATATTTAGAAATTAAATATTCTCAATTTATCAATGAACAACGTTCCAGGCCCAAAACAAGCTCATTATAATCATAGAGTATTAAATTATTCATGTTCTTAGAACTCAGTTAAAAGCAAAAATATAAATATAAATTAGAATAGATGACAATAATAATAATGATTAATAATAATAATAATAATAATAATAATAATAATAATAATAATAATAATAATAATAAAAATAATAATAATAATAATAATAATAATAATAATCCTAATAATAATAATAATCATAATAATAATAATCCTAATAATAATAATAATCATAATAATAATCCTAATAATAATAATTAATAATAATAATAATTAATAATATTAAAAAAAATAATAATAATTAATAATAACAATAATAATAATAATAATAATAATAATAATAATAATAATAATAATAATAATAATAACAATAATAATAATAACAATAAATTTATCATTTCTAAGGGAAAGATATGAAAGATTTTAACATCAATTATTATACGATAATTAAATGCAAAAATTGAAAAATATATAAAATCAATAAAAATGAAATATTATTAATTAAAAATATATATAAAATCAATAAAAATGAAATACTATTAATCTAAAAACATATAAAATCAATAAAAATTAAATACTATTAATTAAAAAATATATACAATCAATAAAAATTAAATACTATTAATTTAAAATTATATAATAATAATATAAAAATTAAATACTATTAATTGAATATAAATACCTTAATGAAAATATCAAACATTGCATCAAAAAAATAATAAATCGAATGATGTAATTTTAAGTCCTAAATTAAATTACTTCATATTTTAAGATTTTCTCAACTCGTTTTACACGGTTTTGAAATAACACGGCTCAAAAAAAGAATAAATTTATATTTTTGTAATGATTTTACACGAATTATTTGTTCATTAAATCAATATACAATCAAATCTTTTTTTACACGTTTTTATATAGAACACATTATCAATGGTGTAAATAAAGATTTGAGTGTATTTTACAAGTCTCCTCACAAGATGAACATTACGAATAAATATATCGAAAATTATACTTCTTTCTGAGGCATTTCACTGATATCGATAGAGACATCTTTGGAATCGGCAATCATAAATTTGAGTTCCAAAGACCATGCAAGTTTAAAAATGTCGAAATTAAGCGAAGGATACTGCTCATTCGGTATATAAATGATTATTGGATAAACATCTATGCACATACATTCATGAAAATACGGCCCGAATTCCTTTGTTGATAAACAAATTTCAAAAGGCTCTGTGGGATATTTTTGATAAAATATCAATGCCTTCAGGTTCAATTTACCTTCGTGATCATTTTCCACTGGAATAAGAAGCTTTTCAGTGGATTTTAAAGTCACTGAAAATCGGATACATCTGATTGGTGAATCAGGTGTGAAATTTAATACAAGTCTCACAGCATCACCGACATATATTAGTGGTCTCAATAACGCTAAGTAGCACAAAATGGAATTCTGATAAGTAACTTTGTATCGGGAGGCTGTATAATTTGGTTAAATTTTATATTAAAACATAAAACTAATAAAAATATTAATTATTCAAGAGAATTGCGAAGATTTAATAGTAATATTATTCGAGAGCATTTATAGTAGATGTAGAATGGTCACATGCCTCACATCTAGAAGTATAATAATTCAGTTCCACTGTTCTTATTTTAAAAACTGAAAATAAAGAAAGAGTACTAAAGGAAAACCATTATTTGCAAAAAGACACGTAAAGTCAAAGTGAAGCTTGCATTCAGAATGTATGTAAAGGATTCTAGGTAGTTTGGGAAATTATTTATAATCTCCGCAAATAATCCTTTAAGAAAAAGCGATAATATTGGGATGCAAGTTTTAATGTGGCACATTTTGGTCAGTTACCGTGAATGTTCAATTGCAAATTTTGTCCCATCTGTTTGCGTGATAGTTTTTGTTGAATATGTGTGCACACACAGACGCGAGTTTTTCTTTTAGATTGTGATTTTTGCCTATTAAGTTTGTGGTGTAATTGTGGAATTTACCAAATTTAAATAAATTGTGAATTAAATTGGAGTTTTTGTGATTTATAGAATTTGTTTTAACAGGTAGGATTATGTGAATTTTTTGTATGTTTTGTCTGCGTGTGGTTAGAACGCATCACTTGAGTTAGTTTTCGTGGGATTTTCAATTTGGACTAGGTTTTATATATTATTTGAATGTTTGTGAAGTTTTCTTTGTCGAATTGGGAATTTTATAATCAAAAATATACGTTTCGATTTTTGGAATTAGTTTGGTTTTTAATCATTTCATAATTTAAATCCTATCAATTATAGCGCAATCTCAAGATATTGAACATGTTAAATGGTTAAACTCGAAGAATGGATGTGGGTTATTTATGATGACAATGAGCGTAAGGATAACAATGTCTTTGTTAAACTTAAATCTATTGCTGTAGCTCCCACTTTCGATGCGACTGGGCAATTTGCAGAATGGTTTTGGCTGGAACAGATTTGACCGCCGAAAGAGAAATTATCCGAGATATTAAAGAAACATTGTGTTACATTGCTTTGGATTTAAAGGAGCAAGGAATGTGACAATCTACTTCTACATCATCTTTAGAAAAAAAGTACGAGCTTAAAATTATTACTTATGGAAAAGAAAGATCCAAAGATGAGAAATGCAATGATCAGATTCAACAGAAAATATAAGTCAAAAATTCAAATCAATAAATTTAATTTAAAATATATAATAAAAAATGCAGTTTTAAAAAAAGTTAATTAAATTATGCATAAAATTGATAGATAAATTGATTTTCAGATAATATTGAATTAAAAATGTAATGTCGATTAAAATTAAGTTATTGCAAAATTTTCAGTTAATTATGTAATGATTCTAGGGGATTTATTGTTAAAAGCAATAATCTGAAAAATTTATAATCAAAAAGAAACGTTAAATTATTAAATATAAAAATCAAAAAAAATCCCCCGAATTAAATAGAAATATGACGTTACTTATTGTATATAATACATAAATAATTCACACAAATGCCAAATTAAATACAATTATTAAAAAAAAATATATTAAACAAAAAATTATAAAAATAAAATTGATTAACCGACTTTATTTATTAGTTTTATTTTTCATATTTCTGTAAACCTTAATGAATTATTTTAAAAATAATTGAAAAATTAAATAAAAACAATTGTTATTAGGGAATATTTTTTTTAAAAATTTAAATATTTTTAAAAATGAATTATTTTCGCATTTTAAGGATAATAATTTTTTAAAATAAAATATAATTATTTAAAGTTATGCATCACAGTGTTAAAAAATTAATTCTTAAATTTAATTTAAAATTCATAAATAAATGAAAAATTAAAAAATGCAAATGATGAAATAAAATTATTATATTCATTTTTATAATTAAAAAAAAATCAATTAGTTTAAATTGTAAAAAAATTTTAAACTTGGTAAAACATTTTAATATATAAATAAATAATTTAAGTTTTAAAAAACCAGACAATTTTGAAATTTCAAACAAATGTTAAACAACATACAATTAAAAATGTTATTATTTTAATAAATAAAAGTATAATTTTTAAATTAAATATTAAAATAAAAAACGTATAAAATTTAAAAACATTTTTGTTTTTTAAATAAATGATAATTGAAAAATAAATAAAGGCATTAATAAAATGCTTATTAATAAATAAATTATTTTCGCATTTTTAAAATAAATTATTTGTAATTTAAAAATTATATTTTTATTACTTAAATAAAAAGTTTAAATATTATGAAATGAATTATTTTTGTATGATCAGATAATTAATTTTTAAAAACAAAACTTATTGCTTATAAATTTAGTAAAATATTTATTTCAAAATTTATTAAAAAAATAGAAAGTTAAAAAATGCTGATGATATTATGAAATAAATTGTTATAATCATTTTTATAATTTTTAAAATTAAAAAGATTTTTTGAAATTGGTAAAAAATTATAATATATAAATAATTTTGAAAATCAAACAAATGCTAACTTAAATAATTTTATCTATTTTATTAATTAAAAGTATATTTTTTTATATTAAATATTAATATAAATTTAAATAATAATATTTTTAAATTAATTGAAAATTAAAATATTAAATAAAAATATTTTTAAATTAATTGAAAATTAAAATATTAAAAAAAGTATCTCTTATTATGGGAAAAATTATTTTCGTATTTAGAAAATTATTACTTTTAAAACAACATTAATTTTTAAAATAACATTTATAATTCTGGTAAAATAATTATTTTAAAATTTTATATAAAAAAATAAATTACGATATTTAAAAAATTAATTTTTAAAAAAGATATTTTGGTAAATTTTTATAATATTAAATAAATAAATTATTTGATTTAATACTTTAAACCAGAAATTTAAAAATAACAATTACATAAAAATAAATTTTTTCTAAACTATATCTAAATAGTTTTATTTTCAAATTGAAAATATTAAAATTAAAAAAATTATTATTAATTTAAATAAAATTATAAAATTATTTTTAAAATAATTGAAAATTAAAAAATTAAATAAAAGTATCTCTTAATAGAAAATAAATTATTTAGCGATTTTTAAAAGAATTACTTTTTAAAATAAAAATTATTTATTTGAAAATTTTATTTAAAAATAAAAAAATTATGATATATAAAAACATATTTTATTTCAAAATTAAATTTTAAAGTTTATAAAATAATCAGGTTATGTTTTTCAAATAAATTTGATTTTCAATATTTTTAAAATTAAAAAAAATTTCATCAATTTGGTATAATATTATAATATAAAATAAATCAATTATAAGTCAAAATTTTTTTAATAATTCAAACAATTATTTAAAAAATAAATTTGTTCTAAACTAAATCTAAATAGTTTTATTTTCAAATTAAAAATATTAAAATTTTAAAAAATATTTAAATAAAATTATAAAAACAATTTTAAAATAATTGAAAATTTAAAAATTAAGTAAAAGTATCTTTTATTAGAAAATAAATTATTTAAGAATTTTTAAAATTATTACTTTTTAAATTAAAAATTTTATTTAAAAATAAAATAAATTATGATATATAAAAATATATTTTATTTCAAAATTAAATTTTAAAAATTATAAAAAAACCAGTTGGTGTTTTTCAAATAAATTTGATTTTCATTATTTTTAAAATTAAAAAAAATTAATCAATTTGGTATAATATAAAATAAATCAATTATTTAATTTACTACGGTAAACCAATGTTTTTTAAATAATTCAAACAATTATATAAAAAAATCAATTTGTTCTAAACTAAATCTAAATAAATTTATTTTTAAATAAAAAATTTAATCATTACAAAATTAATTTATTTTATGTTTATCCTAATTCTTTTGATAAAATTTTTTAAATATTTATTTTAATTTTTTTTTAAAATAAATTAAATTGTGAAATTTTAAAAAATATTGTTTTTAAATTAAATTTAAAATTAAATAAAATAAATTAGTTAAAATTATATTTTTATCACTTCATGTAAAATATTATAAAAATATTTAATTAAAAATAATTAAAATATTTTTATATTCAAATTAAAAGTTCTCCACTAATATTGTATAAATTATTTACTTTTGAAAATTAAAAATTTATAATTAATTAATATTTCATTGGTAAAATGAATTTGAAGAAATATAGATCTTACATGCTTGTTTATCCAAAATTAATCTAGAAGTGAAATCATTCTGGAGGCAATTTATAGAATCTTTTTCCATTATTTCAAATGGATTAGTTAATTGACTTTCTTCAACATCACTACTTAGCGAATTTATTGTTTCCCTGAAATCGCATTTTTTCACTTTAATTGGTAACTCAATTTCTTTGAGAGGAATATCATAATTAGTTAAATTGGCCTTGACTTTAATAACACTATAAAAGTGTATATATTTACTTTTGTATGTAGATACAGCTTCATGCGGAATAGA
Source organism: Schmidtea mediterranea (assembly GCA_022537955.1). Taxonomy (NCBI): domain Eukaryota; kingdom Metazoa; phylum Platyhelminthes; order Tricladida; family Dugesiidae; genus Schmidtea; species Schmidtea mediterranea. The sequence continues at coordinate 230,300,184 of CM039680.1, forward strand.
AATTTTATCTGAAACTTTATTAATGATAGTAATATTTCAAAATGATCAATTTAATTAATACTTTCATAATTATCTTTGGCACACAAAACTTTGTTTTCAAAAAGCAAATTTTCAGTTTTTAACAATAAAAAATTATCATTTTCGTAATTATTTTGATTACTGCTACTATTACCGCTAAAAAGTATGTTGTATTTCGATAGTATTTTGTCTGCGTCATTTTTCTTATGAAATCTTTTTAAATGTAATAAATTTATTGAGCAATGACATTCGTAAAAAATTATGACATCTTTCAAAAATATATTTCTATATTTAAATAACATTAATAAATTAAAATTTTTACGATAATAATTACTGAAGAGTTTGATTTAAAAATTCAATATTGATTGTAACATTACGACCAGAATAAAAATTAGTATTTTCAGGCAAACTTACTTTTAACTCAAAACAGTCATTTGCCGTCATTAAATTTAAAATACGAAAATAAAATCAGAGATGAAAAAATCGCAGTATAAATCTTTAATTTAAAAAACTTTGAATATTTAATTTATTAATACGTTAATATATGATAATGTATATTATTTAAACACAAAATTGAATATAAAATTATTAATTATTAGAATTAAATTAATGTATTAGAATTAATGTTTGGAAAAAAAATTGGTATTTGAACTAAAAGTAGTAGAAAATATAAATTTAGGAAATTTTGAAAAATATAAAATTTTTCAAAATAAATTAATTTATTGATTTCGTATTAAGAGCAATACTACAAATTTCAAATATGACATCCAAACTGATTTTTGATTTCAATATTGGGAGAACCTCGGCAGAAGGCTGAGTATACTTTGGCAAAGTTAGAGGAATTGCAACGACCGATGCAGGGGCAAATAGTTATGGCTCGCCATTATCTTATTAGAGTCAATGCGGACATCGCCGCTGGCACGATTTCCAGTACCGACGGGTACGCTCCGAGCTACGGGATCTCATACGACCTGAATTACCCAGCCCTACAAAAAATGAAGTCTCCAATCGATGTGGTGTACCGAGGCGCCTGATCCGGACAACAGCTTTGGACCGTATTGGAGTACAAAACCGAGAAAAGGAGCACACGTGTGAGAGTCACTGGCCAAAGGAAAATTCGAACTACAGATACTATGATGATCGACGACGATATGGCTATCCAGGAACGATATATCGATGAAAATTGAATGGAGTGTTAATAAAACTAAATTTTTGAAATAGATTTCGGATTTAATGGTATTTGCTTATCGGAAATTGAATCACCCGGTCAAACAAGCAGTACCTAAACTGCCTCATCCTCGACCCGGGAAAAATAGGCATGGCTTATTTGGCATATATTATCTAAAATAACACCTCGCTTTGCTTGGGAACAATATTTCATCCATTGTAAGATTAACGCCAGGCTTTTAACAAACCTGACTATTTTTGATAAATATGTCGCATATTGCAGAAATTAAAGCAAATTTATCTGTTTTGTTTATCCCTGACTTCGTTTGTTATTTTTGTAGAGGCTTATGAATCGAAGAATCTCTATGAACTTGTCTGTGGCATTGTTTGTGAAAAGAAACCGGTGCCCATTTATTAGAAAATGAATATGATACTTTCAAGGTGTTGGGCTCAGAGCCACAATTTAAACAAAAAATAAAAATTAAAAATTAAAGTCAAAGAGTGGAAATAATGGAACGAATCACTGTACATAAACATGCACCGCACAAAGATACCAAAAATCAATAAACAACATAGTAATTAAAACAAAATTAAATATAACAAAAATTAAATAAAACAAATAATTAATTAAAATTCGGAAAATGCCTACAGATGCAAAAAGAAACATACAAAGAAATAAAATAAACTGCCAAAACCTTGCAAAATAAGGTTTAGAAAAAACACAGGCAGAAGTGGAGGCCAGAAAACAAATAAAAAGGGTTAAAAATAATATTACAAGAGAATAGTGATAAAAGTAAAATTCAAATATAATATAAAGTAAATAATTAAATAAATTTGGCAACGATTTAATTAAACGATAACGCCAATAAAAAACCTTTCTTACGATATATTTCGATAGCACAGCTATCATCTTCAGGTACTCAAAACCAACTAAAAATATTATGAATTAACATTTAATTTAAACAAATTATTTTTTATTAATTTAATTTTTTAATAAATAAATATTTTTAAAAATATATTTTAAATTAATTTTAAATTTTAAATTTTTTACTTATATTCTAATTTTTTAAAAAATTAATGCAATTTAAAATTTTCAATTATTTTAATAATATTAAAAAAACAAACATGATTTAACATACGTAAACTATTTAAAAACATTCAAAACATTCGTAGTCACAGCACTCTGCACATTAATCTTTGGATCCAATGACCTTATCAGCAATGCTTCACATATCACTCGTTCCCAATAACTATTAAAACTTCTCAACAAAATTCTAAAATCAGACATTCCGATATCACTTTTACAGCCTCTATTGTGTTCACTAATATTGGTCAAACCCTTCAATCGACAATGCTCTAGAACTCGAGTACAGAGATGACGGGAAGTCTCTCCAATGTATGTGGCATTACACCCATTACATGTAAATTGATAAACGAGATCAGAACACAATCCAACCGGAGTTTTTGATTTATTAATAAACATATTGCGTACCTTACACGAATTAGAGACGATCTTATACTCTAAATTTCCTATCAGTTTACCCAACTTCCTCTTATAATTTGTAAAGCCTTCAGAGTACGGCAATACTAACACATATTTAGGCTCAATTTTTTTATATCCATTTTTACAATCACCCAGATCAACACTCAATTCACACCCATCCGACAAATTACATTCAGACTTTCCACAACATGGATCCTTAGGATTTTTAATCAATTTATCAACAGTTTCTTTTATCATCAACAATAAAAATGATTTAGAATATCCATTCTTTATCAACAACTCAACCAATTTATCAACACTTTTTACCGAATTAGCAAAAGTAGAAGATAAAGCCCATGAACGATAAATCAATCCTTTCACCATATTTCTCTTATACTTAAATTCACAAAAGCTTTCTGGAGAAGTATAAAGACCAGTATCAGTTGGTTTTCTATAAATCTCTGTCTCATACTGTTTATCTTTGCGTTGAATTAACAAATCCAAAAACGCAATTGATGACTTTCTCTCCGTTTCACATGTGAATACAATGTTTTTATGTAAACTGTTCATAAACTGCAAAAACGGTTCTACATGTTTCTGGTTTTCAAATATAAGAAAAATATCATCCACATACCTTTTATAAACAAAAGGTTTTTCAAATTGGAAAGAAGCAATTTTCTTTTCCAAACTAGCCAAAAATATTGATGCCATCGTTGGTGCTAAAGGGGAACCCATAGCGACTCCATCTATTTGTTGATACCATTCATCATTGAAAAGAAAATTGACATTTGAAGTAGCAAATTCAAGAAGTTTTCGAAATGCCCTTCTATCCAAAATGTGATGTTCCGAATCATTTTCATTCCACAACGCACAGCATAAGTCAATTGTCTCAACCAGTGGCACATTCGTAAACAAACTACAAACATCAAACGAAACCATAACATCATTCATACTTCGTTTTTGTAGCTTTGCAATACAAGAAACAAACTCAAAGCTATCCTTACATTCAAACTCTGATCGCATTAATGGTTTTAATAATCCATCTAAAAACTTTGCTATTTTATACTGGGCAGTACCAACCATCGACAAAACTGGTCTCATAGGTACACCATCTTTATGGATTTTTGGTAGCCCATATAGTTTAGCTGGCTGCGATCCTATTGGACGAATAGACTTACCTACCTCTTCATCAATAAGCTTCTTCTCAATAAAACCATTTAACATTTTTTGCACAAACTCTTCATCCTTAAGAGGAGGTAATTTTCCATTCTTCCGACCCTTTGGCAATTTCACAAACTGAGGAGAATTTAACAAATCATTCAACTTATTTACATACACATCATGGTCAAGAATGACTATCCCATTTCCTTTGTCAAACTTACAGATATTTATATTTTTTTTAGCTAATTTTTTAAAGTCATAAAATCCCTAATATTCTGCTTTTTGTTTTTATCGATATACTCCATCGTACTTGCACTTAACGACCTCTTCACATAATTACCATTAATGCCTTTCATCGATCGGGCTATATGAAAATATAAACTTTCAATTTTTGCACACAATTTTGTTTCATCCAAGCGATTCTTAATACAGTGATTTGGACCAAATTTTAAAACACGCTCTTCATCATCATTCAACACTATTTTACTCAAATTTATCACAGTATTCTCCACACTAAATTTAGAAATCCCAAATATTTTTCTCAAATTAATCAATTTTTTAATATGAGCATTCTCTTTAGATTTTATTTGCACAATCGAATTTTTGATACACCATTCTACACATACCTGTAAACAAAACTCATTCGTAGCATTATTTAACATTAATCCAATATTTGTTAGTTTTTTATCAATGGAAGTTCTCCTTATTTTCTCTGATTCCAACATTCTTCTTAACGTTCTTCTATGTATTAATTGGACATCTTTACTAGAAAGACAATCACTTAGTTTCATTTTATAAATGAACGAAGGAATCATCTTTTCTTCTAAACAAGTCTCAAGAAAACTAATGTCTAGTTCCTTTCTTTTGAGGGAGTTATAAACCTTCATAAACCTTTTGAATATTGGAACAGCTGCAGCATGATTTATAAAAAAAAAAAGAAAAGAAAATTGCTTCTTTCCAATTTGAAAAACCTTTTGTTTATAAAAGGTATGTGGATGATATTTTTCTTATATTTGAAAACCAGAAACATGTAGAACCGTTTTTGCAGTTTATGAACAGTTTACATAAAAACATTGTATTCACATGTGAAACGGAGAGAAAGTCATCAATTGCGTTTTTGGATTTGTTAATTCAACGCAAAGATAAACAGTATGAGACAGAGATTTATAGAAAACCAACTGATACTGGTCTTTATACTTCTCCAGAAAGCTTTTGTGAATTTAAGTATAAGAGAAATATGGTGAAAGGATTGATTTATCGTTCATGGGCTTTATCTTCTACTTTTGCTAATTCGGTAAAAAGTGTTGATAAATTGGTTGAGTTGTTGATAAAGAATGGATATTCTAAATCATTTTTATTGTTGATGATAAAAGAAACTGTTGATAAATTGATTAAAAATCCTAAGGATCCATGTTGTGGAAAGTCTGAATGTAATTTGTCGGATGGGTGTGAATTGAGTGTTGATCTGGGTGATTGTAAAAATGGATATAAAAAAATTGAGCCTAAATATGTGTTAGTATTGCCGTACTCTGAAGGCTTTACAAATTATAAGAGGAAGTTGGGTAAACTGATAGGAAATTTAGAGTATAAGATCGTCTCTAATTCGTGTAAGGTACGCAATATGTTTATTAATAAATCAAAAACTCCGGTTGGATTGTGTTCTGATCTCGTTTATCAATTTACATGTAATGGGTGTAATGCCACATACATTGGAGAGACTTCCCGTCATCTCTGTACTCGAGTTCTAGAGCATTGTCGATTGAAGGGTTTGACCAATATTAGTGAACACAATAGAGGCTGTAAAAGTGATATCGGAATGTCTGATTTTAGAATTTTGTTGAGAAGTTTTAATAGTTATTGGGAACGAGTGATATGTGAAGCATTGCTGATAAGGTCATTGGATCCAAAGATTAATGTGCAGAGTGCTGTGACTACGAATGTTTTGAATGTTTTTAAATAGTTTACGTATGTTAAATCATGTTTGTTTTTTTAATATTATTAAAATAATTGAAAATTTTAAATTGCATTAATTTTTTAAAAAATTAGAATATAAGTAAAAAATTTAAAATTTAAAATTAATTTAAAATATATTTTTAAAAATATTTATTTATTAAAAAATTAAATTAATAAAAAATAATTTGTTTAAATTAAATGTTAATTCATAATATTTTTAGTTGGTTTTGAGTACCTGAAGATGATAGCTGTGCTATCGAAATATATCGTAAGAAAGGTTTTTTATTGGCGTTATCGTTTAATAATATAAAGTATATATCAAAAAATAAAGAAAAATATACAAAAAATAATAAAAATAATTTTAAAGTAAACAAATAATTAAAAAGCCCTAAAAATGGCGAAAAACCGCCTATTGGTCGCACACACGCATGAAAATACTATAAATACAGTGATGAATTTCATTATTTTTAATCTTATGCTTTTCACTGAAAATTTTGAACTTCATACTGAATCATCCATTTGAAAGAAAGTACGTAAGAAATTTTCTTTGTCATTTGTAAATTTTCACTTATTATGATGATATTAATTTGTTTTTGTTTCAAATTAAACCTTTCGATGTGTAATGTTTTATTAAAGCATCTTAATAACATCATATATATATTTATAGTTCGAACCCTAAAAATTATATATAATTACAGTATCGAAATAGACGGTTCATGGGACGGATCTCGTGCCGGCTGGTGGGTGAAGACCCTTAGTTGAGCTAGTGGGTCATGCCTCGTGAACCCCTCGGCAGTCCGCAGTCGGGTCTGGCCTTGTGCACAGGACCGCTACGCAGGGCGCCGTTGTATACTCGAGGCGGCTGCTGAAAAGTGGTCGGAGCGAGTCGTTCTAAAATCTAGGGAAGTGCGAACAGTTCAAGTTAGAGGGATATTAAGCAAAGATCACAGATTGATCGAAGAATTTTTTTTATTTTTTTCGAACAAAATTCATGAATCGAACAATGGGCAGCAGGGATAAGATTTAGGTCAATGATAGCTGAACATCTACATAAAATTTCAGAGAGGAAACAATAATATTATAATTTGTTTGGAATTAAAACAAAAATAAATCAATGCAACTTTTCCTCACTCTTCGACAGATGTCCCGCAGCACATGAGTACAGCACTAACGATCCCTTCCGACTGATGTAATTCGAAGTAGAGAATTCCTAAATGATAGATGTCTCCAAAGGATAATTGACGCAGAGTGAACGAAATACATGTCAAAAACGTTTTGTAAAAATCGTCCGATATTTGAACTAGGAGTCCGCATAGCTAGGAGGGTGAGACGATGAATCTCCAATAATCCAACGATAGCAGAGATTTCGATAAATTTGACGCTCTAAAGTCCACATTCTTCATGGCTGACTGAACCCTATGAGATGAGACGTAAACATTGACCAATCACATTGACCGGCACAGACAAGAAAGTTGAAAATCCAATTCTATTGAGTTAGCACAAAATACGGATCGATAAAATTTTTTTAGTTGTCACCAACATTTATATTTGGTAATTCTTGGAATTTTCTCGCGTTCGCTTCTCACTGGAAAAATCTGTAAGTCCCCATAAATTGTTTTAAAATAAAAACTCTATTCCTAGCCAACTAATTATTCCTAAGAAATGCCAATAATTTAACTACCAATTAATCTCAGATTTACCCTCACCTGTAAATTCGAGAAATGGTTCAAATTACTTGCCATTGGCCTCCCCTCCCAAACCTTCTAGGCTTGCAAAAATTTTCAATAAAAATTCGCTTACTAAATGACGACTCATTTCGTTCTTAAATAAAAGTAATTTTCTTTGGTTAAACTTTAAACTAGTTATCTCCAATAATAAATATAAAAGGATTAACTTTACTTATTTTTTGTGAATTAAATTTTAAATAAGCTTAGTTAAATTATAGATTAGTTATTACCGAATAGCTAGTTGAACTTATTTATTTTCATAAATTTAATTTTAAATAAACTTAGTTAAAATTATAAACTAGTTATTGTCCGGATAATTGATCAAACTTATTAATCTTCATAAATTTGGTTATTAAACGAACTTAGTTTCATAACACTATTAATTTACATCAGTTGGCAGACGACAACTCGACTGGATGGTAAAGGAATTTAATTCCGAATTGCTGACGTAGGAATTTTCCGAGGGTACGCTCAATATCGTGAACTCTAAACCCCAAACCCTCGAAAATATGATAATTGGATTTATTCATTATAATATTAGCAAATAAAATTCATATTGCGCGAGACTTAGAATATCTCTAACAAATTTTACCCTTATGGTATTAATCTAAACGTGTGTCCTATGAAAATCCGATCATCCCACCGTAACGCTTTTAACTAAAATGTACACGATACTTAGAGGGAATCTCAACCGATCGTTAGATGGCAACACCCTGAACATAAATGTATAGTAAAGAGTGTTTTGGGTATCGAATTATCATTGTATTAGATCATAGAGATTTTAGTTCGATTGGGTTATTGTAACCTTTGGGATCATTAAGACCTATAAGTCTAACGTACCCTGTAAATTAAATCGGGTGGATAGGGATCGCGACCAGTCGAATTAGTCGTTAATTACCCCCTTAAAATCGGCTAAAGGATACTAATGTAGTAAGATTGAGGTAGACCCACGTCGAATATGAGCACTGGGTAGGAAGTTAATTAAAAGAGGGAAGCCCTTTGCCAAATAAATATTAAAAATCCCATCCCGAACCTCCCCGTCTACCTACTCCACCTCTCGATAATCTCCATTTTTAATCCGTTTCTTTTCTTTTCCTTATAGCATGGACAACCACAACCATAATGAATCAAGCCATCTGTCAAGAATTCCCCGACTGCCCAAGGTGAAGTTGCAGGATCATCCACTCAAAGAAATGACGATTATCGAGCAGACCCCCCGCCATATCGGCCGGCGAAAAGGAAACGTTTTCCTACGGATATGGATGCCGAGGAAGATTAAAGTGACAGCTCGGGCTCTCAGGCAGTCGTGACGTGTGTAAAGACATTTGTGATCCTAATGTTTGACGTTCATTGTCCTGTGTAATGACTTAATGGTATATTTTATGGTCAATATAGTTTATTTATGGTGTTCATGAAATCTTGTTTTATCCTTCCTTCTGTTATACATTATTCCACTTATTTCGTATTACGAGAGATGAGGTACCGACGGCAATGGAGGTCGAAAAGGGTTTACAGGCGCTTGCTGGGCATCACCATTCTCCATGATTTCCTCACCGTGATCAGGACAAAGGTAGGAATCAGATATGGGTAGTTAGGCTTAAGCGTAAGTCCTTCCAGCGGCAGCTAATCACCCGGGAAAGGCGAAGGTCCTTCGAGGAGTAGTGTTAGTAATGACGTTCACCTGCTTGAATGGCATTCGGCTATTGTGCACAGTTCCAACATGATTTCGGTCATGGGTTCGCAATGGTTATTAAAATCGTGCGACATATCAGGTAAATTATCCCTAGAACCTGCAAGTGAAGGTCAGATCAGTGAGATGAATAATACCTTAGTTTAAAACTCCTGTACGTTCAACAAAGGGCTTTGATTCATACAGACCTAGAGCATGCAAAATGGCTAGAAAAGCTTTTAACTATGCCTTTGTGAACAATCAATTATCTTTTTACTAAACGTTAAGTGTCTCTATTTCAGTACATATTTTGATATGAGCAATAATGGTCATCAATTTTCAGATCAAAAATCACTTCTTACATTCCCAAATACAGTATAAGCTAGTATTCTACCATAGCCTCCCCTTTCCTTTAGTGGTTTCCATAAGGTTCCATCAACGCAAAATTCAATCAAATGTTCTTCATTCTCAGCATCCGTTATTTCATTTTCGCTTTCAATATCTGAAATATTACGCATTCTTTTTCTTTTATTGTATTTATTACGATGGTTTTCATTCCCACTGTCTTCAGATTTTTTAATTTCGTTTATATCATCCAACTCCTCCTCGCTTTCACATAATTCATTTATATCCGAATCCAATCCAGATTGGTCTTCATTTACGTTGGTTATTCTTTTTAGTAGTTCCATATCCATTAAAGACTAGTCCATAAAATCCATTAGCTAAATAGTAAAGATATAATTGCGAAAAAACTTTTGAATAGGTTTGAAAATACCTTATAAAATTCAGATCTTCAAGTACGAAAATAAATGTTTGCTAAGCTTCCAAATAGAACTTTTCTATTTTGCAAAATGTGTTGCTAAAATAATCTCTTACTTTGCCCTATTTGTTTTATAAGTTAATAAAAACAAATTCACTTCCAAAAGTAACTTCATTTCTCTATAAAGTTCACCTTTGAAGTGACTACTTGATATAAGTTTTACTCTAATTTTAAACAGGTCGTCAATGACACCAAAAGATTCAACAACCATCCAGAATAGATTTTACCATTCAATAAAAGCAGAAAACGTTAATATATACAAATATATTGACATAATATTACAATGAAGAAACAACCTTACTCAAAATTTCTCAAAAGTTTGTTTACAATGAAAACACAAAAATTTTATAAGGTTGTTAACGTGTATAATTATGAATTTGGCTACTGTATTTATAGTTGATTTCTGTGTATGTGCAATTAATAAGCATTTTTGGCCATTTTAAGGTGGTTTTATTAATATTTTTATAAATTTTTCCCCATTTTCCTGTAATTTTTGATATGTTATTGTTGGCCCAGCACACAAATAGCCTTGAGAATTGTTTAAATGCATCAGTAATACAGCACAAAAACCCAGCACCAAGATAACTTAAAATACAATATACAACACCAACTAAACACTTTAAAATCTGAGAGAATATAAATAAATATAAAATCAAAAACATAAAAGTAAAATAAAATAAATACAAAATGCATCAAGAACCGCACGAAATTTACATAAAAAATAACATAATAACAAGAAAATTTGACCGTAAAATGACCATTTATATAAAATTAAAAATTAATGAATTAAATGAATAAAAATAAAATATTTTTGGATGAATAAATTTAATTAAAAATGTTAAAAATAAATTACCAATTTAAATTAAGAAATAAATAAAAATTTAATTTAGATAACATAAATAATTTCAAAGTCGAATTTTGTTTAATCGCAATAAAACTAACACGCAAGGTTAAGGCCAAATTATAGGTATAAATACCGATGTGTTTTCACAAATTTTCAGTCTTATTTTTCGGAGAAAAAATTTCATTACAGAACTGTATAACTGGTTGTATAACTGGTTGAGAGTCGTGCATTCAGGCAATTAACACGGGTGTTTTGCCTGAACACGATCACTCTCAACTGGTGCAATATTATTAATTGATTTTTTCGAAGGGAATTGATGGATCGAATTTATGGATGATTTTTGTTTTTCAAATCGAATTTATGGATGATTTTTGTTTTTCAAATTGAATTTATGGATGATTTTTGTTTTTCCAATTGAATTTATGGATGATTTTTCGAATCGAATTTGTGGGTAATTTTTCAATTGAATTTATGGACGATTTTTCAGATCAAATTTATGGATAATTTTGTTTTTTCAATTGAATTTATGGACGATTTTTCAGATCAAATTTATGGATAATTTTGTTTTTCCAATTGAATTTATGGATGATTTTTCAAATCGAATTAATGGATGATTTATCGAATTAAATTTATGGGATTTTCGAAGTAAATTTTATGGAATGGATACAATGAATTTCAAATGTATGTGGCCGATGTAATATGCTGAATAAATATTTTCTATCTATAGCCTTAGTGCATCGAAACTTTTATTCCAAATGCTATGGTAAAATATTATTTGTTATTCCTTTTCCGGCCCACAGCCAAAGACACATCACAAGTTAATAAAATCATATACAGTATTCGAACTGTGTAAGTGCGTGTAAAATCGCCAATAGTTCGTGCCCGTGAAGGCTCCGGCGTGCGGAACGCAGGAGTTGGAACGTCAATATTATCCGTACATGGGGGAAATTGGAGGGTAAATGAGTAGTCCATTGGCTGCTCCTTCATTATCCGTTTCCTGTAAAATTGACATAAATTTTTAACAACAATCGGCTCAAAATCTCTAACACCGAGTAGTCCAGTGGGCACTCATTAACTATGTAATGAACATACATAGATCTTAAGGACAAAAAGAGGGAATGGGTAGCGGGGAAAATTGCGAAATCGTTGCAACAGTTAAAAGGAATAGCCATCGGAAAAAGATTAATCCGAACGACCAAAATCATGAAAAATAATGTTTTTAAAAAGAATTAAATAAATTAATTTGAGTTGAGGCGGAAAATATGGGCGGGACGCTGCTCAGATTTTCCGAACTAATTCAAATACTTAACAAAAATAGTAACGTAAAAATGGAATGCGTAAAATAAGGGCGGAACGCTGCTCAAATTTTCCGAGTCAATGAAAATACTTTGTCGAAAACGGTAGAATAGGGATGAACCGTAAAATAAGGGCGGAACGCTGCTAAAATTTTCGAATTTACAAAAATACTTTATCAAAAACCGAAAGATACAGAAGGATTACAACTAAATTTTTATATAAGAAAAATATTTCTTAAAGCTGAGGAATAAGGACGAATCCCTACACAAAAATTTGTTAATAATATTGATATAATAATAATAATAATAATAATAATAATAATAATAATAGTGATAATAATAATAATAATAATCAGGGTATTTGTAGTAATGATGATAATAATTATGATAATAATAATAATAGTAATAATCATAGTAGTAATAACAATAAATATAATGGTAGTTATAGTAATAAAAATAATAATAAAGGTAATAGTAGTAACAATTAATAAAGGTAATATATATAATAGTAACAATGATAATGCTAGTAATAATAATAGGGAACATTGTAGTTATGATAGGGATAAGAGTAGGAGAACTAGTGTGTGAATACTTAACATAACCAAGGGTGTACCGACCAAAGAATAATCTTCGACATGGACAACGATAAGAAGGACTATGGGAATGGACATAAAGATAGATGATATGAGAGTATAGGTTAACATTTGAAGGAGATAGGAGAATAATGGGACCTAAGAATCAAAAGGGAGCACAGGTCTTCTATCGACAGCTCGTTGGACCCAGAGATCGTTCGATCAATTATAGCATTAGCAATAGCGCTCACTTTTTGCGGACAATCCACCCACTCGAACACAGTTCCAACGTTGCTTAGCAACGGGTGCCGAGTGGTAAGCAAAGGAAATATTTGTATGGGGTTGTCTGGGTAACAACCATATAGTTTCAAAATATCAAAACCCAGAAACCCACCATTATTTATATTTTTTCAAATGTATTTTTATTGTCATTTTTGTTTTTGACGCTTAAAATAATTAAGGTTTGGTCACCACTTCTGCCTATGGTTTTTATAAACCTTCTTTTGAAAGGTTTTGGCAGTTTTTCTGAGTCGAATAGGTTTCTGTCTGCAGCTGTAGACTTTATTTTTGATTTTATTATTATTGTTTTATTTTGTTTTATATTAATTAGTTTTATTTGGTGTTTTGTTTTAAGTATGTCTCCGATGCATGTGTATGTATACAGTAGCCATCCTGATAATTCGTTTAGATTCATTAATAATTATTTTGTTTTAATTTTGGCTTAACCCCAGCAATATATTTACAGGCTATAATCAGAGGCAACGTGCTTGATACTTTCGATTATGACCAAAATAATCACATGTATTTGAGGAACCTTGATTTTGTTATTGGAAAGTACGAAGACAAGATTAAATGGCTAAGTTAAATGACCAGAGTTAACAAAAAATATAAAAGCTTAAGACGTGATTTTAAAGTTAATTGACATAAAACATCAGTCGTATCTGGATTTTATTAGATCTTCGTCGGACTAGAACCTGCTGGAAACATGATCTATATTAATTGCAAGGGTGTCATAATATTAAGTAATCTGCTTTCATCTTGTCGGTTTACATTACGAAGTCAACTTTTCAACCTTGATAAGTCCTTAACAAATCAATTTCACTATCGAACAAATGAAAAATTGAAATCGTAACATAAGCAACTAAATACAGTAAAAAGGGAATAAAATTTATTCGACAAAACAAATCAGTAAAAGTATCATCATTTCATTGACTTATAAGTGAGCTTTGTAACTTTCTTCTCCACCCTCCGAGCGCGTTTCGCACCTTTTAGTATGCTCTTTCTGTTGCGCCTCTCCTCAGCAGTCTCATTCGGCTGCCTCGGCACGTGGAATTGCGCCACGTTAGTTATTGTCAATTCCGATATCTCATCTCCCGACTCAGAATTATCAGTGGAATTCATTGATTCGTGCACTCGTTTTTCTGGCTTTTTAATCTGGATCAATTTCGGTTGATGTTTGCTATCCTTATCATTGGTAACCATGGCATTTGTAGACACGCGGGGTTCCTTATAACTCCATTTATCCACAGCTTTATCGATTTCAGCTCCGTCATATTCAGTCTCATTCCTATCTAAATTTCGATAAAAAGCATCATTTGGATCAATTTTGGTATCAAGCTTTGCTCTGTAATATTTCCATTATTGATTTATAGAAATAAACGATAGCATACTTTCCATAATTCTGATCTCGTTCGAAAGCATTCAGAAATGCTTTAGACATTGAACTACACTTCGTAGAACTGGCCGTCTCGGGTAATCTAAATTTATTTTGAAAATCCATATATGTATTGTGAAAATCTATAGTTTCTGAAATATCATTGGTGGCCATCTTAACATTATTGAGGTCATAAAAGCCGTTTGTAGTAGAATCATTGTCATTTTCTTCATCATCTTCAATGTCATTTCCGAAAAATTGACTAAATATTCCTCTATCCCCCTTTATTACTGGTTTTGAAGAAACACCATTAGCTAATTTACTAAAATCTTCGTTTAATTCAGATAATTTGCCTTTGCCGTCGAGTGAATTTAAATTCTCTTCATCACTTTCATTGTTTGTTATTTCTTTCATATCCGCTAATTTAATAAAATCGTCTTCCAATTCTGATAATTCGGCTTCACTGTCAAGTGCATTTAAAATATCTTCATCCAATTCATTCTTCTGTATTTCTTTAATCTTTTCTAAACTATTATTGCCAACATTATCATATTGCACTTCAAATTCTTTAAGAACAGTTGCTTTATTCGCTGAATGAGATGGGAAAACGTTGGATTTAGTTTTGTTGCTTTTCACAATGTCTTTTAGATCAAGAGTCTTATTATTGAAATCCTCGCGATCTATTAAATGCTGCATATAATCATAACCATCGTTGAAATAAATTCCGTATTTAAAATGCTCTGGTTCATTAGGATCGACTATATTTTGTGATTCAAATGGATCATCTTTTTGCACATCAGAGTTTGGTTTGGGAAAAAATGGTACATGAACGAATTTTTTTCTTGGCTAATAAAAATAATAATTTCAGCACTAAAATTAAAAGAAAAGTATTCACCATGTCACAAGTAAAACAACTAATTACTGAATATTTAAACAAGGTGTGTGCTAGATTTTAAATAATAATAGCAATCACAATAAATTTTATTTTTGGAAAATTTGTTTATTATCACAAATGTTTTAAAAATAAATTTATTAATATTTTAATGTAGTTAATTATTTTGATTATAAAATCTTAAACTTTGAAAGCGTAATTTTTATACAGTTTTATAATCATTATTATGTAATTATTTAATGAATGGAAATTTTAAAAATTTACCTTAGTTGTAAAATTCAAGCGAGGATAAGACATTTTTATTTCAATATCATTTAATAATCAATGATATGATGATCGATTATTCGATTGCTGAAGTCATGTTAACTTGACTTAACCTTCAGTCTGTGCATTGGGGTCAAATGGACCCCAGTCTATGTAATAAGTGATATAATAAGTTTTTACACCAACTAACTATGTCAAGCAACTAGATTTGTCTCAACTAAAGTTTTCCACACACATTACAAAAGAAATAATCAAAAGTACATTATATATGACGTAGCTACTATAGTTTTAAGCAATTTAATAATATTTTGGTGCATTGGGGTTAATCTGACCCCAATTTTTTCCCGCCTAACAATCTATAGAAGTTGTCTCTTTTTCAAATGTAAAAAGTGAAATTCAGTGAACATTATTTTTGAATAGAAGTGGTGGGTTTCTGGGAGTTGATGTTTGAAACTATATGGCTGTTACCCAGACAACCCCATACAAATATCTTTCACTTACCACTCGGCACCCGTTGCTAAGCAACGTTGGAACTGTGTTCGAGTGGGTATATCGTCCGCAAAAAGTGAGCGCTATTACTAATGCTGTAATTGACCGAACGATCCATGGGTCCAACGAGCTGCCGATAGAAGGCCTGTGCTCGATTTCGATTTTTAGGTCCCATTATTCTCCTATCTCCGTCAAATGTTAACCTATACTCTCATATCATTCATTGTTATGTCCATTCCCATAGTCCTTCTTATTGTCGTCCGTGTTGATGATTATTCTTTGGCCTGTACACCCTTTGTTATGTTAAATATTCACACACTAGCTCTCTTACTCTTATCCCTATTATAACTACAATGTTCCCTATTATTATTACTAGCATTATCATTGTTGCTATTATATATATTACCTTTATTAATTGTTACTACTATTACCTTTATTATTATTTTTATTACAATATAATTACCATTACATTTATTATATTACTACTATTATCATTATTACTATTATTATTATCATTATTATTACTATTATCATTATCCTGATTGTGATTATTATTATTATTATTATTATTATTATTATTATTATTATTATTATTATTATTATTATTATTATTATTATTATTATTATTATTATTATTATTATTATTATTATTATTATTATTATTATTATTATTATTATTATTATTACGATTATCCTTACTATTATCATTATTATTATCAAGTTTTTACTAGGGATCCTTCATTATTCCTCCGCTTTATAAAATATTTTTCTTGTATAAGTATTTAGTTGTAATCCATCTGTATTTTTTCGGTTTTCGATAAAGTATTTATGTTAATTCAAAAAATTTTTGCAGCGTTCCGCCCTTATTTTACGGTTTTATCCTTATTCTGTAGTTTTCGACAAAGTATTTTCATTGATTCGGAAAATTTGAACAGCGTTCTGCCCTTATTTTACGCGTTCCACTTTTACTTTACTATTTTCAATAAGTATTTTAATTACTTCTGAAAATTTGAGCAGCGATCCGCCCTTATTTTTTGATTCCTAGAGAATATAATACTAACAATTGAACAACATTCCACTTTTACTTTACTATTTTCTATAAGTATTTTGATTGATTCGGAAGATTTGAGCAGCGTTCCGCCCTTATTTTACGGTTTATAAGAATATTACACTAACAATCGAACGACAATTCGCTTTTGTTTGACTATTTTCTATAAGTATTTTAATCATTTCGGAAATTTTGAGCAGCGTTCCGCCCTTATTTTACCGTTTTTATGATAAATGTTTTAACTATTTCCAAAAATTTGCGCAGGGTTCTGCCCATATTTTCCGTTTTAATTCAACATAATGTATTAAATCCTTATATATTATTTTAAAACATTATTTTTCATGATTTTGGTCGTTCGGATTAATCTTTTTCCGATGGCTATTCATTTTAACTGTTGCAACGATTTCGCAATTTTCTCCGCTACCCATTCCCTCTCTTTGTCCTTAAGATCTATTTATGTTCATATTATATTTAATGAGTGCCCACTGGACTACTCGATGTTAGATATTTTGAGCCGATTGTTGTTAAAAATTTATGTTAATTTTACAGGAAACGGATGATGAAGGAGTAGCCAAAGGACTACTCATTTACCCTCTAGGTTTCCCTATCTACGGATAATATTGACGTTCCAGCTCCTGCGTTCCGCACGCCGGAGCCTTCACGGGCACGAATCATTGGCGATATTCCACGCACTTACATGGTTCGATAGATTATATGTGATTTTAATTACTTGCAGTTTGTTTTGGCTGTGGGCCACAAAATAAAATAAATAAAAAAAAATTAAATGTTACCATCTAAATTCGATAAAAGTTCCGAGGCAAAATCATATATTCTTCATATAAATTCTACATTCATATCATAAAATTCCATAAATTTAATTTCCGTATATTCCATAAATATAATTCCAATCTAAAATTTTAATCAATAATAATACACTAGCCGAGAGTGGTCGTGTTCAGACAAAACACTTACCCGTGTTGATTGCCTGAATGCACGGCTCTCGATTAGTTACGCACATCAATTTTCTAACTAAGTTACCACTAAAATTGAAAATTTTCTCTCCGAAAAATAAGACTGAAAATTTGTGAAAACACATCAGTATTTATACCTACAATTTGGCCTTAACCTTGCGTGTTAGTTTTATTGCGATTAAACAAAATTCGACCTTGAAATTATTTGTGTTATCTAAATTAAATTTTTATTAATTTCTTAATTTAAATTGGTAATTTATTTTTAACATTTTTAAATAAATTTATTCAGCTAAAAATATTTTATTGTTATTCATTAAATTCATTAATTTTTTCTTTTATATAAATGGTCATTTTACGGTCAAATTTTCTTGTTATTATGTTATTTTTTATGTAAATTTCGTGCGGTTCTTGATGCATTTTGTATTTATTTTATTTTACTTTTATGTTTTTGATTTTATATTTATTTATATTCTCTCAGATTTTAAAATGTTTAATTGGTGTTGTATATTGTATTTTAAGTTATCTTGGTGCTAGGTTTTCGTGCTGTATTACTGATGCATTTGAACAATTCTCAAGGCTATTTGTGTGCTGGCCCAACAGAAGTGTTGTTATTATAAATTAATTTGTTTGTGATAATTATATATTCATGTTGGGCCAGAACACAAACGGCCTTGAAAAATTGTTTAAATGAATCGGTAATACACACGCAGATACAACATGCAGATTTAAAATCGGACCTATAAAACACCAACTAACCCTACTGTTGGGCCAGAACGTAAACGGCCTTGAAAAATGTTTAAATGGATCAGAAACACACACGCAAAAATAACATGCAATTTAAATAAACCTAGAAACACCAATTAAACCCTATAAAATACGAGAAAAAAGGAGAATTAAATATAAAATAATAAACATAAAAATAAATTAAAATAATAACAAATGCACCAAGATTCGCACGATACTTACACAAATATAACAAGAAAACACAACAAATTCGACGAAATTGAAAAAATTAATAAAAGTTCATTAAAATGAAATTTAAATCGAAAAATTTGAATTAGTAATAATTCAATAAAAATTATAAATAAAAAATTATAAAAATAAATCGAAAAATAATAAAAATAAATAATAGAATTTGCTAGAAAATAACAAGGTCGAATTTTGTTTTACTGCATCAAATTTCACACGTCATACAAATAGGTATAAATACTGATCCATTTTCACATTTAACTTAACCATTTTTAGAAACCATTTTCAAACCATCTGAAATCGTTTGTAGACTATTTTTAAATCTTATTTTCAAATCGTTGTGAAACTATTTTAAACCCTTATTTTCAAGCTATTTGAACTAATTCAACTGATTTTAGGTGAGAAATATTTATGTTGGAGCCCTCTTTCCACATCACGTTCATAGCATCTCTGTAGAGCTCTGCTTGACGGCGGTGTGGGGAGAGAGGCATTTATGCTTTCTGTTATGATATTTTATGCTATTATGTGAAAATTTTGGAATGGTTATGAAGGGTAATTCTGTTATTTTGTCCTAATTAATAAATATTATTAATATATTTAAATTGTTCTACATATATCTAACTTATTTTATATGCTTTTATAAATTTTAATGTCGAAATTTTTCCGGCCCACAGCCGACACATAACGCAAGTAAATAAAATCTACATAGTACAGAGGCATGTAAGTGCGTGGAAAATCGCCAATGATATGTACCCGTGAAGACTCAGCGTGCGCAACGCAGCGGTCGTAACGTCAATATTATCCCTATAGCTGAAGCGAGAAATAAGGAAGAAGTCTCTGGCTGCTTCCTCGTTTCTCAATTCTGTAAAATCGACCTAAAATTATGTTACATACGGCTTAAAATTATCACACCGAGTAGTCCAGTGGGCACTCAATAAATATAATATGAACACAATATGCGCTTAAGGCCTATTAAAGGGAAAGGGTACTTGGATAATTTTAACTGAAATCGTTGTTATAACTATTTTGGATTAACATTTTGAAATAAATAAAATTTATTGGGAATCATTGAATTCGATTAAATTGCGATTATTGATAAAAATTAAAGTAAAGTGTTTTATGGCTTAAAATTTCAGTAAAGATAATTCATAATGATCGTAAATTATTGATTAAAATTAGGGTAATGGCAAATAATTTCATCAATTAAATCATTATAATTCATTTCAATAAAAGTAATCTGATCTTCGAGAAGGAACGAGTAATGTATTGATCTAATCAACCCCGATAGAAATGAAAGTAATTAAGAATCGAATTCATTGATTTCAAATAAAGAAATGTATCAATTAAACGTAAAACGATTCTCGAATAAAAGTAGGGGATTCCTCAATTAAATTGTTGATTCAAATTAATGTAACACTACATAATTCACTGTTAATTCATCTTGATAAAATTGAAGAAGTGATTGAGCAATCCAAGCATTTAGATTAAATTATTGATTAAAAATAAAATGAATACAAATAAAAATATCGTTGACTAGATTGAATCAATTTATTGGTGACAATTGAGATGATTAAATTAGTCCAAATAACTACTGAGTAAAACCCACGTAAACTAGTTTTGGTAAAGTAAAGTATCAAATAAGAATAAATAAAATAAGTCCCTTAACGAGCTATGATTAGTGAATTAAAGTGATTCATAGATTAAGATTAGAGATGAATTGAATAACCGGAAAAATGTAAATTAGAGAAAAACTGAATTCACGGTTTTGAAACCACCAGCATTAAAATAACTTTGTGGGCTAAAGTAATAGTTGATCCAAATAGCCTCAGGGAAGACTATTAGAAATCGGAGTAACAGATGTCGATAATATAATCCCTTAACTAGAATTAGAATAATTCATAAATCTATAAAATAGGTTTCATCAATTATCGTAAATTCAGGATTTATAGCAAATTGATTAGTGGTAAAGTGAATGAATATTTACGTAAATTAAATTAATATAATTGAAAAAACCAAAGTTTAAGATGAGCGAAAATTTGTATTACTATCACATTAAATTCCACATAGCGAAGTTATTCCAACAGAAGGGTATCGCATCTATTTAGGAATCTCGGTAAGCGTAGAAGTCCTCCTAAAATTTGCTAATAAAGTACATTTAAACTAGTCAACGAAATAACTTACCGGAAATTGAGATAATCGAGTGTAGGCGAACATTTGACCAGTAATTCTGAAAATATGACACGATTAATACAATCACCGGATGTAAACAATGTAATTCACCTTTAGTCAACCGCTTAAGTGGTAACGGTAACATCCGCCGGAAATCGTTCGCCCACCAGGATGCGCCTACACGCGACTAAGTTATCTCGGATCAACATCCGGCCTAAATCTTAAAGTTCGAACAACTGTAAACAAACTTTAAATCGATGTACAAAATCCCTTAAGTTAATGTACGAGTATCCGCCTACATGAAAAACTTTTATGTTAATACGCATATATCGAATAAGTTAAACATCAGGTTACCACCTCCATACGATTAATTATATAGTTTCCCTATAAAGTAGTGCACCTTAAAGAACCAGACTCACTAAGTAACCTAACCTGCTTATTAATGTTCCATCGCGTAAAGGAAGGCAATGGTCACGTATATGACGCCCTTACTATTAGCATAGACACAATTTGCTTGTTAATAACTTAGAATGATAAATCAAGTGAACCTAATGACAGTAATGTTTAGACATGTCGCCCAAACGAACTACCCGTCGAGAGACCGCCAGACAGGAACAGACAGGAGTCCCGCCGACCCTGAGAATACTCAACCAGTTGCAACGACCATGTCTCTCGGAACGGCAATATCCGGCTGCGGAGACCTACCTGCACGCACAGGAGCTCCTCACCCAATGGGAAAGGGTGCAGGAGCAGGTAGATTTACAGGTGGTTAAGGCAAGGATGTACCTTGCGAACGTGGTCGAAGACATCCTCGCCGGGCGGATTGCAGTCGCCTATCCACCTCACCCAGTTCGAGACACCAGAAGACCCTATACTGTTGAGGCTCTCAAACGGAGCCTGAATAGATATTGTCCGGACGAGTAAACCAACACTGATAGACTTTATGTAGTAATTGATTTAAAAGATTAGAAATTTACGTGTTATTTCTTTTTCTTATAGCTAGAGTTATTCGTGTTTTGTTTAACGAAATAAACAATTATATAACTTGATCAATAATAACTTAACCTCATCTATTTGATTGTAGTAATGTCTTCCTTACAAATCTTACAATCTGAATTGGACCGCGCGAGGCAGACGAATGCAGAGCTACTCAGTCAGGTCCTGCAATTAACTCGCGAGGTGCAGCAGGTCAAGGCGACCTGTTTAGACCCTAAACGGACGAAGATACTCTACCAACGACTCACCGCAGCTCAAAAGGGTTGGGCCGAAGAACGCCAGCTCAATCGGAGTCTGCGCACGCAGATTCGGGGACTCGAAGTCGCCCTAGCGGTATGCCGGGAAGGTGAAGCGGTAACTTACCCGCTCATCTTCGCCCCAACCCAAATGCCGCAGACAACCACCAAGCCAACAGAACAACCCATCAACAATCGTCGACCGGGACGTAAGGAACGTGCCCGAGGTCGAGCAACGCAACTTCAAAACGTCAAACAGTAGATATTCCACATGTGATTGATTCAAATAGAGTAGTTTTAGCCTTAGTTGAGTCGTTTCTTTTGAAATTGCATGTCAGTATTGTCACAAGAATCCTTATTACGTCTCAGTTTTCCACAGTCAATTAAGAACTAATCCTGAATAGTTATGAGGGACCGAGCAAAGCGAGCATAGGTCTTCTATCGACAGCTCGTGAACCCGAGGATTGTCCGAGCAACTACAGTACTAGCACATGGTACTCAATTTTTGCGGGCAATCCACCACTTGAACACATTACCAACGTTGCTTAGCAACGGGTGCCAAGTGGCGGTTAGTATCATTTTGTATGGCGTTACTAGGGTCACCAGGAGGATAAGCAAGATTTGAAACCCTGTAACCCACCACTACTAAAATACGAGAAAGAAAACAATTAAATATAAAATTATAAAACACAAAAATAAATTAAAATGATAACAGAGTGCAACAAGATCCGCACGAAATAAACATAAAAATTACACGAAAACCTAAAAATTTGACCGAAACCTGACAATTTACCAAAAAATGCGAAATTCCATGAAAATGGAATAAAAAATCAAATAATTTGAATTGGAAACAATTCAATTAAAAAAATTCAAAAGAAAAATTGTCAAATTAAATTACAAAATAATAAAATTAAGAATAGAATATACTAGAAAATCCCAAGGTCAAATTTTGTTTTACTAAATCAAAATTAACACGCAAGGTTAGGGTCGTACATTAGATATATATACCGATTCATTTTCACATAATTTTAATCAGTTTTTTGAAAAACTTGAACCGTTTTAACCAGTTTGGAGAAACTTGAATTGTCTTGATCAGTTTTTATCTGTGGAAGCCAAAATTTTAATGAGAGTGAGAGGAGGTTTGAAAACTCTCTCCACATTGCGTCCTTGCAACCTCGAATGAGCTCTGCTTGGGCGTCGGCGTGGGAAGAGAATTAAGATGTACTATGAACGAAGATTTTGTTATGAAAATTATGATATATTATGCCGCAATAAAAATATTTAATGAAATGAATTTTTAAGTCGAAAATTTTCCGGCTTACAGCCGAAACATCTTACAAGTAATTAAAATCATACAAACAATCGAATTGTGTAAGTGCGTGTATTATCGCCAATAATTCGTGCCCGTAAAGGCTCCGGCGTGAGAACGCAGTAACTGGAACGTCAATATCACTCCGTATAGGGGAAAAGAGTGGAGGGGAAATAGTCTTTTGGCTGTTTCGTCGGCACTCATTTCCCCATAAACTCGACATAAATTATATTCATCTACGGCTAAAATCTAAAACACCGAGTAGTCCAGTGGGCACTCAGTAATTTGTAATATAAACACAATGCGCCTAAGGTCAATTAAAGGGAAAGGTAACGGGGAATTAGAAAATAAAATCGTTGCTATAGCCTTCTAATATTATGTCTTAATTAAAATTAATTAAAATCAATCAGTGCAAAAGATATAATTAGCGAAAAATCCACAGAAAAAAATTTTAATTTCGAATTAAACCCTTGAATTTGAAAATTAATGAAATAAAAATTCGAACTGTAATCATTCATACCAACAGATATAAACATAAAGATTTCCAATAAAATAAATCATTGTTAAAGTATAATAAATCCAAAATTAACCTAATCATAAATATAACAAGTAACTATCACATAGGAAAAGTATAATTAAATTAATAACAAGGGTAGCTGTCCAAATATAATACACCAAAGATCAAATTAATAACAAACATCATAAATAAACATCCCACAGTAGAAGAGTAATGAAGTCAAATTAAATTCCGATAATTCCATATTGCATTGTAAAAGTATAATCCAATTAGATTTAGGAAGGATACGATAATTGAACTATTGCATTATGAAGATAAATTCCATCTGGGATAAACGTTTCGAATACCTAATCGATAATAATTAATTTTAGTAAACTTAGAATGTTACCTTAAAATCCAAGTGAGGAATACAACCCTGATCACGCATAGACCCAAATAAGAGAGACAAGCGCTACGATTTCAACTGGGTTTAACAATTATGAGTGAAATAACATGAGCTTACGCCATCAATGTCCATCAGGAATCATTTATCCCAGAGCTTCTTAAACTTTTGTAATTCACGACCCCATTTATGATTGCGACTTTCTTGACGACCCCATACAAATATAAAAGAAAAATAAATTTATATTTTTTTAAAATTCCTATAACATCTTCTAATTCTAATTCATAGTAAATGTTATTCAAGTTATTACAATACTCTTAATAAAAATGCAGGTACAAACAATCTTTCCGAACTAGAAGATTTTATGATATATTTATCTACGATAATTGTTATTTTATCTTTATAACAATAATTTTACAAGTTAAAAAACATTTTCTGTTAAATTGTATTTTTATCTCTCGCGACCCCAAATGGGGTCGCGACCCATGGTTTAAGAAGCCCTGATCTATCCGAACAACCAATTGTTATGAACTATCCAACCGATATCAACAAAGGAATAACAACATATAATTTTAATACCAAGAAAACATTGGGTTCATTAACTCCAAATAAAAAACCAAATTAAAACATCCAAGTGTCAGTACACAAGTTCCTCTGTGGAATAATAAAAGCACAAAATGATATTTCAGTAGATTCGTTAAACCCCATCGATAGATGATGACAGTAGTTACCATGTTTTGGTGCCCTTTTAATTGAAAAGAAATTAAGCTTAACTTTGCATAGTTATCTACTCATGTAATATACTACTAAATCTTGTCTCACCAAAAATCAGTTTAGCCCAGTAAATCGAAGAATGCGACCATACCCATAAAATTCCTGTCATGTTACCCCGAAAAGATGTGTCCATGTGACGATAACCGACCGAAAAGTTAACAAATAATTTGGTTAGAAATAAACAAATCAATTACCTCCCAGAATATCGAACCATTATAAATGTAAGATACATCTATACGAAATAAATTATATATAAAGGCATTGACATATCAGAGAAAATCCTACTACCCGACTACCGCTAGTGTGTGCACACAGAGTCAATGCAATCCTATAATGCACACCGAGAATAGTGTAGATCTTGAAATTTCTGTCCACGATCGATAAAATATTCCTTACACAAACAACCAGAGCTTCATCGACATGATAGCGGTGAGAGCGAATGGTGCATCATCCAAATAAACACACACGTACTGCCAAAAATTCAACCTATGTAAGGATAAGTCCTGACAAATTTTCTTACCCCGGAGCATACTAACTAATATAAGATCCACCGACAGCTCGAGAGTGACAGTTGTTTTCTAAAAATTAAAATGCATCGTCAACCTAATCAAGTGGATGAAAATACTTCTGCTAGGATTCCGGAGGAGGACATAATTGTGGAGCCCAGATCCCACTCTTCAAGTAAAATAATTTTTATTCTTTTAATTCATCTTATTAACCCATACAAGCCTTAGACGGAAAACACCGAGACACCCGATCCCAATACCAATCTCCCGAACTAGAACAGAGATAGTAGTATTTATTGAAAAATAAAATTTTACGTCATTAGCGAATATGTTCTCTCTTATTCTGTTCTCCATGAAGAAGTTATGAGGGGCCTGAACTAGCACGGCAGAGGATAACAAATATTGAATAAATTTCCAATTACCCTAGATGACAATCATAAAACCCGCACAGGAATTTCCAATCTTGTTTTGACCCGTTCGCGATGAGGAGATGATCCGAGTGTTGGAACAGTTTAAAATATCGACAAAGAGTGATAATTAATTTGACGACGAGACCCAAACTTACAAAATGACGAAACCTCCATTTTTCCTTTAATGAATGCCCATGCCGAAAAGTTCAACTTCAGGTTATCGATAAATTAACATCCTAAAATTATTAGAGTAAATTGAAATATTTTGTTAATAATATCTATTAGACCATAAGAGATTTTTTTAGTAATAAATTATATATCATCGGTATGTTAAATTATTAGAGTAAATTGGAATATTTCGTTAATAACATCTATTAAACCATAAAAAAGTTTTTCGTAAAACATTATATAACATGGGTATGTTGCTATTAAATATTTTGGAGCTCGTTATTTTGGATAATTCACTATAGTAGTCAAATAAAATAATCCAAAATAAGATTGTTACTCTCAGTATTGTTCAGATAAGAATTTCATCCCAATGTTACGAATGATTAGCATAATGAGTAATTAGATAACCTTAATATCATCAATTTAATCAAATAGTAAATGAAATTATATAACCTTATTAGTAAGCGAAACGTGATACTTTTGGCAGAAAATAATTGTTAGGAAAAATTCGGCATTATTCTTAATGTAAATAACAAAAATGATATCCTCATATATTCACTATCCAACAAAAAGATTTTTCAAAACATTAATGCGTTAATAATGCCGTAGTTAAAGGTAAATAGATTAAAACAACGGACTCAAAATCGGTATGTCAATACATTAATAATTAAATATTTCTGGATCGGAAAAATCCGTATCTTGTACAGTTCATTTAATTGATTTCTTTAACTCTAAGTAATTATAATTTGAATTAATTTATGTTTCACCTTTTACCATTTTGAAGACCCAATTTGTAGGAAATGTTGATCAGAAAAAATGTATTTTGTTTTGGGTGGAATTTTCCTACGTTATCAAATTTCATTTTAAATAGAGATAAAAGTAAAATAAATTGAAGGATCGATTTTCGAAATAATAACGTCAAAGTTGTTGCGTTGATAATTGAATTAATGAACTCGGATTTCCTCCTCATTTCGACTGGGTCGGGTAGATCGACGTTTTCCTATAGAACGCTTACATCGACTCTCGTAGTAGGAAGCAACCTCCTATCAAACTGTGTTTATAGTAATAATAATAGGGATGAAACCCGCAACAGTATAACTAAAAGACGACATCACACCACATAAGTTCGACTGTGTACTGCGTTTTTGAAGACGGTCAAGTAACATAATCTATGAAAATAACCAATGAAGTGCACAACATCATTTACCGACACGCGTCTGAGTAATTACCTGAAAATTAGACGACCAAGCAAATTGGATAAATATATTGAAATTGTTTTCGTTTAGATGAGTCATGGGTCGATGAATCCCGGGTCACCGTACGTTTCCCCGCACATGCGGCAAATCGTTGCCGTCAAGCTATGTGGGAAGCGGGATTCACCGTATCCCAGGTCAGAGAATCCAGATCCGGCGCCCTGCAACAAACGGAGGAGGTCGAGCTCCCGTTTGTTGCCATAAAGCGGGAACCTGGCCGCAATCCGGCCAGAGAAATCCGTGGTCAAGCTAAGTTCCTCCTCGCTCGTCTTGAGGAACATCAACGGCAAACTGATATTCAAGTTGGCCGGGTCAGGCGTTATCTCGCTAACGTAAATGAGGACATCGCAGCGGGTAGGATCGCCAGTACGGACGGTTACTCTCCGCCGTACAACACGTCATTCAACCTCGATGACGAGAGGCTAAACACCAAAGCAGTGGCCATCAATGTAGTTGTTCCGCGGAAGATCCTTCCCCGTAACATGAGAAGGAATGAAGAGCCAGCCGAAGGACACCGCTAGCATCCTTACACTCGGACGGCCCCGAAACCGAATTCCTATGAGCATCATCGGAAAACTCATTATGATAATTATCGACAGTAAAACATTTCGGATGATTACGAATGCCTTAGTTAAATGAACTTTTAAATAAAACATCTTAGTTGACTTTGGTACTTGGTTAATTTAAATTGTTAACAATAACGCCTGCGGGACCCTATAGTTAAAGATTATAATTAATTAAATAAACTGAGGTGAAATAACACGATCTAATAACACTCTTTTGTAGAAATGGAGCCAATGAAAATCCTACAACAAGAGTTGAACCACGCGCGCAAAATCAACAAAAGTTTATATGAGCAAATCTTGCAGCTGTCAAAGGAGGTACAACAAATTAAAGCTACTTGGGTAGAGCCGAAGAAGGTAAAAACGCTCTACCAGAAGATAACAGCGGCTCAAAAGGGCTGGTCAGAGGAGAAACAAATCAACCAGAACCTGAGAACACAAATAATGGGTCTGGAAGTGGCAGTGTCAGCCTGTCAAGAGGGTGCAGCGGTGACGTACCCACTCGTCTTTGCCCCTGCTCAGCTAGCATATCGAGATACAATAACGGCTCCGAAGACCACCCCAAAGCCCAGCATCCATTGACCATGGAGAAAGGAACGAGCCAAGCGTCGAGCTGCTCGAACATAGGCTTATGTGTAACTGACATGCTCGAATACATATTTTTTTTGTTGTTCGTTTAATTGCTTCTTTATTGATTTCGGTGGTCACCTGAAATAGCATAACGTTAAATAAATAACGAAAGTTCAGTAGTCAATTTACAGATTGGGTGAGACTAAACAGATAAGAATGGGGCCAGAGTAAATAAAGCACACGCAGGCCTTCTAACGGTAGTGTGTTGAACCCAGCTTGAGGTCGGGCCAGAGTAGTTCCTCTATGGCGCTCACCTTTGGCGACCTCAAAAACCCATGGTTACATTACAAACGTTGCCTAGCAACGGGTAACCACTGGGCACAGTAAACATTTTACATCTGGGGTCGAGGTTGTCGAAACCATAAACCCCACATTCTTATAAAAAACTATTTGGTGACTATTTTTATAAGGTGAGAATATTTATATATTTTTGTGGTTGTTGTGTTTAGTCTAATTTTCTAGGCATATAATAATTTGGATGGCCCGAAAAAGACGAACTAGCCAGAATTTTCGAAATCTACTTGAAAAAAACTCGCATCCCTGTCTAAAACCATATCATCCGTAATTTAGGGTCGACCTGTTCACGTACACCCCACGATTTCATTATTCTGTTAAGTACCCATGACCGAAATCATGTTGGTACTGTACGCAACAGCCGAATGCCATTCGAGCAGGTGAGCACTGTCTCCATTACTACTCCTCGAACAACCTTCGTTTCCCTGTTCACAGCGGCCGTTAGAAGGACTTACGCCTACCATTCGAACCTCGGGATTTCTACTGTGAACCCAATTTATCGCACTGACTACCGAGGGACGAATTGTGAGAAAGTTTATTGTAACACTTTAAGCGCCCCGTTTTCCATTAGTAGTGATCACCCTTAACCTGTTCTCGAAATCCTCATGGGAGTTAATTACCCTTTCTATATTAGCTATTTATTTTGTCTATTATTGAATATTTCCCGAAGTTATTTAAATTAGCCACATCATTATATTTCATTCAGGTCCATTACTTCTTATATTTGTTTGTAAATTCAAAATAGTAAATGAAAACTAAGTATAATTCAGATATTTATTTAATTACGATAATTACAGTTAAAAGAAAATACTACAATAATAAAGTTCGACAGAAGGATCACGATGAACTAAGACGGATTGAAGTTACTGGGTAATGTATATTCCCAAGGGGGAATGTGCTCCTCACAATTTATGCTTCAGATTCGTCATCTATGTCGACCGGTAAATGTCGACGTTTCGGGAATCGATGAGTTGCTGTTGAGATTGAAGCCGAAGAACTCGGTCCCTCCTGATTTATTACGGCTTGTGAGTCTATCGTAGAGTCGGTATTCGACGGTACTTGCCCACTTAAGATGGCTGTTTCGTCAGGTGTCAGACTCAAATCTTCTAAGATGTGATTCAGACTTGGTGGTTCCAACTCGTCCGCCTCTAGATCAATGTAGATAGGAGTAGGTGGCGGTTAAATTGTCATTGAGGGGGCATATACTATGTCCGGGTCCATCTCCGGAAATTCGAATTCAGTAAAAGCTGGAGGCAGGTCGTGTGTTTCAACCGACTCGCTGGCTCTCTCGTTTGCCCTTACTAGATTCGCCTCCGCTCGGCGCCTCTCACGACGACGGCGATTTCGATTCGGCCGTCGGCGTTGTATTCCAGCTCTGGGTTCAGTGATCTCACTCGTTGTTTGCTCGTTCGGTTGTCGAGGTATTTGATTAGTAGGGAGGTGATGGGCTGGTATTATATTAAGATCCTGCGCCCAAGTGTAACTCGGTAGACGAGTTCTGAGTTCATTTTCAGTAAAAATTCTTCGTAAGGCGGCGCTTTGTTCGGCGATAGTGACGCGTTGACTTCGCGTTTCAACAATAAGATCGTCTCGGGTTCGGGACAGACAAGATATCTTTTGGAACAAATTTCGAGTGGCTTCTGGAGAGCTCCATGTCCCCTTTATTTTCTCGTACTTCGCTCGTAGGACGGCGTGCTCTCGTTCCAATTGTTCGAGCTTTTGTCTGGTAGCTATCGTTGATTGGGAAAGACCGGGGATTCACGGAAGATTCGACAGGCGAGACATTCTGTTATAGGCAATTTTCTCGGTGTAACTGACTAAATAGAGGTGCAAGGAATTATTCACTGAGTTTACCATTATATATAGACATCGAGTCAATTGATAGGCGTGGTCCCTGGTGTCGCGATAAGATTTATTCATCAGAGAATAGGAGTCTGTGGAAAACTATCAAATCGAAGCGGTTCGGTTATACACGTAGCAATCTAGGGTATTGTTTCGTCGGTGATGATAGTGTTGCGATTCGGGCTGTGAAAGGGATGGTATTATACCCGTAACAATCTTCCTACGGTAGTGATGTCACTCATGACGACTATATTACTCCTACTATATTAGTGATTTCCATGTTAATATTAGTTACAGTTTTGAGAGTTTTGTCATCGGTATATTGTCCTAAAGGATCAAAATGGAGTTATAGTCAAGTATGTTTACTCAATAAGTGTTCTCTGTCTCGGTCTCTTTACTTATATTAGCACTCTTGTTTCCTCTCATACTCTATATCAATTTCGAGACTGTGACCAACAATCATTTTATTTAATTCGGTTTCGATGAATGTGGATGTTAGCTTAGTAGGTCGTATCGGAAGGTAAGATATGGTGAGATTTTCATTTGGTAGAATTTAGCGATCTTCAGGCGACGTTACCCTAATAAATTCTAATGATTTCTAAGTGTTCTGGTCGATAGGGTTTCATATCGATTGATTTGTTGGGTTTACTGGATGTTATGATATTACGATTAATGGTGCGTGACGATTTTGAGTAGATGGATTACTTACTAACCTACCGGTGGTTTTCGTACATTCAGATGCGTAGTAATGTGAGTAGTGGGCCTACTGATTACCTAATATTCTAGAATATTGTAAATAGAATCGACAATGTCGAGTTACTTTCAGGTTTTTGGCGTGATTGGTTAGGTCAGTGTAAATTCTACTGTTAGATTGTCTTTAAAGAGATTAAATAGAGTCTGACATTCCCCCAAAAATTTACATTTCTACTCCAATAGTATTTAATTAAATCTTTCGTCACCAGCCTATTCTTGCTACCCGTTTTCTCTTAAATGAATGTCGAGGTTTTCAAAATATGGTTCGTAATGATTATCAAATAATCATCCTAATTGCCACTTCAATAGCGCTCTTCCCGTGATTTTGAAATTTTCTGCTCGCCTCGACCGACGTTTCCATCAGCCGTTGCGAGTGGTTTAACAGTGCCCTATGGGGAGGGTCTTGTGTCTTTCGACCAGGCACCGTCGCGGACAGACCGAGATTTCGAATAGGCTTGACCCGCAATCACAACTAGGGAACTTAATCACCAGCCGGATCGTGGATCTGCCTAATCGAGAACTATTGCGATACGTAATATATATAATTTTGTTGGGGACCTCGTTATAAATAATCGATATGTTGAACCATTTAAAATCATAAGAACTAAACATTACGAACATCGAAACATTGTTATTATCGTATTAAATTACATTAACGTGATAAAAGGAAAATAAAACTAAAACTTCCTTACTTCGTACAGTAGAATAAATTTTCAAAGTTGATTTATAGCTGTTGTAAAAAGTTACAAAGGTTATAAGTTAGTAAGTTAGTTAAGTTAAGTTAAGTTAAAAACAATGAAATTGGTCACTGCTTTTATAGTATTTTTGTGCCTGTATGAGACCAATGAGCGATTTTTCGCGATTTTTAGGGCTTTTATATTGTTTTATTTATTTCGAATTATTTTTATAATTTTTTATATATTTTTCTTTATTTTTTTATATATTAATATTTTGTTATTGGATTTTATTTTTATTATTATTTTCTTACAATATTATTTTTTAACCCCAATATTTTGTTTCCTGGTCGCCTCTTCTGCATGTGTTTTTTCTAAACCTTATTTTGCAAGGTTTTGGCAGTTTATTTCTTTTTTCGTATGTTTCTGTCTGCAGCTGTAGGCTTTTTCAAGAATTTTAATTAATTATTTGTTTTTATTTAATTTCGTTGTATTTTTAATTTGTTTTAATTAATATGTTTAATTTTATTTTTGGTCTCTTCTTGCGGTACGTGTGTATGTGCAGTGACCATTTTCTTTATTCTCCTCCTTTTATTTTTTGTTTTTAATTACATTTGTTTTTGTTTTATTTTGGCTCTAAGCCCAACAACATTATCGATTCTGATGATGAAGAGCTAGCAAATGATAACTTTGATAATGACTTTTCTGATTTCGATATAGCAACAGATGAAACTGCTGTTGAAATGCAAAATATAGAAACTGATGAAGAACAAGAAGTACAAAATATAGAAGCTGTTGAAGAAGCTGAAGTGGAAGAAGAAGGAACTTGGTATTACGCGCAAAATAAAAAGTACAAAAGAAAATGGAGGGCAAGTCCACCAAATGTAACTAGAGTTCGCGACTTTCAAATCTTGAGAGAAATACAAGGAATTTCTGTTAAAACAGCTCAAAATATAAATACTCATCTGGCCGTGTTTAAAAAATTACTTCCCGAGACATTAATAAATGTAATAGTGGCCGAAACAAATAGAAAAGCTCGGCATTTCTACACTATAAATAGTAAAACTGCACGTATTTGGTATGATACAAATTCAAACGAAATTTATGCACTGACTGGTATACTCATATACGCTAGTAGTGGGATGTGTCAAATCCAGCACATGTCACATCCAGCACAGTACCCCCTCCCCCCCGCTGAGAGAAAATTTTTCTAAGTACAAAAGTACAAAAAATTTTTAAACAAAGACCATGACTCATTCAAGGTCATTGGATGACTCATCATATTTTTTCAAGGTCATTTAAACAAAGACCATGACTCATTCAAGGTCATTGGATGACTCATCACATTTTTTCAAGGTCATTCAAAATTTCTCAAGGTCATATTATTTTTAAACATTTTTAAATTTTTAATTTACTACTTATAAAAAATAAGTAGTATATATTTGAAAACTTTTTATAATATTATTATTATTATTTTTATTATTATTTTTATTATTATTACTATATAATGAAAACCAAGACATATACAACAAATTTATTATAAAGAGATAATTCTACTATAGTAGTATTGTCGAAGAGCTTTATTCAAAGCCCATTCCACATACTTCCGATATCGGGAAGCGCAGCAATGACATCCATCACCACAAGGGTATTCGGGTTCCATATCTTTTGACAAATTGTTTTGTTCGATATCCCATAGGAACTCATCTATTACAGTAAATATCCATATTGATGTATGATTGAATATCAAATCTGGAATTATTGATGCTGGCTTATCCATGATTCCATGTATTTCTGGATAATAGAATTGCAGACGTTCTTTAATAACTTTAAAATAATCATCTAAAAAGCAAGTAATAATAATAATAGTAATAATAAATTACCATAATGTTTAATTTCATTCATAGCTTGAACTGCACTCGGTATAACCATTTTAATGATAAAAATTGAAATAACAATTACTTTTATACTAATTTAGACACACACACACACAAATCTTTAGCTATAAACAATAAATATTAATTTATAATGTTTTGAAAAATGATTAAAGAAATTTTAATAATATTATTAGTTTTTAATATGGCCAACTCAATTGTTGTAACCGTTCAAGGTAAAAATTCAACAAGATGTGTATGTCCTGATACCGCTGTATTGATGGATATTTTGTATATGATAGATAGGCCTAGATATTTGAAAACTCCAGTCAAAAGATTATCTGAAAGAATGAGTAATTTAGAATTTCGATTTTAACATACATAGGAGACTTTAAAAAGAGCTAAAAACGAATTATAAGATGATATTATATATTTAAATAAGACCATTGGTACTATCAAAAATGAATTAAGAAAATCAGTATTAGAATTGAAAGAAAATCGTAAACTTAATGAAAAAATGATGAATCAAGTTCAATATAGTATAAAATTTTATTCTAATAAAACAACTGATCAGTTCAATCGTATAATGAAATTACAACAACAACCGGTTAACAGTGGTGGCAACAATTTGAAAGAAGTTAACAGTACCAACAAATCATCATTGCCATTTCCATTATATATTTTTACATATTTTCTTAGTATTACATGATTCTGATTGGTCGAATATAGTATAAATAAGCTTACACTTTCAAATATTTTTATAAAATGCCAGAAACTAAATTTTTTATAACTTTGTTGAATGAGCTGGTCTCTAATAATAGAGAAGAAGATGAAATCATTAAAAACATGAAATTTATGGTAAACCGTACCGAGAAAATCGTTGAAGACATCCCATTCGATTATGAAAAAATTCTCAATTTGCCACCATTGGAGAGAAAGAAGGCATTCCAATCAATATTTAGTTACATGTTCGATGAAAATAATAAATGGATGCGAATAATAGTAGGATTAATGTACATGAAACACATGATATTAAAATCTGGATCCGACTATGAAAATTATTTCCAATGGTCTATAGAGGTATATTACTTTATATTGTTATTAATTTATTATTATTATTTAGGTCATAGAAACAAAAATTGATCCGTGGGTAGAATCAAACGGTGGATGGACAGCTATTATTCAAGTTGCCGCAGAAGCCAAACGCTCTGATATTTATATCGAGAATTGCAAATTTTTATTAAAACTATTCACTGTAGTATCTGTTTTATATTTATGTAACAAGGTTTATCATAGATTTTAATAAATATTTCTTTGTTATTTTTATTAATAAAAAACTATATTTTAAAGATTTATTGATTATTACATGTACATTCTTCATCACCACAAGATTCTATCATAATATTTTCTATAACATGATCAATACAATTCTTAAATTCGGTAGGCTCATCTTTTTCGGTAGCTTCTTCAACATCAATAATTTCTTCAGAATCATTAATAATTTCAGTATCATTAACAATTTCATCACTCTGACATCCAGAATCACTCTGACATTCAGATTCGCAATCCGATTCTTTACTCAATGCTTCAACTAGAGTCAACATATCTCTAATTTTTACACCGGTTATTTCTTCAAGTTTATCAAACAAAAAGTTTATTAAATATTCTAAACCAAAATTAATTAATTATTTATATTTTATATTTTACCTTTTTCAGACATCATCTTAACACTATTTTAAAACTAATTATAATTTTGATTATAGAATAACAAAGAAACATTAATACATTTATTAAACACTAAACACTAAAATAACTGTGAAAGTCTAGCAGTAACAATTTTCCATATTGGAGAAAGCACATCGTTTTGATCTGCTTTATATCCTTGGATTGTTATTGTTATATACCAGTTTTCCTGTTCTTTGAATCCAATTTCTGTAAATGCATCATAATATCTGGTATATTGACTCGTGAAGAAAGCATTTTCATTGCATTTTAAATTGGAATTGATCTTTTTGAAGGTATTATCTATATCCTTGATATCTAACATTGAGAGAGTGCCAGCGAGAGATTGAAATTGAGTCTTATTGAGTTTGACCGGATTTGCCAATTGCATATTAATAGGCTTCTTTAAAAAATACATTTTATAATTGTGGAACATCTGAACTGGTTGGACGCTTATTTTCTTGGTCATATTTGATTTATGATCTTTATAAGGTGGTGACGCACTTTTATACCCTTGACAGAAACTGATTAACCAATCAGAATCATGCATGATAAGTGCATGATAATTGCATGTTAAGCGCGTGACTATATGTAAATTAACCCGTTGAGTTTTATGATTTTACACATATCATCTATATAAAATGTATTATTATTTTTTTTTATTATTATTATTAATATTATTATTATTATTAATATTATTATTATTATTATTATTAATATATTACTATTAATATTACTATTATTATTACTATACTAATAAAATTACTATTATTATTATTATTACCAAAACTAACAAAAAATAAAACTATTACTATTATTAATATTATTACCAAAACAATAAAACTATTATTACCAACAATTAAACAAAACAAAAATAAAATACAAAAACATTTATTACCAACAATAAAACTACCAAAATAATCAAAATAAAATACATTTATTTTCGAAAAAGTTGGTATTTCGAAGAATTTCTAACTGATTTTGCCAGGCACCATTCCACATAGCGATGGTATCGAAAATCGCAGCAGCTACAACCCAGAATACAAGGGTATTCGGGTTCCATCTCCTTTGGTCTTCTGTCAAGCTTAATATCCCATAGAGCTTGATCAATTATGTTAAAAATCCATATGTTGGTGGTTGTATAGACCAAATCTGGAATTACTGATTCAGGCTGGTCTTTGACTATTGCTCTGAGTTGAGGATAGAAGAAGAATAACCTTTCCAGTAATACGGCCTGATATTTATCTGGAAACAAAGATATTAATATTAATAAATAATAAATAATAAATTTACCATAATTTTCGATCTCTTTTTTGCTTAATTTTGTACTCGTCATCATAATATTTTCCATTTTAAAAATGAAATAAAATGAATAAGCAATTTGTTTTAATCAATCATTAGCCAATCCAGATATCAACCAATCCGGTGATTTCATTTTGTATGTCACAAACAATATTTTTGTACTCTAGATTTCGCACCTCTAATATGACTATTTTGCCGCTAGCAAACACGTTAACACACATTGGGTTGTATTTTAAAAGCCTCAATGCAGGAAATAATTCCGGCTCGAACATACAAAGACATTTTGTTGACATGTTGTATAGATTGATAGATTGTCCCATATCCATTGTAACTGTAATTGACTGTATTTTAAGATCCTTTATTCTATATTGTAATTTATTGACATCTAAAGGTTTCTTGCATCCCATGATTCTGCATTTGCCGGATTTGAAAAATATTATAGGGTATTTTCCACTCCTATCTACAATTTGCTGGGGTTTACCATTTGGAAACGTCATTTTTGATACATCGAAAGTTCCTTTATAATTTATTTTTGATAACATAATTAAACAATAATGAAATATTAATCTATATATATGATTTTTAGGAAGAGTTCATTAAATCGTATAATATAAACAAAAACCTATAATTATACAAATTAATAATGGACTTAAGAAATGATGCTGTATATCAAATCGTCGGCCCAAGTGGTAGTGGTAAAACTATGTTTGTGTGTAAATTACTGAAATCTAATTTATTTCAAACCAAATTCAACAAGATTTATTGGCATAGGGGTGCAGATGAAGAACATGGATTAACTCAGGATAATTTCTGTAAATTGAAAAACATGAAAATAGTAAAGGGTTTCGATAAAAACTGGTCAAGTCGTTTAAGGAAAGGTGATGTCATCATTATTGATGATTTTTATCAGGAAGCTAATAAAGAAAAGGATTTTAATAATTTATTCACAAAAATCAGTAGACATGTTGGTGTTACTGTGATCTTTATTACTCAAAATCTATTTCACCAGGGTGGTGCACATCGAACAAGGAATTTAAATGTTCAATATTTAGTTATTTTCAAGAATCCTAGAGATGCAACAGTTATTGATTTTCTTGCTCGACAAGCATACCCTAATAATCGTAATTTTCTCATCAGTGCATTTCAAGATGCTACAAAATCACCACATGGATATATATTTCTTGATTTCACACAACAATGTAACGATGATTTACGGGTAAAAACAGATATTTTCAATAAAGAAGGTGCCATGGTATATAAACAAAGTTGAAAACTTTAACATGTAAAAATGTTTATGAAATCCAGGCTTAAAAATATCCGAAAACTTAGACATAATATTAAAAAGACTATAAAGAAACGTGTTCCACCAAAAACTAGTTATACACCATCTAAAAAGCTAATAACCGAGAATTACCCTGCAATGAATCTAATTTCGAAAAACATTATTAAAAAGAGTAAGAAAAAAGTTAAAATTGTTAAAAATCATAGGAGTTTCCCATATTTTAATGCATTGTTAAAGGCTTCGAGTATGAAAAGAATGTCTATTTTACAATCTTTTCCAACTTTTGTTATCGATGATTTACTCAAAATTCTATTAAAAGTAGTCAGAGGTAAAATTAAAATCAGTAATTCTAAAAACTAGTATTGAATAAACATTGTAAGCCTTTGTTATCGCTAGTAAATAATAAAAATCGACAGCAAATGAGAAAAATCATATATAAACAACAAGGTGGTTTTATCGGAGCAATGTTACCATTAGCATTATCATTATTATCACAATAAACGATGGGGCAATCATTACCTAATGTTAAATTAAAATTTAAATCATCTTGTTGTAATGGAGAAGATTTGGACGAACCCAGAAGACGAGGCAGGTTTCGGTGGAGTGGCAAAGTTAAAGAAAAGAGTCCCAAAGTCGAAAAAGGAAACGCAAAAGTGGTTGTCAGATCAGCTTGCGTACAGTTTAAACAAACCAATGCGGAAAAGATTTCCAACGAGAGCTTATAAGACATTCGGTATTAATGATTTATGGCAAATGGATTTGATGGAGATGATACCGTATTCGAAGATAAACAAGGGTTATAAATATATTTTAACGTGTATTGATGTTTTCAGTCGTTTTGCTCGCGGTGTACCAACAAAGACAAAATCTGCAGAGGAAATATCTAAAGCAATTAACTCAATGTTTAAAAATGAGCATCCAGACAATTTGCAAACCGATTTAGGTATTATTGTTATTATTATTATTATTATTATTATTACTATTATTACTATTATTATTATTATTATTATAGGCAAGGAGTTTTACAATAGTAAAGTTAAGCAAATCCTGGATCGTCTCAAAATAAATCATTATTCTGTACATTCTCAATACAAAGCCGCACATGTTGAAAGATTTAACCGAACATTGAGGGATAGATTGAAGAAATATTTCGTGCATCAAGGTAATAAAATATGGATAAATGTATTACCGAAAATACTTGTTAGTTATAATAATTCATCACATCGAGGTCTGAATGGTTTGAGACCCGTAGATATCAGCTCCAAAACATTAGCTAAATCAGTACGGTCTAAAACAGTTGCTATTACAAAACCAAAATATAAAGTTGGTGATCACGTTAGAATTAGTAAAATATCTGCTTCACCTTTCATCAAAAATTTTGATAGTAATTGGAGTGATGAGGTATTTCAAATTACTAAAATTAATACTAAACAGAGTCCTGTAATGTATGTTATTAAAGATAGTGATAACAATTTAATACAAGGGAAATTCTATGAACAGGAATTACAAGTTATTTCCAAACCTACAGTGTTCAGAATTCAGAAAATATTGAAAACTAAAATGGTGGGTAAGGATAAACAATACTATGTCAAATGGCATGGATATCAAAAACCCTCATGGATATCATCAAAAGACCTAGTAAAATGAGTTTCTATACAATTTTACCGAGTAATAGTTGCCCACTAATCCATCCGGAAAATCAAGCAAGTAAATTTATGGTTGATCTTCAAAATCCCATTTATTTAAATGGAAATTGGGAAGTTGCTTTGCAAGACTTTACATTTGTGTACAATACATTTCCATTTTATAGTCATTGTAAAATCGGTTACAAGAAACGTGTTCCCAAAACCTGTAGTGGTATTTTCTCAATCAATAATTTTGAACGATATTGTCATATTCCGAATCAGATTTTAGATGAAAATAGTGGCATGTTTTTCAAAGATGGATTGAATGTTAGTTGTGATTATAGTCCATTTACAATAAAGTTTGAAAGTATTGAGGATGCCAAGCGATTGGGTTGTGATAAGCTTAGCATTGTTGTTCCTGGTACTGAATACCTAATACGTTTCAAAACATTTGATGAAAAAAGTGTAACAATCGAAAACATCAAAATATCACTATCATATATTAATGAAGTTGAAGAGACATTTACATTTACTAATGATTTATATATTGAAACACTTGAAGAATTACATAAATATATTTCATTCAATTGTTTACATATATTTAAAACTATTGAATTTGTTAAAGATGGATTATGTAAATTCAGTCTGAATAATAACATTTGTGAAATTACATTTGATAAAAATTTGGCTAATACATTGGGATTAGATAAGCAAACATATAGGACAAGTGCTTTTGGTGTACGCAAACCAAAAATAATAAAACTTTATAGGCAAATGTTCATATATACTAACATCATCGATCCTATCATTGTTGGTGATTCTTTGGTTCCTCTATTAAAATCTGTTTGGGTTGATAAACATGATCAGGATGAAGTTGTCAATATAAATATCGATAATCCCATGTACTTACCGGTATCAACATCATGTATAAACAATATAGAAATAAATATTCGTGATGATAGCGGTAAATTTATTGAATTTAGTAAAGATACAAAAACTCATTTGACATTACATTTTCGTAAATTAGATGGCCAATAACGATATTATTAGTATGTATAGTGGTAGCCAAAGTGGTGGCGAATTACCATATTTTATTGGTAAACAGTATGGATCAGGTTGGTTGAGAACAATTGGTAGATTTGCACTTCCTATTCTTAAACGCCTTGGTAGTTTTGGTATGAAAACTGCTAAAGATGTGATAATGAATGAGCAGAAAATATTGCCATCGCTGAAATCAAATGCATTATCCGAGTTAGGGAAAGTTCTACCTAGTGTTGCAGGTATGTTTCAAAAACAAGAACCTGCACCAACACCGATTCCAAAACGTAAAAGACATCATAAACATATAAACAAACGAATGAAAGGACATGGAACTATATTTCAAAAATGATTTGTGGTAAATCTGAATTGTGCTTATTTGATAGACCGTCTCCCCAGGCAGTAATTGAAATGGGGGCCTTTGAAGAGGTATTCCCGATGAATTCTATTATGGATAGTAGAACCGATATTGAATTTTATATTAATGGTTCCCAAACTGAATATTTAGATTTGAATGATACATTGTTAACTGTTCAGATCAAAGTTGTAGATAAAGATAGAAAACCGTTGGGTGAACCTAGTGATGTAATACCAAACAATTTCTTGTTTCATACACTTTTTAAAGATGCAGTTCTCGGATTTAATAATATCAAGATTGAGGGTGGTAACAGTACATATATTCACAAAGCTCTAATAGAAACTATTATAAATTACAATAGTGATACTAAAAATACATGTTTAACTCCTATGGGTTATGGTAGTGATGATGATAGGAAAAAGTGGATTAAAGGATCGAAATTATTTACAATGTGCTCATCATTACAACTCGATTTTATGGATCAACCGAAATATTTACTCCCAGGTGTTAATGTACACATTAGATTGAAAAGATCTGATTCGGCATTATCACTAACAAGTGCCACCACAACACCAATTCTTCAATTAGTTGATGCAAAATTATTGGTGAGAAGAGTTCGGGTTGAGCCCTCTGTATTAGCCGGTCATCAATTAGGGCTTAATTCTCAGCATGCAATATATCCATTGAAAACAAAGGAAATTGTTCAATTTGCTATTGCTAAAGGTTCAGCTTCTTTCTATAAGGAACAAATATTTGGAGATAGAAGAATGCCCAACTTTATATTGGTAACATTTCAAAGTGAATCTCAATATAATGGATCATACTTAACATCGAGCTCAATTTTCAAAAACTTTGGTGTAACATCGCTAACTTTATCGAAAAATAGTGATTATAGAGAAACATATACTCAAGATTTCGAAAATGATAATTATTGTGCTACATATATGCAGAGTATAGTGAGAAATATGGGTTATTTGGATAAAAACCTTGATTGTGGTATAACTCTTGAAGATTTTAAAAACAAATATCCATTCTTCACATTTGTTTTGGCACCCGATTTCGATTTTAATCAGAGTCAATTACCTCAAAATGGTAATTTACGATTAGATATAAAGTTTGCAAAAGCTACAACTGAACCGTTACATGTTGTAATATATGGAGTATTTGAAAATGAGACTCAAATAACTGCAAACAGAACAGTATTGGTTTGAACGAACATTACTAGTTTTAGTGGTATAAATGTATAGATAATTTATGATAATTTGTCATGGAGTAAGTTTTTCACTTATTATTAATATTATTGATGTAGTTCTGTTCAGGTCTATCGAATTGGAAAACAAATACTAGGACATGAATTTTTAGGGGTTTTTCCTCTTGATAAAATTCCATATTTACGTAATAATCAAGCCATAATCGTCAATACTCAATCGTCTCATCTCGGTGGAGAACATTTGTTAGCAATATATATGAAACCTAGCAAGATATTTGTATTTGATCCTATGGGTTTCTATTATCCGGCTTTAATGGTTTCAAAACTGCAAACAATGGGTAAACCTATTGTCTATAATAAAACTATGTATCAAAAACCATGGACTTAACATGTGGTCAACATTATTTAACTTGGTTATTATCCAAGCGATTTGATGTTTAATAAATGTTTTATTGTTATTGTTATGTTTTATTGTTATGTTTTATTATTATTATTATTATTAATATTATTAATATTATTATTATTATTATTATTATTAATTAATGGTCACAAAGACAGTGCATGATAAGTGCGTGATCATCACATGATAAGTACGTGACTAGTAACAAGAAACACACACAAAACTGTATGTGAATTACAAAGAAAACACATACAAACAAAAGTATGTATGTGATTTACAAAGAATACACATACAAACAAAAGTATGTATGTGATTTTACAAAGAACGCATGCAGTCACAGTGTAGTCAGCATGTGTTTTACAAAGAAAACATGTCTAAAAATCTCTCACCTATATGTGTGTATTGCTTAAATGTGATTGGCTAAATCCTGAAAATATTATTCTCTTTATAAACATTGACAATTTCCAAAGCTGTCACAATTAATTCAAAAAAATTCACTCACTCAATTTTCAAAAATTCAACGCAATTTTCAAAATGGAGAATTCAAGCATTTTAAGACAATTATTGGCCGATGGCAATGGTAAATTTTTGATTTTATTATTACTAATATTATTATTATTGATTAAGGTGCATTTAATTGGTTTGATGTAACCGAAAATGATATTCAAGAAGTTATTTTAATCGAGGATAGCGGTAAATTTATTTGTTAAATTATTATTATTATTATGTTTATTTTAGAAGTAATTAAAGATACACCGACGG
The DNA here is from genome assembly GCA_022537955.1 of Schmidtea mediterranea. Lineage (NCBI taxonomy): Eukaryota > Metazoa > Platyhelminthes > Tricladida > Dugesiidae > Schmidtea > Schmidtea mediterranea. The sequence goes on from CM039680.1 coordinate 230,344,229, forward strand.
AATTCATAGTTATCAGTGATAACGAAGATGATATCAATCATGGTAAATTTTTTATTTTATTTTATTTTTTAAAACCATTTTAGTAGATTTGGATGATGAGGATGTATTTGCCCCAGTTTCTGGAGATGCCCCGTTTCTGGGGATGACCACATTTCTATGGATGCTTACGTTTTTGGGGAAGATTTGGATGATGAGATTTCGTATTAAAAATGTAAGATTTTTATTATTTTTTAATATTTTTAATGAGTATAATATGTAAAGTATTATAATTTATCCTTTATTTATAAGAATATAAATATTTTTAATGAGTATAAGTTAATAATATGTAAAGTATTATAATATAATACTTTAAATATCATTAATTTATAATAAGAATAGAAATAAGAATAGAAATATCTGATTTATAATAAGAATTGAAATATGTGATTTATTTTATAAATTATTTTACGAAATGTTATTGAAAAATATGATTTATTTTTATAATAGAAATATCTGATTTATAATAAGAATTGAAATATGTGATTTATTTTATAAATTATTTTACGAAATGTTATTGAAAAATATGATTTATTTTTATAATAGAAATATCTGATTTATAATAAGAATTGAAATATGTGATTTATTTTTATAAAATATTTTACGAAATGTTATTGAAAAATAAGATTTATTTTTATAAATTATTTTACGAAATGTTATTGAAAAATATGATTTATTTTTATAATAGAAATATCTGATTTATAATAAGAATTGAAATATTAATTTTTAGTAAAATATTTACATAGTTAATAATTATCATCATTTATATATTAATATTTGATTCATATATGATTTAAATAATAATAAACATTTGATAATAATTACATATTTCTCAGGTCGATTGTATAAAAACTATTGCCAATCTGGAATTGGTCATAACTCAAAAAGCCATACGACTATGAAAAGTTACTATGGTCATAGATTCTACAGCATCGACTTTTTTATTTGCCCTAAATGTGATACCGCCCATGACATTGAATATCTAGAATTTTATAAGAAACACTCTAGCCATTTCAATCAATTTAAAATTAATAAAAAGACATTATTTCAAATGATTAATGCGAAAAATGTTAATAATAATAATAATAATAATAATATCACAAATAACACAAATAATACAAAGATTACTAAAAACATAAACAATAATACAAATGTTACTAAAAATAATAAAAAATCAAAAAGACCTGCTGATAAAATCGTGTCGTGTATCCCTGCTAAAATTAAAAAAATAGAAATCATCATTAGTGATGACGAAACTGAATATAATCAAATAGGGGGTTCGGTAAATAATGAAATAAATGTAAACGATGAACCTGAAATAGAGATTGACTTAAGGGGTTCCCGTAAAAATATTCGATTTGATTTAGAAAATCAAAACCTTGTTCAAATCGCCCTAACGGATAAACTTGTAAATAAATTAAAAATGAAATAAAGAAAATGGGATCTGTAAAAGTCCAGTTTACAGCTCCCATTCAATTTGAAAAAGATGGGGAAATAAAAGATAATTTCTTTTCAAATAGCGCTAGTGTCTTTTCCGATAGTTTTCTTGCTGATGGAGTGAGTCGGTTAAATGAGAAAATCGAAAAATTCACATATTTAGGAAGTGATTGGCGCGTAGTTAAGATTCGCGAAATCGATTTTATTTTAACCACGTATTATCCTGTAAGTCGATTAGCTGGACATAGTTTTATCCCTACACCGGAATCTCTAGTAGGTAAAAAAAGGCTATTGTAAATATTAAAAACACAGATCATTCGTGTTTTATATATAGTGTTTTATCGATTTTAAAGCGTGATATAGTTTTAAAGAATAGGGAGCGTGTTTCTTCTTACACTACTTTTATGGATGAATTGAATTACGATCCAATTACTGATTGTCCAATGAAACTCTGTAGCATCCCAAAATTTGAGAGAAACAATAGCGATTTAAATTTGGCAATCAATGTCTTTGAATATAACAACACCCCTTCTAAACAATTGAATGATATTGATTATGTACCTCACCATCCTCACCTCGTCTTAATTCATCGAACAAAGGTTATCGGCGGTAACCCGATTAATCTTTTATTATTACAAGACGGTGATAATTATCATTATACCGCCATTTTTAATTTAAATAGACTGCTGAATTGTCATTCTAGTAGTGAATGTAACACCAGAATTCGCGTAAAATGGTGTCCCCATTGTTTAAACAGTTTTTGTTATGATATGTTATGATTTGTGCGCTAAAAATCAAATAGGAACAACCCTATACACGCTCCCTGAAAATAAAAACTTGATATTTAAAAATTATTCTAAAATGATTACCCCACCATTCGTAATTTATGCGGATTTTGAGGCTGTTTTGCCTAAAGATATAAAACATCACCAAATACACATGCCGATATCAGCAGGCTTATTATTAATAGATAATTACACAAATGCTACACAATATTTCAATTTTATAGGCTTGGAATGTGTTTTGGGAATTTTAAAGAAAGTAGAGGAAATTTCTGTCACAATTGTCCTACCATATTATGAAAATCATGGTAAAAACCTATGAATAATCTTACATCTAATGAGGTACAGCAGTTCATCGCATGTAGAACTTGCTATCTTTGTAAAAAACTTATTAGAAATTAGGTTAAGGACCATGATCATTTTACAGGTCAGTATCTTGGTGCTGCCTGTCGTAACTGTAATATTAATAGGAAAATAAGTAAACAGTTACCCATTGTCTTTCATAATTTGAGAGGGTATGACCTTCATCATATTTAAAAGTATGGTTTGAAAGAATTTCCATCTTGGAAATTAAATATCATTCTTACAACAACTGAGAAATTCATATCTTTGATTGTAAATATTAAGAAATTGGCTGTTAGATTTATAGATAGTATGCAATTTGTAAATTGCTCTTTAGCCAAGACTGTGAAAACTCTTACTGATCTACCTCTAACTTGTTCTGCTTTTGATGGTCTTATAGTTAAGGCAAAGGGTATCTTTCCTTATGATTTTGCAGTATCACTAGAGGTCCTGGAATCGACTTATGAACTACCTCCAAAATGGGATTCTGTATCTGATGATGAATATGCTACCGCCCAACTAATTTGGACACAGCAAAATTGCACTACAATGTTAGACTATATGTTAACTTACCTAAAATTAGACGTATTCCTCCTTGCAGACTATTTTCAGCAATTTCGCGCAAAGGCTATTGCTACAATGGTTTAGAACCTCTGAATTTTTATGGAATTCCTGGAATGTCATGGGCGTCCGCTTTCATGACATTAAAGGAACACATAGAACTTCTGCAGGACATGGAAATGTTTAATTTCTATGAGGGTGGAATACGGGGTGGGTTAACATTTGTTAACAAACATTATGTAGCAAGTTCTGAAGATACAGAACTCTTGTATATAGACATTAATAATTTATATGGTTGGACACTTAGCCAAAACCTTCCGTATGGTGATTTTGTTTGGGTGCATGATAATCTGAATGATCCGCTGAGTAAATGTGTGAATGCGAATATTGAATTCCTTCCGTATTGTTATACAATGGAAGTTGACATCAATATCCTTGAGCGTGTGAATCAGTATTTGAATGACTTTCCGCTTGCTCCGGAAAAAATGTGTCCGCCCAATTCAAAAGTTGAGAAGTTAATGATCACGCATTACAGTAAGAAGAATCATGTTCTTCACTGGAGACTTCTCAAGCTGTATATAGAATTGGGTGCGGAAGTTGAGTGTATTCATAGGGCAATTAAATTTAAACAAGCACCTATATACAGAGAAATACAGATTTACGCTCAAACTCAAAGTGCAAGCTTCATAGAGATTTGTATAAATTATTTATTAATAGTCTATATGAGAAGTTCGTTGAGAATTTGAAAAAACGGATGAATTTGAGGCTATGCAATTCAGCTGAAAAGATGATTGTATATGCTTCAAAACCGACTTTCAAAAAGTCCATTAAAATAGTGGATGATTTGATTTTCTGCTCATCTGAACAAAGACTCTATATGTTTAGACAGGCCTAGCTACATTGGCCAATCAGTACTAGACCTGTCTAAGCTGCGGATGTACCAATTACAATATAATGAATTGGCAAAATATAGATCAAAAGTTAACTGTGATATTAATATCGTTGCCGGCGACACTGATTCGTTTTTCCTTGAGGTTAAGTACTGTAGGCTAAACACTCTTTTGCTGGCAATGATAAGATACAACCTTTGAGATACGTTTAATTACGACATGGCACATCCCTTGTACTCAAGAAAACTTGACTCTGTAATAGAAAAATTTAAAGATGAGAGTAAGGGTCTTGGGTATGAGGAATGGGTTTTTTAAAGATACAATGAGGACTAAGGGAGTGAGATTGAGCACCAGTCATATTTAGATTGTTTTAATAATGACACAATATTCACGGTGCCTCAAACTAGGATAGGGACGCGGAACCAGTACATTTAAGAACAGTAAAATTGCACTTACCAATAAAGATTATAAGCGTGATTGGGTGGTTAGAAATTTCAGTCTCGCATTTGGCCATTATTTAGGAATCGATGTCATTGATGATGACCAAGTATCGCACTGTCCAAGCTATGACAGCTCCTACCAGAACAGCTGTTTCAGTCAAGACATTAACGATTTAATTTTGTCAAATTGATTTATGTTAATATATTTTTTATCGATTTATTTAATTTATTTGAATTACTTTTTATGGTATTGATTTTTTATAAATGTGATTTTTATTAATAATCATAAATAACACATATTGTCAATAAACCTTTTCTATGTTCCGTATCGCTGATTTAACACACACATATTTTGAGCCATAAACATGAATATCATATTTATTCAAATATATTGTATTAAAAATATCGATTTTATTATTACATTTGTTCATTGTACACCAACTTTTTCTATTCATTACATACTATGGATCATATTAGTAAACCTTCGAAAAGACTATTGAAAACCATGTACAAACCTCATATGCACAAAATATTTTTAATTAAATTATATACATATTCATTTTTCTATTCAATATTGAAATAATTTTATAACCTTTGGATCCCATACTTTGTTGAAAATTTATTTTATTTTATATAAAAATAATAATGAAAATTATAATAAAAAACTTGTAATAATAATCATAATTTTAGTAATAATAATAGTAAAAAATAATAATAAAAAAATATTAATAATAATAAAAAGAACTTGAAATAATAATTAATTTGTTTAAGTCTGTACAAAGCTTATTCAAACTTATTCCCCTCGATCAAAATACCTTCTTTTCCTAGGGTCTATGCTGTCTCACCCAGACGCCTCACAATTTTAATCCTAACACTATATACCCATGAGCAAGCTCATGTTGGTACTGTATATAGCAGCTGAAAATTCATGAGCAGATGAGCTTCATTTCTAGAACTACTCCTCATGATATTTTCACTTTCAGTTCCTGACTGACGATGGAAAGTCTTACGTCTCTTTCTATCTATACGCTTGTCCATACTCATCTATTTCTACAGTTCCTATATCAATTTGTCATCATTACTCTTTATTTATTAAAATATTTTTCAAAAATTTGAGCAGCGTTCCGCCCTTATTTTATGGAAAATTCCTTGTTTCATACAAACGTTAGCCTATGGTAAATTGAAATGAATGCATTATTATAATGTCATTATTTTAGTCCAATAACTCATATTTGCTTTCCTATAGTCGCCACAGTTACCACCATTCGTAAATTTCTATATTATCATCTCACAGATCTATGCCAAAATTTATCATTTTATTTTAATTTTCCACTGCGATGATTATCAAAAAATGTACGTGATTTAACCCTACTTCATACTTTCGTTGACCTAAATTTCTATCACTAGTCGTACCCTTGATAATATAATAATCGGCAGGAGTTAAATTAAAAATTCAATTTTCCCACTTAAACATTTACACAAATGTTACCCCCTTAATTATGGCGATCTTCCCGAAGTTTACCATCTTACCGCTCCGACCAACTAGCAATGGCCGCCACGGTGAATTCCGGCGGTGTCCTACGTCGCGATCAGTGCAACGAGGCCTGACCGGACTAAGCAGACACCGAAGGGTGGTTAGCGATAAAGTAACACGTCAACGTTCTACAAAATTAACTGTATAAATTGAATATTACCCTATCACTTTCCACAAACTAATATGTATATAAAAAGAATATAAATAAGTTAGGGGGGACCTGCCGACCGATGCCAAAAGACATCGCGGCCATCTAGAATAAGTTAAATTAAACAAAGCATTAACTTAGAAAAATATATTTCTTCAAAAACCAATACTTACAATCGACAAGTTTGTCAGTCAAGCATCCAAATTTGAAAAATTGTCAAACGTCGGCATAAACATTGACTAAACAATTGTCTAAAAATTTTCTCTCCGAATGTCTAACAAAAATTGTCTAAAAATTATGAAAATAACTGCTGTATATATAGTGTTTTCAAGACTGTGAGCGACCAATCAGAGAATTTTGAGACTTTTTTTCGGCTATTTTTTTGGGGGGGGGGGTTTATTGCTTTTATTTTATTTTAAATATTTTATTTTTTTCCTTATTTTTCTCTATTTTTTGATATTATTTTCTAAAATTTTGGTAAATCTTTATTTTTTATTATTTAACTATTCTCTTTGATTGTTTCTCTTTTTACCCTCTAATATTTAAATTTTTGGTCGCCGCTTCCGCCAATGTATTTTTTAAACCTTCTTTTGCAAGGTTTTGGCTGTTTTATATTTTAGTTTTGTGTTTCTTTCTGCATCTGTAGGCTTTTCAATGATTTTAATTAATATTTGTTTTATTTTATTTTGTTATGCTTTTATTTTGTTTTATTTTATTTTTGATTTCTACTTGCGGTACGTGCTTATTTTACAGCAGCCATATTGATAATTTCCAAACCTCATTAATTATTTCGTTTTAATTTACACAATTTTCTCATTTTTTGTTTAAATTATGGCTTATAGCCCAACAATAACAATAATATTAACTTGTAATAATAATAATAATAATAATAAGTTTTAATAATAAAAATAATATAGAATAAAAATAAAAAATATTAATAATTAAAACACTACTTATAAAAATAAGTGTTAAATTTTAATTTTAAAAAATACTATGACCTTGAGAAATTTTGAATGACCTTGAAAAATATGATGACTCATCCAATGACCTTGAAAATTTTAAATGTTCTTGAAAAATTATTATGACTCATCCAATGACCTTGAAAAGATTTTTAATTTTACCTTCAAAATTTAATATGGCTCATCCAATGACCTTGAATGAGTCATGGTCTTTGTTTAAATAACCTTGAATGAGTCATTGTCTCAGAAAATTTGTACTTTTGGACTTTGGGTATGTGGTCTAGTGGTGACATAACCATCTACTGTCATACGTTTTTGTACACCTTATTTTTTATATTATCTCCACACGGTTGTTGGGCCACAACGTAAACGGCCTTGAAAAATGTTTAAATGGATCAGAAATACACACGCAAAAACAACACGCAATTTAAATACCCACACTAAAACATCAAGTAAACCATATAAAATCTGAGAAATAAAAGAATTAAATATAAAATAATAAACATAGAAATAAATTAAAATATTAACAAAATGCACCAAGATCCGCACGATACCTACACAAATACAACAAGAAAACACAACAAATTCGACGAAATTGAAAAAATCAATTAAAGTTCATTAAAGTGAAATTTAAATCGAAAAATTGAATTAGCAATAATTCAATAAAAATTATAAATAAAAAATTATAAAAATAAATCGAAAAATAATAAAAATAAATAATAGAATTTGCTAGAAAAGAACAAGGTCGAATTTTGTTTTACTGCATCAAATTTCACACACCGTAAAATTAGGTATATATACTGATCCATTTTTACATTTAACTTAACCATTTGTAAACCATATTTTCAAACCAGTTTAAAACCACTTTGAGAATTGTTTAACTATTTTTGAAAATCTTAATTGTTTGAAGCTATTTCGAATTTACAGTTATTATCTAGGTGAGAATCATTTAGGGTGGAACCCTCTTTCCACGCTACGTTCCCTGCATCTCAAATGGAGCTCTGCTCGGCGTCGGCGTGGGGAGAGAGGTATTTATGTTATGTTATGTTATTTTATGATTATTTTGATGAATTATGGAATGGTCAAACATGGGTAATTTGTTTGTTTTATAATTAATAAATATTATTAATATATATAACTTGTTTTATATGTTTTAAATGTCGAAATTTTTCCGGCCCACAGCCGACACATCACGCAAGATAGTAAAATCAACATAGTGCAGAGGCATGTAAGAGCGTGGAAAATCGCCAATGATATGTACCCGTGAAGACTCAGCGTGCGCAACGCAGCGGTCGTAACGTCAATATTATCCCTATAGCTGAAGCGAGAAATAAGGAAGAAGTCTCTGGCTGCTTCCTCGTTTCTCAATTCTGTAAAATCGACCTAAAATTATGTTACATACGGCTTAAAATTATCACACCGAGTAGTCCAGTGGGCACTCAATAAATATAATATGAACACAATATGCGTCTAAGGCCTATTAAAGGGAAAGGGTACTTGGGTTAAATTAACTGAAATCGTTGTTATAACTATTTTGGATTAACATTTTGAAATAAATAAAATTTATTGGGAATCATTGAATTCGATTAAATTGCGATTATTGATAAAAATTAAAGTAAAGTGTTTTATGGCTTAAAATTTCAGTAAAGATAATTCATAATGATCGTAAATTATTGATTAAAATTAGGGTAATGGCAAATAATTTCATCAATTAAATCATTATAATTCATTTCAATAAAAGTAATCTGATCTTTGAGTAAGAACGAGTAATGTATTGATCTAATCAACCCCGATAGAAATGAAAGTAATTAAGAATCGAATTCATTGATTTCAAATAAAGAAATGTATCAATTAAAAGTAAAATGATTCTCGAATAAAAGTATGGAACCCCTTAATTAAGTTGTTGATTAAAATTAATGTAACACCACATAATTCACTGTTAATTCATCTTGATAAAATTGAAGAAGTGATTGAGCAATCCAAGTGTTTAGATTAAATTATTGATTAAAAATAAAATGAATAAAAATAAATATATCGTTGCTTCAATTAAATCTATTCATTGGCAACAATTAAAATGAGTTTCGGGTAAACAGAAATATCACATTGAGTAAACTAAGTCAGATAGCTACTGAGTAAAACCCACGTAAACTAGTTTTGGTAAAGTAAAGTATCAAATAAGAATAAATAAAATAAGTCCCTTAACGAGCTATGATTAGTGAATTAAAGTGATTCATAGATTAAGATTAGAGATGAATTGAATAACCGGAAAAATGTAAATTAGAGAAAACTGAATTCACGGTTTTGAAACCACCAGCATTAAAATAACTTTGTGGGCTAAAGTAATAGTTGATCCAAATAGCCTTAGGGAAGACTATTAGAAATCGGAGCAACAGATGTCGATAATATAATCTCTTAACTAGAATTAGAATAATTCATAAATCTATAAAATAGGTTTCGTCAATTATCGTAAATTCAGGATTTATAGCAAATTGATTAGTGGTAAAGTGAATGAATATTTACGTAAATTAAATTAATATAATTGAAAAAAAGAAAACCAAAGTTTAAGATGAGCGAAAATTTGTATTACTATCACATTAAATTCCACTTAGCGAAGGTATTCCAACAAAAGGGTATCGCATCTATTTAGGAATCTCGGTAAGCGTAGAAGTCCTCCTAAAATTTGCTAATAAAGTACATTTAAACTAGTCAACGAAATAACTTACCGGAAATTGAGATAATCGAGTGTAGGCGAACATTTGACCAGTAGTTCTGAAAATATGACACGAATAATACAATCACCGGATGTAAACAATGTAAATCACCTTTCGTCAACCGCTTAAGTGGTAACGGTAACATCCGCCGGAAATCATTCGCCCACCAGGATACACCTACACGCGACTAAGTTATCTCGGATCAACGTCCGGCCTAAATCTTAAAGTTCGAACAACTGTAAACAAACTTTAAATCGATGTACGAATTCCCTTAAATCAATGCACGAGTATCCGCCTACATGAACAATTTTCATGTTAACGCATATATCGAATAAGTGAAACATCAGGTTACCCCATCCATATGATTAATCATATAATTATATACTTTCCCTATAAAGAAGTGCACCTTAAAGAACCAGACCCACAAAGTAACCCAACTTGCTTATTAATGTTCCATCGCGTAAAGGAAGGCAATGGTCACGTATACGACGCCCTCACTATTAACATAGACACAATTTGCTTGCTCATAACTTAGAATGATAAATCAAGCGAACCTAATGACAGTAATGTTTAGACATGTCGCCCAAACGAACTACCCGTCGAGAGACCGTCAGACAGGAACCGACAGGAGTCCCGCCGACCACGAGGATACTCAATCAGTTGCAACGATCATGTCTCTCGGAACGGCATTATCCAGCCGCGGAGACCTACCTGCACGCACAGGAGCTCCTCACCCAATGGGAAAGGGTGCAGGAGCAGGTAGATTTACAGGTGGTTAAGGCAAGGATGTACCTTGCGAACGTGGTCGAAGACATCCTTGCCGGGCGGATTGCAGTCGCCTATCCACCTCATCCAGTTCGAGACACCAGAAGACCCTATACCGTTGAGGCTCTCAAACGGAGCCTGAAGAGATATTGTCCGGACGAGTAAACCAACAATGACAGACTTTATGTAGTAACTGATTGAAAAGATTAGAAATTTACGTGTTATTTCTTTTTCTTATCGCTAGAGTTATTCGTGTTTTGTTTAACGAAATAAACAATTATATAACTTGATCAATAATAACTTAACCTCATCTATTTGATTGTAGTAATGTCTTCCTTACAAATCTTACAAGCTGAATTGGACCGCGCGAGGCAGACGAATGCAGAGCTACTCAGTCAGGTCCTGCAATTAACTCGCGAGGTGCAGCAGGCCAAGGCGACCTGTTTAGACCCTAAACGGACGAAGATACTCTACCAACGACTCATCGCAGCTCAAAAGGGCTGGGCCGAAGAACGCCAGCTCAGTCGGAGTCTGCGCACGCAGATTCGGGGACTCGAAGTCGCCCTAGCGGTATGCCGGGAAGGTGAAGCGGTAACTTACCCGCTCATCTTCGCCCCAACCCAAATGCCGCAGACAACCACCAAGCCAACAGAACAACCCATCAACAATCGTCGACCGGGACGTAAGGAACGTGCCCGACGTCGAGCAACGCAACTTCAAAACGTCAAACAGTAGATATTCCACATGTGATTGATTCAAATAGAGTAGTTTTAGCCTTAGTTGAGTCGTTTCTTTTGAAATTGCATGTCAGTATTGTCACAAGTAACCTTATTACGTCTCAGTTTTCCACAGTCAATTAAGAACTAATCCTGAATAGTTATGAGGGACCGAGCAAAGCGAGCATAGGTCTTCTATCGACAGCTCGTGAACCCGAGGGTTGTCCGAGCAACTACAGTACTAGCACATGGTACTCAATTTTTGCGGACAATCCACCACTTGAACACATTACCAACGTTGCTTAGCAACGGGTGCCAAGTGGCGGTTAGTATCATTTTGTATGGCGTTACTAGGGTCACCAGGAGGATAAGCAAGATTTGAAACCCTGTAACCCACCATACAAATTTGGGGGCTCAGCCGGGATAGAATGATTATCTTTACAAAGGACCCAAGGAAATATAGGCATATGTGTGAATTGAAAATGTCGGGACGACATTTTGTCGAACCGCGGAGAGATGTAATAACAATGAAACAAAACCCAGAGAACGGTCGACGGAAAACGAACAACCTTACTACAAGATAAGAGGAAATGTCAAAGAAATAAACGACTAGCCCACCAAGTACAAATTTGGGGGCTCAGCCGGGATAGAATGATTTTCTTGTACAACAAGCGAGGGGACATAAAGCATAACTATCTTTTTAACAGAAAATGTCGGGACGACATTTTTGCCGAACCCCGGAGAGATGAAATATAGAGTTCAAATACTGTAAAGATCGATTGTAAAGATTGATGAGAAATTGTAAAGATCGATGAAAAACGAACGACCTGACTACAAATCAAGAGAGTAAACAATAGACGACTACCCCACCAAGTACAAATTTGGGGGCTCAGCCGGGATTGAAGCTTTGTTATTTGGAAAGACCAAAACCATCAAGTTAAGAAACAACAGAGAATGATGTCAGTACACCCTCAGCCGGGATTGAATGATCTTCTTGTACAAGAACCCAAGCAAAACAAACTGACATGAAATTATGTTAAAGTTATATAGATATCAACGTCAAAGCATTCAACATCCATCAATACTTGACGACACAACACCCTTGTAAGATACCAACGATACTCACAAGACGCATAAGCAAACAACACATAATTAAAAGGGCAAAATGCGGGATAAAATGAAATGGGGTAAGTAAGGGAATAACGATAAACTACGGGGGAAAACAATAGAACCAAGTAGAGAAGTCAACGATAATAGAATAAATTACAACGAGTAGTGATTAAAATAGTAGTTGATAAAATGAAGCAAAATATATTAAAAGACTAAAAATTGAATGAAGTTAGTTAATTAGTATTTAAATAAATTTAAAGGGTAATTAAAAGAGATTTAATAATTTTAGATGGAACCAACCAAAATTATAGAAAAACTAAAGGGTATCCTAAACATCGAAAACGATAACCTAGAGGAACTAATCAACAAACAAAAATTAATTAAACGAGCTAAAGAGGATATATCAACGATTTCAAACCTGTACTCCGACGAACATTGCATATTAATAAAATTGATCGATATTGATGAAGATGTAACAACCGAAAGAATATATGAAATTCTATCCATGAGATTAGAGATAACCAAATTTGGAAAAAGCTGGCACAAGTTAATGGAAAAAGTCAAAAACATTGAAGACGAGATTGCAACAACAATGAAGGAGCAGACTAAGGCTTATGCAGAATGTTATGCGTGCAAAACAGAGGAAGCACGAGTAATGGTGATACCTTGCGGACACCTGAGTTATTGTCATGGATGCGCACAAGAGTCGCACTGTATGTTATGCCAGCGAAAGATAAAGGAAAGACTAACGGTTTACTTCCCATGAATTGTTATGATGAAATGAAATAAATGTGTATTATGCATTACTTGAATTATTATTAGATGATAAGACGAATATAAAAGAAATATGCAATGTTTGTAAATAATAAAACCACCAGACAACGATAAATAAAGGTAATAGACCAAACACACGAAAGCCGAATTAAGGAAATAATTAAACACATGCACAGAGACACAAAATATTGGACGGAAAAATTTCGACAACCGAGTTTCCTGGTGTATGCTTCTTTTTATTTTTATGGATATTATATTTATTGATAGTATATTGAGATAGGACGAGGAAAAATGGTTAACCTGAGCTATCTAATGATAGTACGCTCACCCAAGGGAAACCCTGATCAACCCTACTGAGAAAGGAACTGGTAGGCCAAGTCGCGTATGTCAGCAAGTAACCGGTGAGAGATTGATCACCTCTTTTGGGGAGCTTGCTGATGCGATTACCACAAATTTTGAAGGGGGGGAGTGAAGAGATAGACCGAGAGGTGAGAGAAAGAGTGTGCACGGAACAGAATTAATAGTTAGATTAAAGGTACCTAGAGATGACTTCTTTTTTCCCTAGCTGGTGGTGAGGCACCAGAGGACAGCTACGGACTGTCGTGCTCAGGTTGTTATCAGCCAAGGGACTGATGGCGCTGAGCCGTTCGATACAAAAACCCGGATCACACACCGAGTATCGAACGATTCTTTTTTCCGCTGGGAGGAACTCGATACAACAACCCGGATCCCACACCGAGTATCGGGGCCAAACGGTAGGTGAGATGTGAACTAACCGGTAAATGGTTCATACTCAAAATGTTCTACTAAAGCCAGATGAGAGCGGCTGAATGGAGCCGAGAAATCTGATGGAAGGAGCGGGCAGAGATTTGATAGTTTATTTTCCGCTCCCACTTTTAATCGCTTCCTTTTCTTTTCACTATTCGGGAAATCAAGTAAACCGCTTTTGGAACTTGATTGAACGTCTAGGCATTTCCATACTTTTATATTCTTCGAGGTACACAACCCGGATCCCACACCGAGTACCGAGGGAATGTTTTTTTTATTGCCCAGCGAGGAGTTTGGTACAATAACCCGGATCCCACACCGAGTACCAAATATCCGAATGGTGGTGAGTAAAGCGTAACCGGAAGAATGCGCGGCCAAAAGACGCCATGGCTTGAGAGTCAGTGTGAGGCCTCAAACACACCCAAAAGTCACTGATGAGCTCAAGTCCGGTGAAATAATGAGAGATAATATGAATAAGACGAATACGAATATGAGTAAAAATGAAATAGATATGATTATGATTAGATACTAGAGGCCATAGGGAGCCGGATGATTATGATCAGATACTAGAGGCCATAGGGTGCCGGATGATTATGATCAGATACTAGAGGCCATAGGGAGCCGGATGATTATGATCAGATACTAGAGGCCATAGGGTGCCGGATGATTATGATCAGATACTAGAGGCCATAGGGTGCCGGATGATTATGATCAGATACTAGAGGCCATAGGGAGCCGGATGATTATGATCAGATACTAGAGGCCATAGGGTGCCGGATGATTATGATTAGATATTAGAGGCCATAGGATGCCGGATGATTATGATTAGATATTAGAGGCCATAGAGTGCCGGATGATTATGATTAGATATTAGAGGCCATAGAGTGCCAGATAAGATATGATATGAGTAGAGATGAAATATGATTAGGAATAGATATTAAGGTCACAGATGACCAGTAAAAGAGTTAAAAGCCGAAGGCCGAAGAGCCAACGGAAATTATAGAGGGCATAGAGCACCAGCGACTGAGGATTAAGTAATAAATTTTTTTTGGGAGACATAGGAAAAATAATTAATGGAATGAATGAAAGTATGAATATGATGATTTTATGTTATTAATATTATGGTATAGATAATTGATACGACTATATAGATAACTGATAAGACTATATAGATAATTGATACGAGATTAATAGATAATTATTACGAGGAATAGATAATTAAAAATAGACTTAAAATGAGGGGGGTGAGTCAGATAAAGAAGACCACCACGATAAATGCGAACAAGGGATGATAACATATATAGTATGGTAAATGGAGGAGAAATTAGTATAGAGTATAGAATATTGGAGTGTTATTTATTTTTAGGAATCAATAGTCAAACAAAGCAATCCAAGCCAATTTCAAAGCAAAGCAAGTAGAAGATATTTCAGAGCAAACGACAAAGCAAAGCAATAACAAAGAAACTTGAATAAACGAGCAGAAAAGAATTTGGAATAAACGTCAGAGTAGTTACAAGCAGATAAGCAACCAGAAGTTTCAAAGCAACCCAAGCAAGAGAAGAGAAACTAGCCAAGTAAACGAATAACCGTAAACATTGATAGTATCAGCAACCATACGAGAAGCAAAAGCCAAGAGAATAGAGAAAAAAGTTTATTAAAAGCGGAAGAAAAGAAAAAAGTTCGCAACGGTAGAAGTGTCAAAACCGGAGTATCAACTACAGCAGCGACAGGAACCGGCACAGATAGTGGATTAACCGACGTTGGATTCAACAGTAGCGAAGAAAACGAAATAAACGATATAGAAAACCGGTTGCCAATAATAGAAGCAGAGAACGAGGAAGAGAGATTAAAAAACTTAAACATTAACTCAAACATGGCAAATTCCATAAATTCCAACACGACTTCAATTCCGGATCCAAACATGATGATAAATAACAACAATGCAATAGTAGGAGAATTCAGAGAAAAGTTTAGAGGAGAACCGTTCGACGGTAGTCTCAACAAATTGGATACATTTATAAAGGAATTTGAAGTGTATAAAAATATCTGTCACTGGACAGATCAAAAGGTAAAAGAGCGACTGCCTTTATACTTGAAAGGAAGCGCACAAGATGTATTCGTAGAGGAAGCGAGAGATGTAACGAAATTGACAACGTGGACAGAGATTAAAGAGTTCTTAATAAAAATATTCGGAATAGAGAAAAAGGGAAATAGGAAGATATTAGACTTCCTACATCGAAAACAAAGACGAGATGAATCAAATGCAGTGTACGCATGTGAATTAAAGAAATTGTGTAAAGAAGCCTTCGGAGAAGTAGATTTGCCCGAAGATAAAATGGTAGACGTCTTCATAAGAGGAATCAAAAGAGAAGACATACGAGCCAACCTTGGATGCTTGGCACCAGAAACGTTAGATAAAGCAGTAGCAATCGCAAACAGGTGTGAAGCCCATCTGGGACTGGGATATCAAGTGGCAGTCTTGGCCACAGAACCAACAACATCAACAGTCAATGCCAACAATCAAAACAACAATACCAATCCAGCTATGAATCAATTCATTCCAAGAGCACAGCAGATGTTCAAGCCACCAGTAACGAGAAATCCGGAAGATAAAGGTAACAACCAAGTAAGTTATAATAATAATTTCAGGAACAATCCAAATGCAAATGAAAAATGCTCCACATGTCAAAGAATAGGACATCGGTCAGAGAATTGTTTCCGAAATTACAACTGCCAGATATGTGGTAAACGAGGGCATACTGAGAAAATATGTAGACAACTTAATAGCAAAGCATGTTACAATTGTGGTCAACAAGGACACCTCGCAAGGCAATGTAACATAAGAGGAGAGTCAAACCAACCAAGACCAAATAATAATCTTATGAGAAATCCACAAATTAACGTGATGCAGGAAATAGACATGCTACGAGAAACACTACAACGAATGCCCATGGAATTAAAAGAAATGATGCAACAAATGCCCACCAATATACAACAACAACGAATCAACGTAATGAGAAGCAATGAGGAGATTCAAGAGCTGCGAACTAGAGAATATCAAGAGCAACAACAAGCTGAATGGCAGAGACTACAAACAGAGGAAGCCCAAGAAATCCAGCAAAGATGGGAGAATCGAAAACAAACCCCGAAAAGAATTAATATGATGAGAATGGAAATTCCAGATGAAATTCACACTGCGGAGCAGTGTGTTGAGAACGAAGGGGGAGGAAATATGATAACCGATAACGAGAAACAGTTGAATTAAATACGATGGAAAAAATAGAGGCCATCAAAGAATTTGCAGAGGAGGAAAAACAGAGACGTCGACAATTAAAAGAAATGACAACTGAGAAATCAGACGAACCAGAAACTCAAGAGAGTAATCGAGCAGAGATGACGATAACGGAAGATCAAAACGAGGAAACACTAATGTACGAGATAGACGAACTCGAAAACGAAATTATGACACAAACAATAGAGAGTACACTCGAGAAAATAAAGCAAGAGGAAGCTTTAGAACAAGAGGAGGATCAATTAAAAGAAAAAGAAGCAATCCTGAAACAAGAGAAAGCGGAACTTAGAAAGAAGGCACTAATATTAAAAATAGACGGAGCGTTAAAACATCTAGAACAAGAACAAGCACTAGACCAAAGAATAGAAGTGCTGGCAAAGAAAGTGCTATCTCAAGAAATGGAGGAGCCAAAATTAGAACTACAAAAAGATGAGCAAGAAGCATCAACGTCACAAGGAAAAGAAAAGATATCAGAGCCAATAATAGCAAAAAATCGAATCCAGAGGATACTGCTACAAAAAATAGAAACAAGAATCAGAAAAGAAAAGCCCACGTGGAGTGAAGCTCAAATCGAGAATAGAATAAAAGAGATATGGTTCCAAACAAAAGGGCCAACAAAGATAATGAAAGAGGAGGAACAACCACAAATCAATATGCTAAGACAAATACCAGACGATCAAACAGATGAAGATGAAAGTGAAATAAGCAGTCTGGGCGGAGAAATATTTCAGTCATGCGAGGAAAATAAACCATACAAAGATGAATCAAAATCCGAATTAGAGGAAATGGAAACGAACGTGCCAAGAGAAGATGAAACCGAGATATTAAAAGAAATCAACGAGATTGTAGAAGAAGTAGATCGAAACCAAATGTTCCTAAACCTCAGAGATACAACCGCATACAGCAGAATAATGAAATTAATTGCGAAAGGATATCAACAAGATAATGGTACATTTACGGCATCATGGAAAGATATGATAAGAAAATACCAAGAGAATCTGAAAGAATATGATAGAGAAGAGTATCAGGTAATTATTGATTTTCCAGAGATACCGAGACAGATAATAGCCACAAGAGGCGAAAGCACAAACGAGTTGTATGATTGGGTAGTGAAAAAGCTAGGACCCAGTTATAAAAATAAACCTTTATATTACCAAGGAAGAAAAATAAAGCGAGATATACACCTAGCGGATGCTCTAATATGGCCAAAAGGAATAAATGTGGTAACATTAAACAAAAATGAAACCGAGGAATATGAAATCATAGGAAACTCTAGTACAAGCGGACTCTGGTTAAAAGAACCGCCCATTATCGAAGCACAACAATGGTCCAATGAATCTGATGTATACCAGATAATGAATGAGAAATATGGGGATATACGAACATTGCGTATAGAGTCCCCGGAGACGATGGTGTAAAACGAGAAAGAGACGTTGTATATAGTGTAAAATATTATGTAGTATATTAGTAGTAATATGTATATCTATATGTAAATATCGTACAAATGCGTTAGAGACAATACGCAAACAGAGAGAATGCCGATGAATTAATGATGTGTTATAATCAACAGATGGATCCGAACAACGTGAATCAACAAAACCAAGTGAGAATACCACCGTTCACAGAAGGAAGTCAACAACCAGCAGCTGCCAATGTACCTATAGAGATTGCAGAATTAAATCAAGGAATATACCAAGATCAAGGAATCGAGGCAACGTGGAGACGACAATGTGAATTAATGACATTAATAACGAACAATGCGCAAACTCAGTGGACAAATACTCACCTAGTATTAACGGAAAGTGTGAACAGAGGTCTACAACAAGCCATAAGGCTAGAAGAGCAACAGAGAACAATACTACAATTACAGAGAATAAATGAACGATTAACGGATCAAGTTAGATGGCAAGCTGACGAAATTAGAAGACTACGTAGTAATCAACAGCACGTAGATCCAGCAAGTTGGGTGGAATGGATAGCATCGATGCCAGAATTCACCCCAGAACCGGATTCAACAGTAGAGTAAAAATAAAGCGTACCGTGTAAATATGTAAAAATAAAACGATAGAAGTAAAGCAACGTCAAGTAATTGAAAATTTTTGTAGATATGCAGACAATTATCGAGAGAATAAGAGGAAGCGAGAATCCATCCGAAACTACGAGACGAATAATGAAGGAAAAAATCAAAGTGGTGAACGATATAAAGGAAAGACTAAAATGTTGCAAATGCAAAGAATTATTAATTGGAGCGAGACAGACGAAATGTGGATGCAGAATATGTACAGATTGTACGATAGAAGTGATAGAAACAAAAACAATAAAATGCCCTGGATGCGACGAAATATTGGAAAGAGAGGAAGATCCCACAACAATGGATAAAGCCACCAACAAGGAGATCAACAACCTATTAATTCAATGCCAAGTAAAAGAATGTGAATGGAAAGGACTTATGAAGGAAGCAGAAAGTCACGCAAATGAATGCGAATATAACGAGATATTATGCGAAAAATGCCAAACGACCACAACAAAAAAGACGATGAAAGAACATCACCAAGTGTGTACCAGAGAGAGGAAAAATGCGAATTCTGTGGAGTCATCGACGAATGGATAAAAATAGAAATGGAACATCGGAATCCAAAAGAGGAACAATATGTGATCTATATGAAGGGATATGCGTAAACAACTGTGACAAGAAAGATAAAGTCAAACTAAAGAACATTGGAACGAATGTAGCGGCAAACCAGTCAAATGTCCACTGGAACTGTTTAATTGCCAAGCACAATTACCAATTGCAGAAATGCAAAAGCATATGATAGAAAATAGTATCGAACATACCGAAATCATGATGAAAACGATAGGGATGTTGGCATGGGAAATAAAAAGCCTACGAACAGAAAATGATGCACAAAAGGCCAATAATAAGAGAA
Source organism: Schmidtea mediterranea (assembly GCA_022537955.1). Taxonomy (NCBI): domain Eukaryota; kingdom Metazoa; phylum Platyhelminthes; order Tricladida; family Dugesiidae; genus Schmidtea; species Schmidtea mediterranea. Next base: position 230,364,421 of record CM039680.1, read on the forward strand.
ATATTAGAATCCAGAAAGAACTTCGAGAGAAGCCAAGGAAATACACTCAAGAAAATGGCCGAAATAGAAAAGAAAATGCAACAGATGACCAACAGCCTAAAGGAATTAGAAACCAACAGCTCTACAGCCAGAAAACACCCTACAGCACCATTTATATGGAAAATAACCGAATTCGCAGAAAAGCTTCAGAGAGCAAAAGATGGAACACAGAGAATTCTAGATGCCCACCAATATACAGTTGGGAAAATGGATACAAATTGGGCATTAGACTATATCCAAGGAGATGGAAATGCAACACCCCAATCAGTGTCGTTCATTAGAGTAGGAAGAGGAGTTATGACTGATTATTAAATGGCCTTTCAAACAAAATATGATATTAACAATGAAAGGACAAGAGGATTATCGCAATCCAATCAGAACAGGAAATGAACCACAGATGGGAAGACCAACAACCGACTGGAATACAGCAATTGGTACACCACGTTTCTATCCACAACAACGATTGAGAGGAGAAGGATTCTTGCGAGAAGATAATCTGTATATAAAGTTAGAAGTGGAGAAGCCAGACAAGACGTTGTTTGTAAAGAGAAAAGAAAGTGTAAATAAATGTAAATAAAATAATAAAAACCAAATAAAAATCAAAAAAATTACAAATAATCAAGAAAATCAGAAAACAAAAATTCAAAAATATTGACGTATTTAAGATGAGCGGAATCAGCGAAGAGATAACAATACAGATGAGAGAAGGACCAGATTCGATATGGACGAGATTATGGAAAAAACCAGAAGAAGAGGAAAAATCCAATATATTAACAGCAGGCAATAACATACTTGCGAGACTTGATGGAGAAAGACCACAACAAATTAGAACAAAAGGATCCACCAATGAGAGTAAAAGACGAAAGCATGAGAAAAGAGAACAAAGATAACCTAACGTTTAAAATAATAAAGTATTCACCGACAGCAAAGTCAGAAATGGCCGCCAGGATTTTACTTTACGGAGAAACGCAGAATTACCAGCGAAGTGACGTGCATCATTTGTCAGGAACTCGCACAATGGAAAAAAGGAGGAAACAGCAAAAACGGGAAAACATCGAGAAAAACTCCCGAGATGTCCATTTATGTTAAATTTAGTGTCCAGAAGCCAGCACATGGAACAATTAGAGGCACTCAGACAATCAGAATTAGCAAAGACAAAAGGAGGTCGAGAAAAAAGATAAGGATAATAAAGGAGTTTCGAAGATCCAAAGAATTAATCTGGGAAAAGGAGACCATAAATCTAGAACATTCCGAAGAAGGAATTTAAACTTTCAAAGGAAATCCCCAAGCAGCAGATTTGCAAGTCAAGGTATTGTCAACGCAGAGGACATAATTGTCGGAAGGATGTTTAAAAATCAACAACCAATTACCGTCGGAATTCAAAAAATGCTTAACATAAAAGAAAATGTATGTATTAACAAGAAAAAGGAGAGTCATCAAGAATATCATAAAATTTAATTTACAAACAAGCAAGTGGAAGATGATTTTGGATCGACCAAAACGAGAACCATACTGCTATTAATCAGGAGTAGATACTCAAAAAATGAGGAAATAATCCAGGAAAGATAGCTACATAATTTAGAATGGTACGACTCGAGCACAAGCAATTAATTCGAGCATCAAGCGATTACCAAGAGAAACCTAAAAGAGAATTCGAGACAAACTCGATGATAAAAAAGCTATTTTGGAGCAGTTCAATGTGTGACTTTGGCAAAACATGTAGAAATAATTATATGCCTTGTGACATATTGGTCACATGTGAAGCATGCGGGTAAAAGTCACTATATCGCAGGTTGTAGAAAGCCGATCAACGGGGGATCAAAGGTTCCGTTTCCGCTGATCATAGATAAAATAAAAACGAAAACATGTGTAAAAAGTGTAATGAGATAAACGTAAAACAAAATTATTAAAAACTCAAAAACTACAAAATTACGACGATTGATGTAAATATGATAAATTTGAGATGATCTGAAAGAGGAAAATATCAATTATTATATTCAGAATTACAATGAACCAAAACGAGATGAGTAAACCAAAAGATAGAGAAACGTGTAACAGGGACCAAAAGAGTCAAAAACCAGAAACCAATCCGAACAGCTAAAAGAGATTAAAGATGGGATGGCACCAAAGGTCGATGAGATTAAAAAGATCTTAAATCAGTAGAATGAGAAGCTACTGGAGGATACGTTAAAGATAAATGATAAGAGAAGAATTTTAGAACAACAGACAAAAAATCACCGAAGAAGTAATGAACCATATCAAAGCGAGAAGGGGAGTAGTAAAGGAATCCATGCAGAACAAACTAGAATCATAAACAAAGACAAGGAGATCAGAATGTTAGAGCAAGGAAGCGGATCAACAAAGCGAAATCGAAGATTGCAGGAAGTGTAAAAGATAAAGAAGCAAGAGTACGAGAAGAAGGAGAGGAGACGATAAAATCATTACGGCAAGATGAGGAGGAAATTGGCAAAAGCTAACCCAATACGAATAGAGAAACAAAGAGACCATTTGGACAAGCCCAAAGAATGGTAAAAATCAGGCAAAAAGACACGCGCGATATTGGAAATCCAACATGGACAGAAGACAGAGCACACTCAAAGTAATTGGGAATCGCGGATCAGACAATTATATTCAGAATAGCCGAAGAAGAAGATAGAAAACAAGAGCGTACAAAGCTAAATGGGAAAACGCAAATATCGCAGATCAATTAACTGAGAAATTCAAGGCCAAACCATCAAAGAAAGTTAGAGAAGCCCAGAGACGATAAGACAAGAAGAGGCTGCTCGATAACGCGATCAGCAAGAATGGGAATAGAATGCAAATATGGGAAGGACGCCAACGCAAAACAATCTAGCTATTATAGTGAAACTTAGAGCAGGGAGTTGAATATCAACAAACCAGAGTAAAGAGATGCAAATCGAACACAGGCGAGTCACCGAAAGAACAAAAACAACGATGGAAAACGGCAGACAAAGAAAAGCCATAAAAGAGAAGCGAAAAAAATGGAAAGAACACTTCCAGAGCCAAAAAAGAGATAAGACTCTTGCCAAAAGGATATTAAATAGTGGAAGATTGGGGCTTTGGGAACAAGTTTGAGTGCAAAAGAAAACAATCGAAGACACTGAACGGGCAGGTCCCAAACTTAGAATTTCGGGAAAAAATCAGCAAGGACAATAAGAAGCTCAAGAGACACGAAAAATGAATACGAACAAACAATTCAACGAAAATGGACCAAGAGAGCAATCAGAAACGAGAAATTAACTTACAGATGATGAAAGACGAACAAAACCAAACAATTAAACGAAGAGGATAGCAGAACTCCAGCACGGAGGTGACGGGACACCGAGAGTTGCAGTATTCAAAGATCCGTTGAATTAATTCAACACGAAGTCAACGAACAGCTGAAAGGACAGTTGAAGCATAGATCAAACGATAAAGCAAGGATATGGGAAACATGAACAGATTGAGAAAAGAGCATTTAACAGTAAAAGCGTTAAAAACAACGCAATCGGTTTGGAAACGCGAGTGGAGGAATTAACCGAAAATGCGGAAGCTATCTTGCTTTCTCTTAGACGTAAAGATACAAATATCAACGCCTTGCGTGAAGAGGATAAATACCTTGCCAACCGACCACCCAATCCTGCTCATTGCCGATTATTCGACGGAAAATTGCCAATCCAAATACCGCCGAACCCCGAGAAGATTCGGGGAGACTGACGAACGATAGTTTAAATTTAAAAGGAGGAAAAAATGTAAAAGTTGTTAAAAAGACATAAATAATAAATGATAAAAAACAAAATTATGCGTTGTATATTTTATGGTCCAAATGAAATTAGATCCGACATGATCCAGAAGACGGAGAATCACGTACCTAAGCCCATTCAATAGTAGACCAATAGAGCAGACCCACTGGCTTACAGTAAAAAGATGGAGAGCCGAAAGGAAAGAATGCAAGAGTTTGGAGGAACAAGATTCAGAACGCCCGGATAAATCAAAACTAATACAGTCAAAACAATAGTTCATATGGTTAAAACGAAAACTAACATCCAGCATGGGAGAGAACAGAAATCAAAGGAGAGAAAATGAACGATTGAGACGAGAATTAGCAGAAATAAAGACTCGAGTAATCTTGGAAGATTATTGGAAAACCGAAGCAGAACGATTATGCGATGATAGCAGAAAAGCGAACAAGATACGTTAATAACACTAGGAGACAGTTGTAAAGAAGCCAGAGAGATAGAGAAGACCAAATCAACAGCTCAGATGAGATTAACGCTAACGCGAACAGCTTCAAGAAGCGAGACGAGAGCTGGAAAACAGACCAACCAAAACGAGTTCCATTATAATGTCAACTAAGGAAAACAACACAAGAAGAAATCTCAGATGAAAATCTACAATCAACAAAGAATAATCAAAGAAAACCAAGAGCGAATAAAAAACTCCCAAAACTAACCGAGCGATTGATAAAAGCCCAAGTCCTGATAATGAGATTCTCAGAAAATAAAACTAAAGAGGAGTGCGAGATAACACTCCAAAACCCAGAAAGCGAAGAAATAAAAAGGCTAACTCACTGTAAATAAAGAAAAATCTTGTAAATAAATAGAAATATTATGATATTAAAAAATAGAAAGAATGGAACCCAAACCTGTGGATAATAATGATGATAATAATGAGAAAGTGTAATACTTGAGAACCCGTTTGGAAAATGCGAGAAATCCCACCAATTCATAAGAGAGGACAGCACCTGTGCCGATTTCAAAGAAATTTGTAATAATCCATAATGAGAAATGTCAACAAATAACTCCAATGATGCATGCCCACAAAAAGAAAACAAGACGAATGTGAACAGAATATCGAGAAGAAAACCCACAAACAATGGTACAAACCCTACTGAGATCAATGAAGAGATAGCCAATACTAAAAAATGAGAATCGAGAGATAAGAAAACCCTAGAAACCCTCATTCAGACAAATTCAAAGAAAGCCAATAGCAAACCCCAATAATAAACCTACCAGAAATTCAAAAAATCGTCCTATCAATTCAAAAACGACAGCCGCAAACAAGGTGGACAGAAAATGAACCCAGTTATAACAATCTGCAATCGAAATTATACTACCGATTAGTATAATTCTAACATGATACTCCTTAATTGCCTGATCTCATCATCGGCCTACAAAACAAACAAAAGGCAAAATACCCAAATTCAAAAATCAGAGAATGTTCACCCAAATTCGAAAATTAACAAAACTTAAACGAAACGACAGACTCTCGCAAGATTTCCATCAATCACCCTTCAAGATCAAACCCAGCTCGAAAGCGAAACCCAAGCCGTCAGCGAATTCATTCGAAACAAATTACAATGAGTATACAGTAATGATTTGATATTGAACTGATATCTATAAACTTGCACTGATATTAAAACTGAACTATCGATTTTTATGAATTATAGTACAGTAAGACCGGAACCATTAAGATACATCTTTACTTGATTGATTTAACTCTTAAGTAGAAAATTTTATGAATGTGAATTATTCGAAACGGAATTGTAGTATTATTTTGAAATCAATTAAATTGCGGGTCGCAATTTTCGACCCCGAGTTTTATGTTGGCCACAACTGTAAACGGCCTTGGGAAAAAATGTTTAAATGGATCAGATTACGACACGCAAAAACAACACGCACATTAAATACCAACACTTAAAACATCAAGTAAACCAAAAATCTGAGAAATAAAAGAATTAATATAATAATAAAACATAGAAATAAATTAAAAATATAAACAAAATGCACCAAGATCGCACGATACCTAACAAATACAACAGAAAACACAACAATTCCGACGAACTTGAAAAAATCAATTAAGTTCATAAAGCTGAAATTTAAATCGAAAAATTGAATTAGCAATAATTCAATAAAATTATTAAATAAAAAATTTAAAAATCAAATCGAAATAATAAAAATAAATAATGAATTGCTAGAAAGAACAGGTCGAATTTTGTTTCACTGCATCAATTTCATACACCGTAAATTAGGTATTATACTGATCCATTTTCACATTTAATCTTAACCATTTGTAAACCATATTTTCAAACCATTTAAAACCTTTGAGACATCTGTTTAACTCTTTTGAAATCTTAATGTTTGAAGCTATTTTCGAATTTACAGTTATTATCTAGTGTAGGAATTCATTTAGGTGGAACCCTCTTTCCCGCTACGTCCCTGCTCTTCAAATGGACTCCTGCTCGGCGTCGGCGTGGGGAGAGACGGTTTATTAGTTATGTTAAGTCTATTTATGACTTATTTTGATGAATTATGAATGGTCAAACATGGGGTTAATTTGTTTGTTATATTATTAAATATTATTATATTATAACTTGTTTTATTATGTTTTTAAATGTCGAATTTTTCCGGCCACAGCCGACACTCACGCTAAGATACGTAAAAATCAGATAGATGCAGAGGCATGTAAGAGCGTGGAGAAAATCGCCAATCATAGTACCCGTGAATACTCAGCGTGCGCAACGCAGCGGTCCTACGTCAAATATTATCCCTATAGCTGAGCGAGAAATATAAGAAGAATGTCTCTGGTGCTTCCTCCGTTTCTCAATTTCTGTAAATCGACCTAAAATTATGTTACATACGGCTATAAATCTATCACACCGAGTTAGTCCAGTGGGCACTCATAATATAATATGACACAATATGCGTCTAAGGCCTATTAAAGGAAGGTACTTGGGTGTTTTTAAATTAACTGAAATCGTTGTATAACTATTTTGGATTGAACATTTTGAAATAAATAAAACTTTATGGATCATTGAATTCGATTACCATTCACGATTATTTGATAAAAATGTAACAGTAAAGTTGTTTATGAACTTAAAATTTCAGTTAACGATAATTCATAATGATCGTAATTATTGATTAAAAATTAGGGTATGGAAATAAATTTCATCAATTAATCCATTATAATCATTTCAATAAAACGTAATCTGATCTTTGTAGTAAGAACGAGTAAATGTATTGATCTTAATCAACCCCGATAGAAATGAAAGTATTAAAGAATCGAATTCATTCGATTTCCAAATAAAGAATGTATCAATTTAAAAGTAAATGATTCTCAGAATAAAAGTATGGAACCTTAATTTAAGTTGTTGATTAAAATTAATGTAACACCACATTAATTCACTGTTATTCTCTTGATAAAAATTGAGAAGTGATTGAGCAATCAAGTGTTTAGATCTTAAATTATTGATTAAAAATAAAATGAATTAAAATAAATATATCGTTGCTTAATTAATCTATTCATTGAGCAAACAATTTAAATGAGTTCTCGGGTAAACAGAAATATACATTGAGTAACTTAAGTCAGATAGCTACTGAGTTTAAAAGCCACGTAAACTAGTGTTTGGTAAAGTAAGTTCAAATTAAAGAATAATAAAATAAGTCCCTTAACGAGCTCATATTAGTGAATTAAAGTGTTCATAGATTAAGATTAGGATGAATTGAATAACCGGGAAAAAATTGTAAATTAAGAGAAAACTGAATTCACGGTTTTGAAACCACCAGCATTAAAATAACTTTGTGGGCTAAAGTAATAGTTGATCCAATAGCCTCAGGAAGACTATTAGAATCGGAGTAAACAGATGTCGATAGTATAATCCCTTAACTGAATTAGAATAATTCATAAATTATAAAATAGGTTTCATCAATTATGTAAATTCAGGATTTATAGCAAATGCATTAGTGGTAAAGTGACTGAATATTTACGTAAATTAAATTAATATAAATGAAAAAAAGAAACATAAGTTTAAGTGACGCGAAAATTTGTATTACTTATCACATTAAATTCACTTAGCGAAGTATTCCAACAAAAAGGGTATCAGCATCTTATTTAGGAATTCCGGTAAGCGTAAGAAGTCCTCCTAAATTTGCTATAAGTACATTTTAACTAGTCACGAAAATAACTTACGGAAATTGAGATAATCGAGTGTCGGCAACATTTGACCCAGTAGTTCTGAAAACTATGACACGATTACCGGATGTAAACAATGTACAATCACCCTTTCGTCACCCGCTTAAGTTGGTAACGGTAACATCCGCCGCGAAATCATTCTGCCCACCAGGATACACCTACACGACCGACTAGTTATCTCGGCATTCAACGTACCGGCCTAAATCTTAAAGTTCGAACAACTGTAAACAAAACTTTAAATCGATGTCACGATTCCCTTAAAATCAATGCACGAGATCCGCCTTACATAAACAATTTTTCCATGTTAACGTTATCGAATAAGTGAAATCAGGATTACCCATCCATATGATTCAATCATATATTATATACTTCCTATAAAGGAGTGCACCTTAATAGAACCGACCCACAAAGTAACCCAAACTTGCTTATTAATTGTTCCATCGCCGTAAGGAGGCAAATCGGTCACGTATACGACAGCCCTCACTATTAACAATAGACACAATTTGCATTGCCTCATACTTAGAATGATAATCAAGCGAACCTAATGACAGTAATGTTTAGACATGATCGCCCAATACGAACTACCCGTCGACAGAGACCGTCAGACAGGAACACGACGAGTCCCGCCGACCACGAGGAATACTCCAATCAGTTGCAACGATCATGTCTCTCGGAACTGGCAGTTATCCAGCGCGGAGAACCTTACCGCCGCACAGCGAGCTCCTCACCCCAATGCGGAAGGGGTGCAGGAGCAGGTAGATTTCAGGGTGGTTAAGCAAGGTGTACTGCGAACGTGGTCGAAGACATCCTTGCCGGAGGCGGATTGCATTCGTATCCACCTCATCCAGTTCGAGAACAGAAGACCTATACGTTAGGCTTCTCAAAAAACGGAGCCTGAAGAGATATTTGTCCGGACGAGTTAAACCAACAATGACAGACTTTATGTAGTAAACTGATTGAATAAGATTAGAAAATTTACGTGGTTATTTCTTTTTCTTATCGCTAGAGTTTATTCGTGTTGTTTACGAAATAAACAATTTATATAACTTGA